>JAMZEH010000041.1:3620963-4010963 GCA_024699665.1 Ostrea denselamellosa
CTTCATCCAATGCGGAGAAAAGTCCGAAAAACTGATTCTTGGTAGACAGACAGACGGACGGACAGACCAAGGATAAACTAATAGTCCCCTTCGGCAAAGCCGGTAGGGGACTAAAAATAAATACTACGGCACCCAGTATTCTAACGTTTTAGAATGCAAGAGACCTCAACGTGTCTAATAACCAAGAGATCTCAACGTGTCGAATAACCAAGAGATCTCAACGTGTCTAATAACCAAGAGATCTCAACGTGTCTAATAACCAAGAGATCTCAACGTGCCTAATAACCAAGAGATCTCAACGTGTCTAATAACCAAGAGATCTCGACGTGTCTAATAACCAAGAGATCTCAACGTGTCTAATAACCAAGAGATCTCAAAGTGTCTAATAACCAAGATATCTCAACGTGTCTAATAACCAAGAGATCTCAAAGTGTCTAATAACCAAGAGATCTCAACGTGTCTAATAACCAAGAGATCTCGACGTGTCTAATAACCAAGAGATCTCAACGTGTCTAATAACCAAGAGATCTCGACGTGTCTAATAACCAAGAGATCTCAACGTGTCTAATAACCAAGAGATCTCAACGTGTCTAATAACCAAGAGATCTCGACGTGTCTAATAACCAAGAGATCTCGACGTGTCTAATAACCAAGAAATCTCGCCGTCTCTAATAACCAAGAGATCTCGACGTGTCTAATAACCAAGAGATCTCGACGTGTCTAATAACCAAGATTTGTTTTTTGTTTGTTTGTTTGTTTGTTTATAGCCGCCTGAGCAATTTTTCAGCTATCCGGCGGCTGTCACCATTACCGGTGACAGGGCTGCAAATTTAGGCCTATGCTCGGCACTCAGGGCCTTTGAGCAGGGAGGGATCTTTATCGTGCCACACCTACTGCGACACGGGACCTCGGTTTATACGGTCTCATCCGAAAGACCGGCACCCACGTCTCACAGTGGGATTCGAACCCCCGACTCAAGGATCATCAGATCTTTGAGCCCGACGCTCTAACCACTGCGCCACGCGGGCGGCTTCTAATAACCAAGAGATCTCGACGTGTCTAATAACCAAGAGATCTCAACGTGTCTAATAACCAAGAGATCTCAACGTGTCTAATAACCAAGAGATCTCAACGTGTCTAATAACCAAGAGATCTCAACGTGTCTAATAACCAAGAGAACTCAACGTGTCTAATAACCAAGAGATCTCGACGTGTCTAATAACCAAGAGATCTCGACGTGTCTAATAACCAAGAGATCTCGACGTGTCTAATAACCAAGAGATCTCGACGTGTCTAATAACCAAGAGATCTCGACGCGTCTAATTACCAAGAGATCTCGACGTGTCTAATAACCAAGAGATCTCGACGTGTCTAATAACCAAGAGATCTCGACGTGTCTAATAACCAAGAGATCTCAACGTGTCGAATAACCAAGAGATCTCAACGTGTCTAATAACCAAGAGATCTCAACGTGTCTAATAACCAAGAGATCTCGACGTGTCTAATAACCAAGAGATCTCAACGTGTCTAATAACCAAGAGATCTCAACGTGTCTAATAACCAAGAGATCTCGACGTGTCTAATAACCAAGAGATCTCAACGTGTCTAATAACCAAGGAAAGAATCTTGATAGATTATTTTGAAAACTTCGCAAATTCCAAGGTATTTACAAAACATGTCTTTAAAAAATATGCAGAAAATCCATCGAAATCGGGAGATTTATATCGTTTCATATCGTGTTTGTGAAGCTCCCTTTAATCTTACAGGTCTTTTTATATTCCATATCTTTGTGATAATTTATTGCCATAACACTCCAGCGTCCTATAATTTTTCATACGAAGATCCATCATTAATATATTATCAAGTATCCAAAGATGGCTTGAAAAATTTGTGCATCCTGTTACAGGAGCTGTTGTCAAAAATGTACACCTATGGAGTGTTGTTTTATACCCCCAAGAATTTTCGCACATATAGAGACGTCGCGGGTTTGCCACAAATTTTGACCTATGCATATTGGTTGGTTATATATTGTTGTAACAGTGAGAGTTCTTTATCACTGTTGTTCGAGAATCTATCACCGTAGCAGTGAGGGTTCTTCGTCGTGACAACGCCCATCGCGACATGGGACTTCAGCTTTCAGTGACCCGCGATTTTTAGCTCCATGCTGAACGCTCGGCAAAGGAACAATCACTACCTTTGTCTCTGTTGGTTTGACGCAGCTGTCAAGAATCAAACCCAGAACCTTCCGATAGCAACTAATGATGAGAGATGAATAAATGAATGAATGCAAGCAAGTGAATATCAGAGTTTGTTACCGAACCGTCGGTCTCGGTTCAATCCAAGCGTCGTGTCAAACCTAAGACATTTTAACACTGGGCAATTAACACTGATAGTGGCTATTTTTTTCCGCCAAGCGCCATAAGTGAAAGTCACGTGTCTTTCGGATATGACCTTAAAAACGGAGGTTTTGTGTCACGTTAGGTATTGGCTTGATCAAGAAACATCATTGGACAATCGATACCGTCATGCATGGGTTAAAAATTTTCTCACGGCTAGTAAAAATTTCTCGAATGGGATGTAATATATAAAAACTAGTCCCTGTCAAATTCCCCAAAAATTGTAACAGCATGATCTATATCTATAAGCCCTTAGTTCAAATACACCACTATACTGTAATGTTATAAAGCTCTTCATTATTGATTTTATGAGAATTGTACAGCATGCTGTATTACAGGTATCCATTATGATATAGTTATGATATGGTTATGATATAGTTATGATATGGTTATGATATAGTTATGACATAGTTATGATATAGTTATGACATAGTTATGATATGGTTATGATATGATTATGATATGGTTATGATATGATTATGATATGGTTATGACATGGCTATGATATGGTTATGATATAGTTTTGACATGGTTATGATATAGTTATGATATAATTATGATATAGTTATGATATGGCTATGATATGGTTATGAAATGACTATGATATGGTTATGATGTAATTATGATATGGTTATGATATAATTATGATAAAGTTATGACATGGCTATGATATGGTTATGATATGGCTATGATATGGTTATTACATGGTTATGACATGGCCATAATATGGTTATGATGTAGTTATGACATGGTTATGATATGATTATGATATACTTTCATGTTTTTGAGATGGAAGATAGGGTACGGGTATGCTGTATTTGGCCTGTCTTTCTCTTTGTCCAAAACTTGAACCATGTACATCCTTGATGAACAGAAAAGTCAAATTTATATGACTAGTACAGGTCAAATTTATATGACTAGTACAGGTCAAATTTATATGACTAGTACAGGTCAAATTTATATGACTAGTACAGGTCAAATTTATATGACTAGTACAGGTCAAATTTATATGACTAGTACAGGTCAAGGCCAGATTTGCCACATGGTGGTTCACGAACAAATCTTGTTTATATCATAACGTGTTAATCCGAGATTCTTCCGACTCTTATCCCGCTTTTATATTGTAACATGTCTCCGACACATGTCACAATATAAAAGCGGGGGTAAGAGTAATTTCGGATTAAATGTATGTATTCACGTAATATCTTGTAGCAACCTAGATCTGCTCTTTATCCTTATAAAACTCACAGCTTTTAATGCAAGTTACCATTATAACCTATACAATGAACAAAACCGCAAAAACCGGGGTCCCGTGTCACAACAGGTGTGGTACTATAAAGATCCCTCCCTGCTCAAAGGCCGTAAGCCTAAAAGTTTGTAGCCCTTCACCGGGAATGTTGACGTCTCCATACGAGTAAAAGATTCTCGAGCAGGATGTTAAACAATGTACAACAACCAACTATACAATGGGATAGCATGCAAGAAAAAAATATAAAAGTTGTACAAATGTAGCTTACCCAAGTTATAGTCAACACAGTGCTGGTCTGTTTAAGTTACAGTCTACACAGTGCTGGTCTGTTTAAGTTATAGTATACACAGTGCTGGTCTGTTTAAGTTACAGTCTACACAGTGCTGGTCTGTTCAAGTTACAGTCTACACAGTGCTGGTCTGTTTAAGTTACAGTCTACACAGTGCTGGTCTGTTTAAGTTACAGTCTACACAGTGCTAGTTTGTTTAAGTTACAGTCTACACAGTGCTAGTTTGTTTAAGTTACAGTCTACACAGTGCTAGTTTGTTTAAGTTATAGTCTACACAGTGCTGGTCTGTTTAAGTTACAGTCTACACAGTGCTGATCTGTTTAAGTTACAGTATACACAGTGCTGGTCTGTTTAAGTTATAGTCTACACAGTGCTGGTCTGTTTAAGTTACAGTCTACACAGTGCTGATCTGTTTAAACTACAGTCTACACAGTGCTAATCTGTTTAAGTTACAGTCTACACAGTGCTGGTCTGTTTAAGTTATATTATACACAGTGCTGGTCTGTTTAAGTTACAGTCTACACAGTGTTGGTCTGTTTAAGTTATAGTATACACAGTGCTGATCTGTTTAAGTTACAGTCTACACAGTGCTGGTCTGTTTATGTTATAGTATACACAGTGCTGGTCTGTTTAAACTATAGTCTACACAGTGCTGGTCTGTTTAAGTTATAGTCTACACAGTGCTGGTCTGTTTAAGTTACAGTCTACACAGTGCTGATCTGTTTAAGTTACAGTCTACACCGTGCTGGTCTGTTTAAACTACAGTCTACACAGTGCTGGTCTGTTTAAACTACAGTCTACACAGTGCTGGTCTGTTTAAGTTACAGTCTACACAGTGCTGGTCTGTTTAAGTTACAGTCTACACAGTGCTGGTCTGTTTAAACTATAGTCTACACAGTGCTGGTCTGTTTAAACTACAGTCTACACAGTGCTGGTCTGTTTAAACTACAGTCTACACAGTGCTGGTCTGTTTAAACTATAATCTACACAGTGCTGATCTGTTTAAACTACAGTCTACACAGTGCTGGTCTGTTTAAACTACAGTCTACACAGTGCTGGTCTGTTTAAGTTACAGTCTACACAGTACTGGTCTGTTTAAGTTATAATCTACACAGTGCTGGTCTGTTTAAGTTACAGTCTACACAGTGCTGATCTGTTTAAACTACAGTCTACACAGTGCTGGTCTGTTTAAACTATAATCTACACAGTGCTGGTCTGTTTAAACTACAGTCTACACAGTGCTGGTCTGTTTAAACTACAGTCTACACCGTGCTGGTCTGTTTAAGTTACAGTCTACACCGTGCTGGTCTGTTTAAGTTATAGTATACACAGTGCTGGTCTGTTTAAGTTACAGTCTACACAGTGCTGGTCTGTTTAAGTTACAGTCTACACAGTGCTGATCTGTTTAAGTTATAGTATACACAGTGCTGGTCTGTTTAAGTTACAGTCTACACAGTGCTGGTCTGTTTATGTTACAGTCTACACAGTGCTGGTCTGTTTAAGTTACAGTCTACACAGTGCTGGTCTGTTTAAGTTACAGTCTACACAGTGCTGATCTGTTTACGTTATAGTATACACAGTGCTGGTCTGTTTATGTTACAGTCTACACAGTGCTGGTCTGTTTAAGTTACAGTCTACACAGTGCTGGTCTGTTTAAGTTACAGTCTACACAGTGCTGGTCTGTTTAAGTTACAGTCTACACAGTGCTGGTCTGTTTATGTTACAGTCTACACAGTGCTGGTCTGTTTAAGTTATAGTCTACACAGTGCTGGTCTGTTTAAGTTACAGTCTACACAGTGCTGGTCTGTTTAAGTTACAGTCTACACAGTGCTGGTCTGTTTAAGTTACAGTCTACACAGTGCTAGTCTGTTTAAGTTATAGTCTACACAGTGCTAGTTTGTTTAAGTTACAGTCTACACAGTGCTGGTCTGTTTAAGTTACAGTCTACACAGTGCTGGTCTGTTTATGTTACAGTCTACACAGTGCTGGTCTGTTTAAGTTATAGTATACACAGTGCTGGTCTGTTTAAGTTATAGTCTACACAGTGCTGGTCTGTTTAAGTTACAGTCTACACAGTGCTGATCTGTTTAAACTATAGTCTACACAGTGCTGGTCTGTTTAAGTTACAGTCTACACAGTGCTGGTCTGTTTAAACTACAGTCTACACAGTGCTGATCTGTTTAAGTTACAGTCTACACAGTGCTGGTCTGTTTAAACTATAGTCTACACATTGCTGATCTGTTTAAACTACAGTCTACACAGTGCTGGTCTGTTTAAGTTATAGTATACACAGTGCTGATCTGTTTAAACTATAGTCTACACAGTGCTGATCTGTTTAAACTACAGTCTACACAGTGCTGGTCTGTTTAAGTTACAGTCTACACCGTGCTGGTCTGTTTAAACTACAGTCTACACAGTGCTGGTCTGTTTAAGTTACAGTCTACACAGTGCTGGTCTGTTTAAACTATAGTCTACACAGTGCTGATCTGTTTAAGTTATAGTCTACACAGTGCTGGTCTGTTTAAGTTACAGTCTACACAGTGCTGGTCTGTTTAAACTACAGTCTACACAGTGCTGGTCTGTTTAAACTATAGTCTACACAGTGCTGGTCTGTTTAAGTTACAGTCTACACAGTGCTGGTCTGTTTAAGTTATAGTATACACAGTGCTGATCTGTTTAAACTACAGTCTAGACAGTGCTGGTCTGTTTAAGTTACAGTCTACACAGTGCTGGTCTGTTTAAGTTATAGTATACACAGTGCTGATATGTTTAAACTACAGTCTACACAGTGCTGGTCTGTTTAAGTTATAGTATACACAGTGCTGGTCTGTTTAAACTACAGTCTACACAGTGCTGGTCTGTTTAAGTTATAGTATACACAGTGCTGATCTGTTTAAACTATAGTCTACACAGTGCTGGTCTGTTTAAGTTACAGTCTACACAGTGCTGGTCTGTTTAAGTTATAGTATACACAGTGCTGATCTGTTTAAACTACAGTCTAGACAGTGCTGGTCTGTTTATGCTACAGTATACACAGTGCTGGTCTGTTTAAGTTACAGTCTACACAGTGCTGGTCTGTTTAAGTTATATTATACACAGTGCTGGTCTGTTTAAGTTACAGTCTACACAGTGCTGGTCTGTTTAAGTTATAGTATACACAGTGCTGATCTGTTTAAACTACAGTCTACACAGTGCTGGTCTGTTTAAGTTACAGTCTACACAGTGCTGGTCTGTTTAAGTTACAGTCTACACAGTGCTGATCTGTTTAAACTACAGTCTACACAGTGCTGGTCTGTTTAAGTTACAGTCTACACAGTGCTGGTCTGTTTAAGTTATAGTATACACAGTGCTGGTCTGTTTAAGTTACAGTCTACACAGTGCTGGTCTGTTCAAGTTACAGTCTACACAGTGCTAGTTTGTTTAAGTTACAGTCTACACAGTGCTGGTCTGTTTAAGTTACAGTCTACACAGTGCTGGTCTGTTTAAACTACAGTCTACACAGTGCTGGTCTGTTTAAGTTATAGTATACACAGTGCTGGTCTGTTTAAGTTACAGTCTACACAGTGCTGGTCTGTTTAAGTTACAGTCTACACAGTGCTAGTTTGTTTAAGTTACAGTCTACACAGTGCTAGTTTGTTTAAGTTACAGTCTACACAGTGCTAGTTTGTTTAAGTTACAGTCTACACAGTGCTAGTTTGTTTAAGTTACAGTCTACACAGTGCTAGTTTGTTTAAGTTACAGTCTACACAGTGCTAGTTTGTTTAAGTTACAGTCTACACAGTGCTGGTCTGTTTAAGTTACAGTCTACACAGTGCTGGTCTGTTTAAGTTATAGTATACACAGTGCTGGTCTGTTTAAGTTATAGTATACACAGTGCTGGTCTGTTCAAGTCAAGGTACAGCTTGTAGAGAATTTGGTCAAAGTTCATTTTCTAATCTCTAGAGAATCTTTAGAAATATGTATGCACATTCATTAAGGAAGTCCTTCCCCGTATCTGAGATTTGAGGTGCTTTTAGTACTACTCTGAGAGAGCGCACCTACAATCTGTGAGGAAGGCGATAAAATATGACAGGCGGCTTCTTTTTAAAGATATAGATGTAAGAGATATAAATACTATTGAAAACATGTATTGCTATAATTAGAGCATAAAAACATGTATTGCTATAATTAGAGCATAAAAACAATGTTATATTTACTTCTAATATCCTAGTCCGAGCAACAAAATAATATGACATAAGAGGGCTTATTGATATGTTGTGAGCCTCATATCAAAGGGTTTGAATTTTGGCGGACACATTTCATTGTTTTTTAACATTGTCGCCTTCAGTATCTATACACTTTTGCAAGCGATGTTTAAGGACCTCAATGCCACTTTTAAAGAAGTCCTTTTCTTGACTGTTCACAAAGTCCTCCACTGCAAGTATGACATCATCATCTAACTAAAAGTGGGTACCGGAAATGGCCACTTTTAATTTTGGAAACAGATAAAAGTTTGATGGAGCGAGATTAGGTGAATGATGCGGATGCTCAATCAATTTAAAGCCACAATCGTTAATAACAGTCATGGTAATGACAGATTTGTGAACAGGGGCATCATCCTGGTGGAACAACACATCTTTACTGAGTTTTCCGCGGCGCTTGAGTTTAATATTTTCCCGTAACTGCCTCCGAAGTGATGTATATATGTGCCATTGATTGTTTGTCCCTTTTGGAGATAATCTGCCATCAAAATACCACCAGCATCCCAGCTGATGGAACAGTCTTTACTTTCTTTGGCGGTGGTGAACCAGGGTGTTTCCATGGTTCAGACTGCTGTTTGGACTCCGGGGTGAAATGGTGGACTCATGTTTCTTTCATAGTAACAAATCTCTGGAGAAAGTTAGCAGGATCTACCTCTAAAAGGTTTAGATGAGCACGCGACTCCATAGATGGAGCTCTGATACGATACATAGTCTCTAATGCACTTGTGGTGTTTTTGGGGGGGTTTTTTTTTGGGGGGGGGGGGGGTTGGGGGGGTCGAAATATTATGTTATTATGATTCCTTTTAATCAGAGTCATAGGACAAATTACTTTAAATATTTTAATAATTCAAAGGTTCGGTTGAGTTATTCTGATTGCAGTTTATCACTTGTCTGTTAACGTCGTTGTTGTTGTCGTAAATTTTCGAAGTCACCATGGCTGCCAATGACATTTTAGACGTAATTTTAGCCCTTTCTTGATATTGCCACAAAGGGGATATGCATTTCCAAACCAGGTCTGTTTTAGATGGTGTAATCTGATGTGTTGATATTAAATTTATTTCAATTTTTTCTTCCAAATTTCTAATGCTATATTTTCCAATGGAAATCAAAGATTTATCATAGTAATTCAAAATTTTAGAGATATTGCCATAGAAAATCTTTTTTTCTTTTTTCTTTTTTTTTTGTCATTATAATTGAAACTTTTTGCCTTAGCAATTTTAAGATTCGCCTAGTAAATCAAAGTTTTTGCAAATCAAACTTCCAAAGCTTCTGTCATGCTAAATCAAAGTGTTAACTTTTAAAGCTGTTGTCGTGGTATATGTTTTTACCTTAGTAAATCAATGTTTAATCATAACTAACGACATTCTATTTGCTTGGATAGACGAGACATCACTATTTATACCACTTTCCTCGTTTTAAAATCATTAAAACTCCCTTATTCAATTCGTAAAAGGATCCTCTGTTGAGATATCAAATTCATCTCTCTGTGTCTTTTAGATATTCAATTCACCTATTTTAACCTTCTTGATGGGCGCAGACATTCATCAGCACAGAAAAAAGGGATATATTGATCTCCCCAAAACGAGGTCAGCTCCTCTTTCAAATGATGAAGGATAACGTAGTGAAGCAAACTAACCCGACCTTTTTATTTTTGGAGTAAATAAAAAACAATACTTTTCGCCGCCATTGACGCTCCCGCCTACTCGGTAGTAGTGAGAAGGCATGGGGCGCGTTGTTATTTTTTCTCGAGGATGTCTCAAAGGATTATACCGATAGAAAAGATAGACCACTTAATGACCTGTCAAAAACTTAAAAAAGTTGTGAAGACGACAATTCAGCTAAAATGGTCTCCATTAGGATAAACAGAACCATTTTATTTTGTGCAGTGTGAATCGCAGGCACTCGAACCTTTTTATTTACTTATCTATTTATTTCATTTATTTTTTTTTTTTTTATTTCTTTTGTAAACACTTCCACAACGAATTAATCGGAGGATAAATTTAATTTTTCGTTCGGATAATTTTTGTTCGGGTGACAGGGAACATATATTTGGTTTTTTTTTTCTTTTCTATATAGACATCAGAGTCAGGCTATGTCGTTACTTGTATTTCATATTGGTGTGACCTTAAATTACATGTAATCCACACATACTGGCGCTAGTGCACAAAACATGCTCTGAGCAGGTGCGCCTTTCTCGCTTTGATTTTCTTTCATTTTGGGCTATATCCACATCACCCACACTCCATCGCAGTACTCTGCGAGGTGATTTAAACACTGTTAATAATCAAGAACTCTCCCTTTTCTAAAATCCACCTTCCCTCTCAGCTACAGACCATGTAGGTTTTCATCTGAATTTCTGCAGCAACTGCCCTGTGGGGATTCGGGTTTTTAGAATAGGTCATCAGTACCCCTTGCTTGTCGTAAGAGCTAAATAGGATGAGATAGCAAAAACCGAGGGCCCGTGTCACAGAAGGTGTGGCACGATAAAGATCCCTCCCTGCTCAGAGGCCATAAGCGCCGAACACAAGTCTAAATTTTACAGTCCTTCGCCGGCAATGGTGACGTCTCCATATGAGTGAAAGATTCTCGAGCGGGACGTTAAACAATACATAATCAATCAATCTTCAGCAGCTCACCACGTGTCATAGTTTCGTATTTGCACCACGTTTTTGCACAAGTAATACAACTTCAAATATTGGGTCTTTCCATTTTTCGTTTTGTCGGAATGATACGAGTGACGAATTCCAAAATCGTTCAAACGTCTTCATTCAAACGATGAAATTCTCGGTCCTCCGAGGAAAGAGAATACTAACAGTTCAAGATCGTATGGAGGGATGTTCGTTTGACGGTGAGAGAGAGAGAGAGAGAGAGAGAGAGAGAGAGAGAGAGAGAGAGAGAGAGAGAGAGAGAGAGAGAGAGAGACTCCCCCATTTTATAAATTAAATCCACGTACACAATTCTATGGTTTGAAATTGCATTCTTCCTTCTACTACCAATGAGTGGGGAGAGGTATTCACTTGACAGACTGGCACAATATGATGCCCGAGCAGAGAAGTTATACTAGAAATTAATATGAGACAGATTTAGTGTATAATGAGCTGATTGTTTTGTAAATATACACGTAACAGTGGCGGATTTAAGAGGGAGCCCACCCACCCCCTTTTTTTCAAATTCAAGGGAAATCATGGCCTCTTATTTAGAAAAATAAAAATTAAGCGATAAAAGAAGCAATCATTTTTCCAATCACAGAAATAAATGACAATATCTGGAGATTTATTGCTACTTTTAGTGGGAAAACTCTCAAACTTCGTGTCATCTTATTAATATTACCTTATAAAAAGTACCAGAAAAATAGCAAAAATGACTTCTTAGGAGACATATTTCAAGACCTATAAAATCCACGAGTTTCCGGGGGTTTCGCCTTCTGGGACCCACCAGGGCTTCGCCCTGGGCCTACTGGGGGTCTTAAGGTCCAGACCTCCTGCCTCATATGACGTTGCGCCCCCTAACTTCAATTCCTGGATCCGCCCTTGTGTACCATATTGGATCAGATTAATTCTGACGTGGAATAGGATACCTTATATGCAGTGATTTAATCCCACCTTCCTTGTGATAGATAGCATCTGCACCCAAAAAAGTCGGAGCCAGTTCATGACTCTCCAACAAACGACGACGCTTAACAACCAACAGTTTGTTGATCAGTCCGAACATTTCTCGTTTTGTATAGGCCCGTAGACATTGCTAAATCAAGGATATGATTTGGAAGCAACAATTTACTTTGACAGTTGTTTGTAAACTAAACTATTACAGTAACTAAATAACTCGCGGTGAAAATATTCGCACTATTACAGTAACAGAATAGGGAGAAAAATAACTCACAGTGAAAATATTTACTACATTCACAGTGTTAGTAAATCCGTGAATTTAAGAAATAGTGAGTAAGTTCAAAATATAAAATCCCGTTTTCTTGAATAAAGAATGAAGTATATCCGGTCGAATTTTATCCCCCCCCCCCCTTCAAAGAAGAATGACATATTGATTTGCACCTGTCGGTCAGTATGTCTCTAGACCACATGTCACATTGTTTAGTTGCTCAATATCTTGAGAACCAATCACTTGGTATTTGATATGTGAGTTGGTTATGAGTAGAAGAGGACCTCTATTGATTTCCGGGTCAAAGATCAACCACTCTGAACGTAGGAAGATATTGTCCGCTCGACATCTTGAGAACACTTTCCTTAACAGACATCAAAC
The DNA here is from genome assembly GCA_024699665.1 of Ostrea denselamellosa. Classification (NCBI taxonomy): domain Eukaryota; kingdom Metazoa; phylum Mollusca; class Bivalvia; order Ostreida; family Ostreidae; genus Ostrea; species Ostrea denselamellosa. The sequence goes on from JAMZEH010000041.1 coordinate 3,633,393, forward strand.
TTGGTACAGTGGTACGTCCTAAGGAATAGATGATCCCTATTGATTTTGAGGGTCAAGAGTCAGTCCACTCCTGATATTGGAAGATACTGTCCGCCCCATTATTTCGAGAACTCTTTTCTTGACGGACATTAAACTTGGTACTCTGGTACATCTTAAGGAGTCGATGACCACTAATGATCTTAAGGTCACATGGTCAAAGGTCAATTCACTCTAGACATAGGAAGATATTGTCTGCTCAATTACTCGAATTATTTTAGCACTACTACCAATTAAATGATGCATGTTTGTAATTTTTTTTTTCAATTTTGCAGCAAGGGGGGGGGGGGGGGGGGATAAATAACCATGTCGTTTAAAATCACTATTTAAAGTTTGTTTTTTTCTTGGGAAAAAATAAAGGGGGGGGGGGTGTGATGATAATATGAATACCGTGGTAAATTATAAGAAAGAGTTCAATGAGACCAAAAGAAAATCGGGTAATTCTCATGTGAAAATTTTTTTTACGTGAAAAACAAATCAAACAAGACGGTCTCGATTAATGCTTTTATTTTCAAAACATTCAAAATTAATTTTTGTTTTTCAGAGAGTTTTTACTGAAAATTGTATCTGTTTTTAAAAATCTTCTCTACAATGTATTTCCCCATTACATTGGAAATTTAACTCAGTTGACAGATTTCATTTACCAACTTAAGTTCGTTCTTAGTTAGATTTACTTATAATACATTTTATTAATAAAATCATGTTAAATATTTAGGTATGTAAGTATTAGATAAAAACTTATTTAAAGGGCGAATTCTGTTCATGGGGTCAATATACTGACCACTGGGCAGGGAATGTTTATATGTCTGATCTTATTTTTAATCGAGAATAAAAAGTAAAGGTGAAGTGCCGTTCTTTTTCTTCTTTTCAACCAATGTCCCTGTTGACCTCAGGTTCATACCTAGGAGATGACCCTATGTAATTCCACTGTGAACAACTGTCCTCATTCCGTACAATAAAATCGCATGACCAAGCAATTTTATGGGGAAAAAAAGTTTGAATACTAAGTTGCTGATTACGGAATAATCTTAATTTTCTCATTATTCATGGAGAGTTGAATTCAGAATGGTTTTAAGATTGCAACCTACGGACTTTTTCATCACTTGTTGAAGTAAATCTAGTACGTTATAAAATGCTGAGGGTGGATTTTTTTTTTATAATATATATTATTACTTTGGTTACCGTATATGTCAAGAAGAAATGAATGTCCGAGCGAGGTTTAAATTAATGGAGGTTATTTAATAGTTCAAGGTGTTAAGCGCACAGTAAGGAATGTCTTCTGATATATTGTACATTTCATGTGCGTGTCAAGATATGTTTTTATACGCCGACGTTCAGAAATATTTACAATTACCGTACTTTTTTTTTTTTTTTTTAAATTATTATTGTTTTTTATTCTGTGTTGTTTCAGTGTATAACATTTCTCGATAACATGCACTGATCTCTCAATACGACGCACACAAATGAAATTATAAAATGTAAGGGAAATAAATAAATAAAAGAAATAAATTTTTCGTAGAGGCATAATACCTGCAGAAACGTACGTCGGCAGACACAGGCGTACAACGCTCACCTGAGTCACATTGCAGCTGCCGTTCTTTTTATCATCAGAATTTTGACAGATCTCTTAACCTTTTTTATTCCCACGAAAAAAGTTTGACTCCACCTGGCACACTTAACCGAATTTGAATCCGCACAACATAGGGATAAATAAAAAAAAATCATAGAATATAAAAATGTTACTAATATGACCTTGCTGTTGTGTTCTGGAGAAGTCCCTCTCCCATTTTTCATATATCCATGTACTTTGTAAAATTTGATCCCTGATTGTGGCCCTACTCTTGAAAACAGGATCCATAAATAGAAACAAGAGGCCCATGGGCCTTAACGGTCACATGAGTATGATAAAATCAAAATTTATAATTTCTCTTAAATCAATATTTTTACACTATTGGTCTCTGTGACTTTAAACAATAACCTTGGTGCAGAATGATGACACAATCTCAGTTATTAGATACTTTTGTGTTAAGTAAGAGCTTCTACAATTTTTGTATAGCCCAAACAAGATTTTTATACGTTAAACTTTTGTCCAAATGACAGTATGAAAATGAAAAGTTACAAACCGGACATGGAGTGGGACGGACACGACGACTCCAGGGTCATAATGTGAATGAACCTGAATCTACAATCCCATGTCAATCTTTTATCCCTACACAAGTACCGGAGACTCAAACTGAACACATTTGAATCTGCATTCCCTTTACTATGCTTGCACATATAAATGACTAATCATGGCCCCGTTGCTCTGGAATTTGTTTTTTAAAAGTTTTCCCGATACATTCCCATATAAAACTTTTTTCCCCTGTTGTGACCCATAATACCCCCCCCCCCCCCCCCCCCCCCTCCGATAGCTATGGTTTGGAAAACTTGTATCAGTACTATCCGAAGATGCTTGCACATTAATATGATTAATTAGAGCCCTGCTATTCTTGACTTTATATTTTTCCTGTTTATCCCCCCCCCAAGTACCCCCTTACCCCTCCTTCCCAAACAAACCTGAATCTTCATTAAGTCAGGGATCCTCCACATGTTTCATATTTTCTGACCCAGTGGTTCTCTAAATGATCCCCACCTTATTGTTAACTTTTTCTTGATTATCTCCCCCTTAGAAGGGGCGATAGCCCTTCATTTGAATAAATCTGAGTCCTCTTTACCCAAGGATACTCTGTGCCACGTTTGGATGAAATGGTTTTCGAGAAAATGAAATATTGGGAAATGTTTAGAATGACGACAGAGAACGACATACAGATTTTGGTCAGAAAATCTCATTCGAACCTTAGACGCACGTGAGCTAAGAGTGGATGAAGGCATCCCTCACGTGGTCAGGTAATTCTGGTAAATACAAAATCAAAAGGTGGGTATTTCAGGAAGTTGATTGGAAAGTTATTTCAACACAGAAAGGAATAAGCATTAATGTTGTTAGCTTCACTGCAGCTTCACGTCACTGCAGCTTCACGTCACTGCAGCTTCACGTCACTGTTGGCGTTCAATACTATACATTCTTTTATATTCATAACGGCCACAAACCTAACAATGGATGGACTGGGCGATGTACACACGATGACACACACACACACACACACACTCTCACACACACACACACACACACACACACACACACACACACACACACACACACACACACACACACACACACACACACACACACACACACACACACACACTCACACACACACACACACACACACACACACACACACACACACACACACACACACACACACACTATATATATATATATATATATATATATATATATATATATATATATATATATATATACATGTATATATATTGTCTCGGATTCAGTAAATTTGAGATGTTTTGGACTGGACATATGCTCTTAAGGGCGATTAATTTGGATCCCCGTGTTTTGTTAGCTTTTATGATGAATATCCAGCATTATAAACTACATGGAAATCGACAGTGGCAGGTAAACAAATGAGGTTGTCAATCACCCAGAGAACTTCACAGTAAATACCAGTAATTTCATTGTTGATTCAGACCACAGTACGATACAGAGATTATCCCTGATGTGGAGAGTTTTAGTCTGGAGACTAGGAGACTAATTCGTTACTCCTGTTGCACTTTTTAAAAAAAGCCTAATAAAAGTGTTCTGTAAATTTTTAAGTGCGACATATTTCTTAGCGAACCTAATATAACGAGATAGAAGGAGGACTTCAGAAGCAGATTTTCCCCACCCTTATCCACTCACGTCAAGCATTGAAAAAGTAGAGTGCATCTTAGTGGGGGGGGGGGGGGGTAAATAAAATTATTATTATTTCATTTTATTTCGTTTTTGTTTGCTTTTTTTTTTTTTTTTTTTTCTTGAGGTTTTCTTCGTTCGTTTGTTTTTTATTTTCGTCTTATTTTTTACAGTTACAGAATCTACGTAGATGTACGACCGATGTATTCACAAAGCGTATAGGTTTCGTTCTTTCGTGACGTCTTTATCAGCTGATTTTGAAGGTGAAAGATAAAAGCATGTGTATCTTTCAAATTATAGTAGAATAACCTATTATGTTTGCAGTCAAATTATCGTGACAGGAAATTGTGCAGGGTAACCTTTCTGTCCCCTAAACATATGCATTTAATTTTCAATTGTGAATGCTCCAAACCTGCATCAAAATGCTATTGACTTCATTAAAAAGGGTGCATGGTGCATCTATTATATGCCAGAAGCGACACCAGGTGGTCTCTCTGTAGGTGAATGGAGACAGGTTAGAATCTGAATGAGAAAACTGAACAAACTCAGAATTCCTAAAGAGCTAGAGTGATAAATCTTTAATTGAAAATATCTTATGGCATGCAAAATTTAAGTGATACTGGTATTTTAACAAACAGCAACTGGAGATAACAATGTTATCTGTAGAATTATAAAAGACATTGAATACACGAGCAACGAGGCATGTGAAATCACGCATACTAAAAATATGCAGTCATAATGCAGTGCAAGTTCTTTTTTGAATTATAATGTTATTTGACTCATATTAAGAGGATTGCGTTTGATAACATCATTTTGTCCCCCAGGCATTCCATGCTGGCGGGATCGCCATGGCTTTAAGGTGCGTTATAATGCGTGATTAAACCTACATCTGGAACATCCTTTCACTTGGAAAGAAAAACAACCTGTATGTAGTAGAAATTGTGTGGCTAATTTACCATACTTTTGCTTTGATTAACATGAAAATTCTTGAAAAAGTTGCGTTGTAATTCTGTATGATGTGTAACACAATCACGTCACAAAACTGACCATAGCTTTTACTAAGTAGCACTTAGTCGGGTTTTTTTTTTTATGGACCTCGTCAATCTTTTCCAACGATTTGAAATTTGACCTTAACGATAGATGCAACAGACAATTTCTTTTCTGGTACATATAATATACTCTTGCATGTTTGTATCAAATAAACAACCATGACCACAATTCTCTGATAATTTAGACTACGGGATATATATATATATATATATATATATATATATATATATATATATATATACTTACATGTTTATAACTTTTTCTTTTTCAGATAAAAGTAAACATGCATATCTTTAATATTTTCCCCTATAAATCTTATCTACGTCCTGAATACACACTACACAATCCCATAATTACTCGGTGTGGATCACCGACATCACATCAGACCCTCATATTTATTCAGCTGCAAGGACGACTGCTGCCAACATGAAATAAAAAAGATGACAATATAAGCCTTATTTGACAAGTTCCAGGACCTTTTCTTAAATACAATGTATTAAAAACCAATCTTATTTTTTAAAAATGATAAGCTAGAGGGTCCTTGGAGTCTGAATCTCCCGTCTTGTACTAGTATTTTCATAGTAGGTGAATTCTTTTAAAGCCTTTGCCAAAAGGTCTCAGAAGAAGAAAATACAATTCTCTCAGTAGATTTTCGCCATCACGCTTATTTCTCAGCCTGCAATGTGCTTGACCTCCATCACCCTTTTATAATCAATGAAGTCTTAATCTTCAAATACATACAGGGGACCAGTACTCTCTATAGCCAGAAACGTCTTGGAAGAATCGGACAGACAGAAAAACAAACACACAGACAGACAGATAGACAGCACGACAGACAGACAGATAGACAGCACGACAGACAGACAGGCAGATAGATGATAGATAGATTGGTCATTTACAATTAAAATAACTGGGAACATTGGAAGCCCAGTGGTTATGGCAAAATATTCTCAACCGGGGGTCAGGGGTTTGATTTTCGATCCCGGCGGCCGCCTCAAATCGAAAACATTTTTTTTTTCATTGCAGAGAGTGATTGTTTCTTCACTAATTTTCTAGCATTAGAAGTGAAAGTCACGGGTCTTTCAGATATGATCTTAAAAATGTGTTACAGTAGGTGCACGATAAAGAACCCGCACTGCTACGGCCTTGCGGTGTCATGTTTAGGTCAAAAATTGTGACATTTTACTCCAGATGATGTCGTCTCTAATATAAATGAAAAATTTTTGAATGGGAAGTAAAACAACAAACTACAGATATTGGAAGACACAAAGTGACCACCAAGGGGAATCTTTAACACTACATGGAACATTTGCATCAAGATTGACTACCTACCATCAAACCCCATCAAAGCAAATAAAGAAATTATCCCAAACTGTACAGAAGCCATTGTGGCTATGTTGAAATTTCAATCCCCTCCCTAAAAAAAAAGTAACGTCCATGCGACGGCAATCCCTTCCGCCGCCTGAGATTAGAAGGCGGATGAGTCGGACTTTTGTCTGCCTACTTTTCACCTGTTGGCAAATTCGCCAAGATATTGTTAAATTTGCAAATCCGAGACAAATTTAGATTAAAATCACGACTGTCACTCTGTCGTGCATGCCAAGGAAAGTATGTGATGAATTAGTCTCTATATATCATTAACGACAAGTCTTACAGGAAGCTGACGTCAAAAGCAGCCAACAACAGTAGAAAATTGAGTGTACTTATTGTTTTATGTATTTTTCCAGATTTTGAAATGTTGCCAAATAATGATCCATTTATCCAATGATGAAGGTACAATAGAATTTAAATTGGAATAGCAGAGGCATTTATTTGCATATAAATATAGACATTATTCTTTTTTTTTAAAGTTACTTAATGAATAAAAACAGGAGCAGATTGGAGAATAACAAGGTTTTAGAATTACGTTCAAGACTATTTCACGCCCAGTGGAAATCCACGTGGTCTCCGAAAGGAACCATCGCTGACCATTGTCCAAACTTTCTATCTGGGGACATTTTTTCAGAATTTCGAGGTATACATAATATATAACACAGAGTTGTTAAGAACTCAAATATATATTCAACTTTACAAAGTTACATACACCTACTCAAACTTCCCCGTCCATTTAATCAGGAATGCTGTATATATATATATATATATATATATATATATATATATATATATATCCCCTTGTGTTCAATCAAAAACAAATCTCATTGGCTGTTTGACTTGGGCTTTCCAGAACGAGATATCCCTCGTGCATCCATGTGGTACTGTTATCAGAAACACGAGGAATTTCCGTCCAGTGTTTTGTCAGGAACCAAAGATTTTATACAAGGTATCAAACCCGCAGGTCTGACAAAAAAGATTTTAAAAAATGTACCTTAAGCCATGTACACAAAAATCATCATAATTTCCCTTTCACCATGGAAACCTTTAGAAACCAAGGTTTTTATGAATGCCATCATTACTAATTCTGGTTCGGGTGAAACTTGTACACAAGGCCGAGCGAGCGAACGAAACTACGTACGGGTTACTGTTGCCTTCCGCAACCAAAACTTAGGAACTTTGTTGTGAGTGGATAAAACACCTTAACATTTTGTTGTTACTGTTGTTGTTCAAAGATATTATATTATTATAGTAACATTTGTTGTTTTTTGTTGAACTGCAGAATTGTTGTATCAGACACAACAACAACAAAAACCCGTAGTTTAGTATTATGATTATATCCTTTATATGTATTTAATTATTCCTAAGGGTTGTTTTAAATTGTTTATATGTTATTATGCATGGTAATCATATCATTACATAAGGCGCTAAATTTTATTCTATTCACGTGTATAAGGTATGTTCACATATATTTTTATTATATTATCTGTAAAGCGCTTTAGAAGACGCGGGTCAATAGAGCGCTATATAAATCTATTGAATACCAATTACAACAAAAGCAAACTCATTGACACAAGCGTCAAATTTGGTTTCAACTTCTTAGTAGCCATTGCGACTATTTTACACGCATGAAAGGTTTCCATTAATTGTAACAAACATCAATCAAAGCAACCCATTCTTAATCTTCGTATCTTAAAATCGAAGGTTTTCCCCTTTAAGATAACTTTCATTCACAAGACACATGAATGTCAACGAATGTTATAATCAGCTGATTATGTGATGGACCTGTGTCGGTTGTGTGGGGATCAGTTACAAGTGAAATACTGTAGGGAAATACTTAAACAAATGTCAAATGTTGTGAATTACGGTCCGTGTCAAAATGACTGTCTCTCCCGGGATGTCTGAAATGCATGATTTAACTAGTGAAACGAGTTAGAGAAAATTGACTGTGATCTCGAAAACAAACTTGAAGGAGAGAAGTAACCCATATTGCAAGACTGGCGTTATGAATAGTTATGATGTACATTATTCCAATCTGAACAAAACCAGACCTCCAGGCTCATTCTCCCTCTTTTTTACCCTCTATATCCGCTCGAGCGAGATTGCAGGTCTTGTTTTATAGTAAGACTGACATTATTTGAAACAAATAATCAACTGCAAATTTTTTTTACATTTACTAACTAGCAGTATTATGAATATCGTTCCCCATTGGCTAGATAATAAGTTAGAATTCAGAGCATCCACTAGGTGTCGCCACTGCGGGTCAACGTTTTAGTGGCATAATCTGTCAAGGGTTTGTAATGAGCGGGGTGGACCGAAAACCCTATAGCTTATGAAGATGTCTGCAGTATGTCCTTCATTATTGTCTGGGAGATCAAGGTTATAGTTTACACTTTGGACCTCAACTCAAAATATAATTTATTTTCGAACGACCCATTGTAATTTTGACTTGGTTTTTAGCGTAAACACAACAACTTATATTTTTGGCCTTATGGTATATTTAGCCCACGTTAGAGCCAAAAGCTTATGTGAACTTTGGTATGCAATGTTTTCACACACACCCCTCCATTTTTTCCCCCTCCCGTGGGGTTAGAATAGGTCTTCAGTACTCCTTGCTTGTCGTAAGAGGCGACTAAATGGGACTGTCCTTCGAATGAAACAACCCCGTGGGGATCCGGGTTGTTAGAATAGATCCTCAGCACCCCTAGCTTGTCGTAAAAGGCGACTAAATGGGGCGGTCCTTCGGATGAGACCGCAAAAACTGAGGCCCCGTGTCACAGCAGGTGTGGCACGTTAAAGATCCCTCCCTGCTCAAAAGCCATAAGCGCCGAGCATGGGCCTAAATTTTGCAGCCCTTCACCGACAATGGTGACGTCTCCATGTGAGTGAAAGATTCTCGAACGGGACGTTAAACAATATATAATCAATCAATCAATCAATCGAATGAAACAGCAAAACCCGAAGCCCCGTGTCACGGCAAGTGTGGCACGTTAAAGATACCTCCCTGCTCAAAGGCCATAAGCGCCCAGCATAGGCCTGAATTGTGCAGCCCTTCACCTGCAATGGTGACGTCTCTATATGAGTGAAAGATTCTCGAGAGGGACGTTAAACAATATACAATTAATCAATCATCAACCTCCCCCTTTTTTTAAAACAAACAAACCACAGTTTAATATCTTAAGAATCATTTGTCACCAATCTTTCGACACTGGTATACCACATAATCACTTGATATATAGTAAAGAAAATCCCAGTGCCATTGAGTTCGGGGAGGGTGACAAGACATGGAAGATTTGTTTAAAAATACATTGATGGATACTGGACACGTATAGAGCTGGTGACAAATTGGAAAAAACAATCAGATCCGTCAAAGAACGGATCCAGCAAAGTTACACAACTATATTGAGTGAAAGAACCTTCCATGTGGACAAAGGGAAGTTCCAACTTCAAAAGGAAAGAGAGAGAGAGAGAGAGAGAGAGAGAGAGAGAGAGAGAGAGACTTTAAGTATGATTGGAATTTCAGGTACATAAAACAAAAACGACCACTGCAGTATGCAAGTTTCAAGTTACCAGTCCACATAGCCCCGTGTGAGTCACGTGAACAGGTAAAAAAGTGATGTGCTGACTGATACCAGTAACTTGTTGATCAAACAGATATCATATATAGGTGTGTTCGTCTAAAAGCACCGTTAAGATGCTCCACTCAGACATTCTCAAACGAGCGACTCCAAACAAACAACCCCGTGGGGATCCGGGTTGGAATAGATCCTCAGTACTCCCTTAAGAGGCGTCTAAATGGAGCGGTCCTTCGGATGAGATAGCAAAAACTGAGGCCCCGTGTCGCAGCAGGTGTGGCACGATAAAGATCCCTCCCTGCTCAAAGGCCGTAAGCGCCGCGCTTGGACCTAAATTTTGCAGCCCTTCACCGGCAATGGTGACGCCTCCATATAAGTGAAAAGTTCTTGAGTGGGACGTTAAACAGTATACAACCAACAAAACGAACAATTTCGGTCGCTTTAACTTTTTGGCTGCAGATTTGATTATAAGTCTGTTTAATGTGATTTTTAAAAAGAAAATAAATACCCGAACATGACGCAAGGTTGTGAGTTTTGACAGGTTATTTACTTCGGTATAACTCGGCGCTTAAATGGGTCAAATTCCTATATCACTTGATAGGGAATGTTTTCTGATACGGTAATGTCCTGTAAAGTATTTTTTCTACTTATCGTGACATCAGCGACTCTTGATTATATAGTTTAGCAAGATTTTAACGAGATGAAAACATATAACAGACATCAATTGGTTTTTTCCTATTCTATTTCACCAGGTGTCATTATTTGCGGCCTTTAACTTCACATTAACAAGTTTACCTCTAACAACTGTACGGTATATAGCTACTGGTCATAATTTATAATTACATTGTATATACGTGATAATGAATATACTCTGAATAAAAATTGCTACTTTTAAAGAAACATTTAAAGAAAGTGATGTTTGAAAAATTTCATTTTCATATGTCTGACAATTAGACAAAAAGAAATTATGTGTGTTTACGGTAACCTGCTGGGGAAAAAATTGGGTCGGTAAGTCAGGTTTTTAAAAAAAAAAATGTTTATTAGTTTTTTCTGTTTAGTGTATTATTTATTTATTGTATATCTTGACAGATTTAAACAACCTCACCAACTGCTAGGAATGGCGTTATCTCGTGCAATTTCTCCACAACTTTACATTCGTTGTTGTTCAATTGGCTGGTTACGTTTAACGTCTCACCCGAGTATGGAGACGTCACCATTGCCAGTGAAGGGCCGCAAAACTTAGGCCCATGCTCGGCGAACTTTGAGCAGAGAGGGATCTCAGGAATGAGAGTACCAAACCCCCGGATGCGTAACCCGGACGCAGTTTACGCAAGATTGAGCGGAGGTATAAATGTTTAGGTGTGGCGTGATTGGCTAATATCAAGAGTGAAATCATTTGAAATTGAGAGAAATAATATAGAAGTTTAAATTAATTGTCGGGATGAAAAATTATCGGAAAAAATCGAGAAATTAGTGAGGAAATTGCCATGGTAGGTGTGTGTTTGAAATGAAAGGTGTATTTTACTGCAGATTTCTATGTGTTGTAAAAAGTACAAATATGACCTATAAAAGCAACGGGACGCTATATAATTTTTGTCGTTTTTTATTAGCACTTGGAATGAACTTTGAAATCTTGGCGGTCATTTATCTAAAATTAATTTCGTTAATTAGTGAGAGGGCCACATGTTAGTATTGAGGTCTATGGGAAATGAATTGGTACTCTTTTCTCTTTATCATGCCACACCTGCTGTGACACGAGCCTCTGAGTCAGTTTCTGTTGTCTCATCCGAAGGACCGCCCCATTTATTCGCTTCTTACGACAAGCAAAGGGTATTAAAGCAATATAAGCTGCCAAAATTGCAATTTTTTATAGTGGCATTAAAAGAGGTTAAATGAACGTTGATATGATCGAAAAAAAGAACTGCATCGAATTTCCTCTCTTATGCATCGTTTACACACCTTTACGTGATGAAAAATATATTCCTCGACATTCCGTTTGAACCTAACAATGGCAGCTGATTAATCGTCGGCGACAATCCCGAAGATAACCGATGTTGACACGAATGATTCTGATGCTGATCTGGGTGGATCGGGTTGTATCCGGGTCATTAAAATATGGACGGCGAGGTGAGATAAAATTCTAGTTACCATCATTATTTTGGCACTGTTAACGATGTTATATGTTTTTAAGTTATGATAGTATGTTTTTTAGTTATGATAGTTTTAAAGGATCGCTCGAAATATTACGCAAAATTCCAAAGTCGGCTTTCTCCCTCGCTTCGAACTTTCGTGTCAGACATCTTTCGTGCTTACCGGAAATATCGCGATTGCGCATTTGATTTTGCCGAATGAGTTCAACTTTAGGTCATTGCATACGGAAATAATGTCGGGAAAATTAAGGTACGGGAAGACTTCATTTCAACCGTCGAACATTTTTGCATTTAATGCAAAAAATACAACATGTCAAAAGTTTAATTGATAAAATCAGGTATTAGAAGGTAGATGTTTACAAAATTTTCGATTAAATTTTAGGACCCCAAAATAACAATTTTGACAGCTTATATTGCTTTAAGGATCTATTCTATCCCCACTGGTTCTTTAAAGTGCAGTCACGATATTGGTTGAAAATATCTATAAATGCTGTGGAATTTTAGAATGGTGCAATAACACTAATAGACTCGCTCAGTGGGACAAATTCTCTGAAGCAAAGAAGGACAGAGAGATCTCCCAAAAGCGGAAGTCGCCCGGCCTGCCTAATTGAAATCTTACAGTAATGTATGCTAAGTATCCATCAAAACGAATATGATTTGCTGATTAAGCATGTTTCAGATGTATAAAAAAGCACAAAAAAGTCTCATGAAAATAAGTTTTATGGTATAGTTTTAAAACTATTTTTTTTTTCTCTCACACGACCTAGAGCAAGAAAGATAACTCGCATAAACTTGTCATATAAATTCATTATTTCTTTGACAATAAGATAGGAATTTTGTTTAAATGTGAATTAAGATATGAATAATAAATTAAAATCAATGAATAATTATTTAATAAAACAATTCATTTTTCATATTAATTAGACTAGTGCTTATATTTTTTCCCATACCAAGCTTTGAAAATACACTAAAACTTATTTTCATCAAACTTTTTCGTGTTAACTAGATAATTGATACATGCTTAATCAGAAATCATATATAACCCACAATGTTTGTAGATCTTCAGCTGGCCTTTCATAGGTCTTCAGTAGTCTGTAGGTCTTCAACTAGGTATAAAAGTGTAGTAATAGTGGGTTCCCTTCTGGAAGGAGGCGAAATTTCCGGAAAGTTATATATTTTCCGATAAAAAATTTTAGGGTTGGTGCGAAAATATAGGATTATCGGGGTACCGTAAACACACTTTTTTTTGCCTTAACTTCGTTACCAAAACTTCACAATTTTTGTACATAATAAAATAACATATACCACAAATCATTCGTTGTTTGTTTGTTTTTTTCGTCCCATCGAGAATTTTTCACTCATATTGAGGCGTTGCTAGTTGTAGGTGAAATACCACACATTTAGACCTATGCTTAGCGCTCAGGGCCGTAGCAGTGAGGGTTGTTTAAAGAGGCATTACAGCTCGTTTTGCACATTTTAATCGATTGACTGATTGATTAAATATTGTTTAACGTCCCGCTCGAGAATCTTTCATTCATATGGAGACATCACCATTGCCGGTGAAGGGCTGCAAAATTTAGGCCCATGCTCGGCGCTTATGGCCTTTGAGCAGGGAGAGATCTTTATCGTGCCATACCTGCTGTGACACGGGGTCTCGGTTTATGCGGTCTCATCCGAAGGACCGCCCCATTTAGTCGCCTCTTACGACAAGCAAGGGGTACTGAGGATCTATTCTAACAACTCAGATCCCCACTGGGTCATTTTAATCGAGTGTTTTTTAAAACACGTATCGATAAAATGATAAATATCATAACAATACTGACAATTTTTAACATTAGGGATGCATTAGTCTGCTCTCAAATGCGCTTTAAAGATCATCCGGAATTCAATATCTTCTTCATTCTGACTCGGACATTTTACATCACGTGATTCAGTATGACAACACACGTGTTGTATGAAAACTTATTTAAATACCCCTTAAAAGGGTTCACAGTCGCTTTTCGCGTATGGATTTATTTCCTGCTTCTTATAATTAATTATAAATCATTATTATAACAGAAAACCTTTCATGTCCCTATAACCAGATAATGATTTTTATAAAGCACGCCACGTGTTTTGATAAAAATAGCACTTACTTTTAAAGCCCCGCGTGTGTGTATCGTGGCTAGAGGGTCATAGTGATATCCCCACGTAAATTCTAGCGTGCGTATGTGTTGTATCTCGTTCCATTTTAACCCTTTTCTCTCATAATCTGTCACAATTCTGGGTTTAGCCATTGTACGCTTCATCTCAATAAATTGTTTACCCTCCGTGCGCATGCGTCCGAAGACCGAAAGAGGAAGTCTCAATGTTAAAAAAGGACCTTCAAAAACTGTTAATTTTTGCATTTAAAGGAGAATTTTCAACTTTCGAAATATGTTATTTTTGCAAAGTTTATACATTCAACTATGCAACAAAATTAGTGAAAGCTCTGGGAAAATTGTCATTTTACGATTTCGGACCAAAATGAGCTGTAGTGTCTCTTTAATAACGTGTCAACACGGCGCGGGACCTCCGTTTTTAAGATCATTCAGAAAGACCCGTGATTCTCACTTCTGAATGCCGAGCGTTTGGCGAAGGAGCAATCACTACCAATATTTACGTCTTAGGTTTGACGCGGCCATGGCACGAGCTGGGCTCGAATCCGCAACCTCCCGGTGAAAGCTTTCTCACATAGTGCAGATTCAAGTTTGTTAAAATCATGGTCCCCGAGAGTAGCGTGGGGTCAGAATAGGGGATCAAAATTTTACATGCGAAAATAGAAGGAAAAATCTTCTCAAAAACCACTGAGCCAGAGAAGTTCAACTTTCTGGCATAGTGCATATTCAAGTTTGTTAAAACCATAGCCCCCGGTGGTTTGGTGAGGCCACAATAGGGGATCAAAAGTTTTATATGTGGGGAAATCTTTAAATATGGGCCAAGTTGACTCAGGTGTGCAATGTGGCACATGGGCCTCTTGTTTTCTTTTTGCATTTTGTGCAAAATGTTTCATATTTTATTACCTTTTATATCAAGTTTTTGATTTCTTAACATATAAGCGAATGAAGATAGATCAAATTCAACATTTTACCTAAGTAAAGCGAGTCGCTTGTTTGAGAATGAGTGACTCAGGTTTGGCAAGCGCGGCGGCTCCCGGCACTTCTCAGAAGCTTCTACTAGTATGGTCAAACAACGCCTCCATCCAGACAGTTTCTTCTTGTGAAGTTTGATGACAAGGGAGCTTGTAATAAGACAACAGCTGTAATCAAAGTCGACATCAGACGATATGTATCTATATGTAGAAACCACAAACCGCACCACAATTCACCACAGTACACATACCACAATACACCACACCATAATACATCACTGTACAACACACCGTACACCACAATTCACCACAGTACATATACCACAATACGCCACACCATAATACATCACTCTACAACACACCATACACCACAATGCACCACAGTACATATACCACAATACGCCACACCGTAATATATCACTGTACAACACACCATACACCACAATTCACCACAGTACATATACCACAATACGCCACACCATAATACATCACTGTACAACACACTGTACACCACAATTCACCACAGTACATATACCACAATACGCCACACCATAATACATCACTGTACAACACACCATACACCACAATTCACCACAGTACATATACCACAATACGCCACACCATAATACATCACTGTACAACACACCGTACACCACAATTCACCACAGTACACATACCACAATACACCACAAAATAATACATGACTGTACAACACAACGTACACCACAATTCACCACAGTACATATACCACAATACACCAAACCATAAGACATCACTGTACAACACACCATACACCACAATTCACCACAGTATATATACCACAATACACCACACCATAATACATCACTGTACAACACACCATACACCACAATGCACCATACAACATACCACAATACGCCACACCATAATACATGACTGTACAACACAACGTACACCACAATTCACCAGAGTACATATACCAAATACGCCACACCATAATACATCACTGTACAACACACCATACACCACAATGCACCATACAACATACCACAATACGCCACACTGTAATACATCACTGTACAACACGCCATACACCACAATTCACCACAGTACATATACCACAATACGCCACACCATAATACATCACTGTACAACACACCATACACCACAATTCGCCATACAACATACCACAATACGCCACACCATAATACGCCACACCATAATACGCCACACCATAATACATCACTGTATAACACAACGTACACCACAATTCACCACAGTACATATACCACAATACACCACAAAATAATACATCACTGTACAAAACACCATACACCACAATTCACCACAGTACATATACCACAATACACCACACCATAATACATCACTGTACAACACACCATACACCACAATTCACCACAGTACACATACCACAAAACACCACACCATAATACATCACTGTACAACACACCGTACACCACAATTCACCACAGTACACATACCACAAAACACCACACCATAATACATCACTGTACAACACACCATACACCACAATGCACCATACAACATACCACAATACGCCACACTGTAATACATCACTGTACAACACAACATACACCGCAATTCACCACAGTACTTATACCACAATACACCACACCAAAATACATCACTGTACAACACACCGTACACCACAATTCACCACAGTACACATACCACAAAACACCACACCATAATACATCACTGTACAACACACCATACACCACAATTCACCACAGTACACATACCACAAAACACCACACCATAATACATCACTCTACAACACACCATACACCACAATGCACCACAGTACTTATACCACAATACACCACACCAAAATACATCACTGTACAACACACCATACACCACAATGCACCATACAACATACCACAATACGCCACACCATAATACATCACTGTATAACACAACGTACACCACAAACCGATCACGGTGGCTCAGTGGTAGAGCTCTCGCCTCGTGAACGGAAGGTCGTGAGTTCGAGCCCCGCTCGGGCCCGCCGCGTCAAACCTAAGACGTTAAAATAGGTAGTGATCGCTCCTTCGCCAAGAGCTCGGCATTACGAAGTGAGAGTCACGGGTCTAACGGATGGGACCTTATAAACGGAGGTCCCGTGTCGCAGCAGGTGTGGCACGTAAAAGAACCCTCACTGCTAAAAGCCATTAGTGCTAAGCATAGGTCTAAATTTGCAGCCCCGTCACCGGTAATAGTGACGGTCGCCGGATAGCTGAAAAATTGCTCAGGCGACTATAAATAAAACAAACAAACAAACAAAAACAAACGTACACCACAATTCACCACAGTACATATACCACAATACGCCACACCATAATACATCACTGTACAACACAACGTACACCACAATTCACCACAGTACATATACCACAATACACCACACCATAACACATCACTGTACAACACACCATACACCACAATGCACCATACAACATACCACAATACATCATATCAGACATACCACAATGCACCATACAACATACCACCATACATCATATCAGACATACCACAATGCACCATACAACATACCACAATACATCATAAAACATACCACAATGCATCATACAACATACCACAATACATCATACAACATACCACAATACATCATATCAGACATACCACAATGCACGATACAACATACCACAATGCACCATACAACATACCACAATGCACCATACAACATACCACAATGCACGATACAACATACCACAATGCACCATACAACATACCACAATACATCATATCAGACATACCACAATACACCATACAACATACCACAATGCACCATACAACATACCACAAGGCACCATACAACATACCACAATACATCATATCAGGCATACCACGATACATCATACAACATACCACAATACATCATATCAGACATACCACAATACATCATATCAGACATACCACAATACATCATATCAGACATATCACAATGCACCATACAACATACCACAATGCACCATACAACATACCACAATGCACCATACAACATACCACAAGGCACCATACAACATACCACAATGCACCATACAACATACCACAATACATCATATCAGACATATCACAATACATCATATCAGACATATCACAATGCACCATACAACATACCACAATACGCCATACAACATACCACAATACATCATATCAGACATATCACAATACATCATATGAGACATACCACAATACGCCATACAACATACCACAATACATCATATCAGACATATCACAATACATCATATGAGACATACCACAATGCACCATACAACATACCACAATACGCCATACAACATACCACAATACATCATATCAGACATATCACAATACATCATATGAGACATACCACAATACGCCATACAACATACCACAATACATCATATCAGACATATCACAATGCACCATACAACATACCACAATGCACCATACAACATACCACAATACATCATATCAGACATATCACAATGCACCATACAACATACCACAATGCACCATACAACATACCACAATACATCATATCAGACATATTACAATACATCATATCAGACCGTACACTTTATGTTACAGTATGCTCGCTGCAAAAGTTGTGGAATCAGAACTCCAAATGGTTTGTTTTTTGGGGGGGGGGGGGGTTGTTGTTGGGTTTTTTTTGCTGAATGCCGAGCGTTTGGCGAAGGAGCAATCAGTTTTCAGTTTCTGTATGATAGAATACATGGCTGAAGACATTATGGATTGATGAGGTTAAGGTAGGAAAGAAAATAAAATGACTGAAAATTAACTTAAATTCTGTTCTATCTTTAAAGATGTCGTATTCATCTATATAAACCTACGTGAGTACTTTTCAATTTGAAATTCTGCGACACTGTCCATGCATTTATTATGTTTATTGAAATAAGCCAGAGAGAAACAATCATGCTCGTTTTCCTCAGGTAAAATCATTCCTGGCTCTAAGATAAGAAACAGCTAGCATCTCTGATCTTAAACCCGAAAAATGAAGATGTCGAGTTCTGTATCACCGGAATCCAAAAGCAGAACACCAGACCAATATGTTTACATGTGTATAGGACGATCATCAGACCAATATGTTTACATGTGTATAGGACAATCATCAGACCAATATGTTTACATGTGTATAGGACGATCATAAGCACAATATGTTTACATGTGTATAGGACGATCATCAGACCAATATGTTTACATGTGTACAGGACGATCACCAGACCAATATGTTTACATGTGTATAGGACGATCATCAGCACAATATGTTCACATGTGTATAGGAAGGGTGCAGTGCTACGTTTTGAAGTTCCCTATGATTCTCTGTGTAGTAGGACGTTGTGTGTGTGTGTGTGTGTGTGTGTGTGTGTGTGTGTGTGTGTGTGTGTGTGTGTGTGTGTGTGTGTGTGTGTGTGAGTGTGTGTGTGTGTGTGTGTGTGTGTGTGTGTGTGTGTGTGTGTGTGTGTGTGTGTGTGTGTGTGTGTGTGTGTGTGTGTGTGTGTGTGTGTGAGTGAGTGTGAGTGTGTGTGTGTGTGTGTGAGTGTGTGTGAGTGTGTGTGTGTGTGTGTGTGTGTGTGTGTGTGTGTGTGTGTGGGTGTGGGTGTGTGTGTGTGTGTGTGTGTGTGTGTGTGTGTGTGTGTGTGTGTGTGTGTGAGTGTGTGTGTGTGTGTGTGTGTGTGTGTGTGTGTGTGTGTGAGTGTGAGTGTGTGTGTGGGTGTGTGTGTGTGTGTGTGTGTGTGTGTGTGTGTGTATGTGTGTGTGTGTGTGTGTGTGTGTGTGTGTGTGTGTGTGTGTTTAGCACTAAGCTGTTGTTACATAACCGGCCTTTCGACCGTGTTTTTGGACAACTAATGGTAAATGAAGTTGCCTTTCTATATAATTGTCCCTCACAAGTTTGACTCGCTTTCCTTCCCATGACAGTGTACAGTATCCTTTTCTCTTACCTCGTTCATCCAGATGTTGGTTCTAGGTGCTAACGAGAGCACGTGTTCTCTTATCTTAAGAGAACGTGAATTTGGTCATTATTTTCATGCTAATGTGACTAAAATATTAAAACGGAGACATCGGGTTCTTTTGGATGTTCCTAAGGTTAAAACTGTTACCTACGACAGTGGCCTATTTGACTACGCTGCTGCCTCACTGTGGAACTTTCTACCTTCATGTCTCTTTGTTTAAAAACATTCCAAATCCGTCTCCGCTTTCAAAAAAAAAAAGGTCTTAAAACTCACTTTTTTGAAGTAGCTTATGACAAAATGTAAATATTGTATTTTTAGTGATTTACTTAGAATGTACAAAAACACTGAACTCGTTATAAGGTCTTTTAGGAATTTTTGTGCTTTACTCATAAGTACAGGTTCTTATAAATTTTATGTACGTATTTTATGCATTATTATGTATTTTTAATGTTAAGCACACTAGAGTGTCTATATTATAATGTGCTATAGAAATCATTGTATTGTATTGTATTTGCAAGAAATAGGGTCCTACACTGTATATCAATTTTCCTCTCACTCTACTAGACCTATTAATTACTTTAATTATGAATTTATTTCTCCTCGGTCTATTACTAAGTATGATTGTATCAGTCCACTTGTTCAGCAATTGTGATTTTATATACAGAGGGTCCCATTCTGGCCAGGCTACTTGCATCGTTTTCCTGGGCCAAGTTCCTATTACTTTGGACAAGTACCGGGTATCTCGCTCTTATTTAGGATTGATTGATTGATTGATTGATTATTTATGGCTTTCCGCCACACTCCACAATTTTTCAGTTATCTGGTGGCGTCCAGTTTTTGTTGGTGGAGGAGAGAACCCAGATACAATGTACCTGGGAAGAGATCACCGACCTTCCGCAAGTAAACTGGCAAACTTGCTCACATAACGCCGCGGCCGAGATTCGAACGCGCGCCGTCAGGGGTGAGAGGCCTTGTGATTTTGAGCCCGATGCTCTAATAACTCGGCCACGGAGGCCCCATCTTATTTAGGATAACTGCACTCAGCACCTCACTGCAATTCCTCCGATTTTCGAACTCTTTCCACCGGTGCTTAACTTAATTCTGCCTTACCTTATTCTTTTATTTCCTTTCAATTCAGACTTTCTGGGTGTACCTATTCTTCTTTCAACACGCTCTATAGCTGCAAGCATCACCATGACAAATATCCTTGCTGCAGGCTCTTAAATGTGACGTTGGACTGGACCACGTCTAATCAGACAGACCAGGACGCTATAAAAGGCTCCGGACTAAAGAGCAATCGTAAATACCTTTACCTTTGGAAACTAAATAGTTCTAAAGGTTGCTGTAGCAAACTCAGATACTGGTGAAAGTAAACTGGCAAACGTCCTCACCTATATCAGTACGAGCGAAGCAAGAATCAAACCCGTGCCGATTATTATTATTATTATCATTATCATTAGAGATGAGAGGACTTGTGATTTTGAGCGCGATGCTCTAACCACTCGGCCACCGAGGCTTTCAATCAGTTTATAGACATAAACACCATATGCAGGTGATGTTGGAATTTTGTTACACAAATATGGTACATTGACGATGTAGAAGCTCAAGTAATGCCGTTTGTCATAAAGTTGAGTTGTTAGTTTGTCGTCAACATCTATGTTCATTTTCCCCCGTATTTGAAGCAGATATGGAAGACTCTATGTTGTCTTTTATTTCTAGTTCACTGGGGGTATATCGAATCACGATATGATTGATTGATTGATTATTTATTGCTTTCCGCCACACTCCACAATTTTTCAGTTATCTGGTGGCGTCCAGTTTTTGTTGGTGGAGGAGAGAACCCAGATACAATGTACCTGGGAAGAGACCACCGACCTTCCGCAAGTAAACTGGCAAACTTGCTCACATAACGCCGCGGCCGAGATTCGAACGCGCGCCAACAGAGGTGAGAGGCTTTGTGATTTTGAGCCCCATTCTCTAACCACTCGGCCACGGAGGCCCCTTGAATCAAGATATAAATGAAAATAAACACTGTTAACAGATGAAACGTCATCAATGTATTAAAATGTTGAGTTAAAGGTCTCAACAAGAGATTTTTTTTCTTTTTGCATAAATTCCGCCTCATAAGAATATAAAAAATAAGTTAGCTAACAATTCGTGCCCATGGGAATTCCCAGTTGTTGATACGATTGATTGATTGTATATTGTTTAACGTCCAGCTCGAGAATTGTTCACTCATATGGAGACGTCACCATTGCCGGTTAAGGGCTGCAAAATTTAGGCCTATGCTCGACGCTTACGGCCTTTGAGCAGGGAAGGATCTTTATCGTGCCACACCTGCTGTGACAAGGGAACTCGGTGTTTGCGGTCTCTGTTCCGAAGGACCTCCCCATTTAGTGGCCTCTTACGACAAGCAAGGGGGTACTGGGGATCTATTCTAACGCGGAACCCCACGGACTCTCAGTTGTTGAAGACTTGATCATCAAAGAGTACATAGATATTCTCAATGAATAATTCTAGTATCTTTTAATATCAACTTCAGATATCAGAGTGGTGATAGAGTATTTTTTTAAAATGACTGATCACAAAATATGAATATTTCCATTTTTATTGGAAAAAGCAGCTGTCTATGATGTCAATGTGGATTTTAAGAACCCAGGGGCACGTGGATATCAACTGTTGTTTATGACCACACAGTGGTGCTATGATCATAAATCAAAGTCATTTGACCAAGATCAATGTCACTAATACCAAAAAGTTAGAAATATTCCTATAATCAAATAATGTGTTATAGCCCTGAAACAAGGCGACTTGGTCAAGACCATTCGTAATTTCTTTTATAAATATATTCGTTCAGGCCATAGCGTTGCATTAAAAAGACATATGAAGATAACCAGATAATGTAGCATGACCCTGAGCATAACATTTCTACATCCACAGAGTTAACTGTAATGGACAGATAGTAAAAGTTCAGGGGTTAACTTTGTTATGGACAAATAGTAAAAGTTCAGAGGTTAACATTGTTATGGTCAAATAGTAAAAGGTCAGGGGTTAACTTTGTTATGGACAGATAGTAAAATTCAGACATAACGGTTGTTTGATTTTAGACAATATGTAATGACCCTCAACAAAAGTCAATTAACCATTTTCAAGGACACTGGTATCTTTGTTTCAGGTCATAAACTACTGCCAATGAAAAAACATTAGATATTTGATACAACAGTTGCTCCTGTCCAGACCATGTATAATGACTCATAGTCATGTGTGGTGACTCATAACCATGTGTAATGCTTCAAAGCCATGTGTGGTGACTCATAACCATGTGTAATGACTCAAAGCCATGTGTGGTGACTCATAACCATGTGTAATGCTTCAAAGCCATGTGTGGTGACTCATAACCATGTGTAATGACTCAAAGCCATGTGTCATGACTCATAGTCATGTGTAATGACTCAGTCACGTGTAGTGACTCATAGCCACGTGTAATGACTCAGTCATGTGTCGTGACTCATAGCCATGTGTAATGACTCATAGCCATGTGTGGTGACTCATAGTCATGTGTGGTGACTCATAGCCATGTGTAATGACTCATAGTCATGTGTGGTGACTCATAGTCATGTGTGGTGACTCATAGCCATGTGTAATGACTCATAGTCATGTGTGGTGACTCATAGCCATGTGTGATGACTCAGTCATGTGTGATGACTCATGGCCATGTGTCATGACTCATAGCCATGTGTAATGACTCAGTCATGTGTGATTGATTGATTATTTATTGCTTTCCGCCACACTCAACAATTTTCAGTTATCTGGTGGCGTACAGTTTTTATTGGTGGAAGAGAGAACCCAGATACAATGTACCTGGGAAGAGACCACCGACCTTCCGCAAGTAAACTGGCAAACTTGCTCACATAACGCCGCGGCCGAGATTCGAACACGCGCCGACAGAGGTGAGAGGCTTTGTGATTTTGAGCCCGATGCTCTAACCACTCGGCCACGGAGGCCCCTCAGTCATGCGTAATGACTCATAGCCATGTGTCATGACTCATAGCCATGTGTGGTGACTCATAGTGATGTGTAGTGACTCATAGCCACGTGTAATGACTCAGTCATGTGTCGTGACTCATAGCCATGTGTAATGACTCATAGCCATGTGTGGTGACTCATAGTCATGTGTGGTGACTCATAGCCATGTGTAATGACTCATAGTCATGTGTGGTGACTCATAGTCATGTGTGGTGACTCATAGCCATGTGTAATGACTCATAGTCATGTGTGGTGACTCATAGCCATGTGTGATGACTCAGTCATGTGTGATGACTCATGGCCATGTGTCATGACTCATAGCCATGTGTAATGACTCAGTCATGTGTGATTGATTGATTATTTATTGCTTTCCGCCACACTCAACAATTTTCAGTTATCTGGTGGCGTACAGTTTTTATTGGTGGAAGAGAGAACCCAGATACAATGTACCTGGGAAGAGACCACCGACCTTCCGCAAGTAAACTGGCAAACTTGCTCACATAACGCCGCGGCCGAGATTCGAACACGCGCCGACAGAGGTGAGAGGCTTTGTGATTTTGAGCCCGATGCTCTAACCACTCGGCCACGGAGGCCCCTCAGTCATGCGTAATGACTCATAGCCATGTGTCATGACTCATAGCCATGTGTGGTGACTCATAGTGATGTGTAGTGACTCAAAGCCATGTGTCATGACTCATAGTCATGTGTAATGACTCATAGTGATGTGTAATGACTCAAAGCCATGTGTCATGACTCATAGTCATGTGTGATGACTCATAGCCATACTCATTTTACAAAATGTTTATGTCACTCCAAAAAACAAAAAAAGACAAAACAAGATACAAAAAAGTTCAAAATAATTGTTCAAATCATCAGAAAAATTGTTCCCAGAGATCAAGAGTTGCACTCTTACAAAATCAACACTCAATACTTGGATGTCCATCAAGATCCATGAATCTGATCATGATTTATGAAAACCACGAGAGAATGTCTAATTTAGAAAAATACACTACACAGATCTCCTGATTCCATCTTGTAATCACTTCCCCCATACATTTACCTCCACTGTACACCAATACACATTTACCTCCACTGTACACATTTACCACCATTGTACACCAGTACATATTTACCACCACTGTACACCAGTACACATTTACCTCCACTGTACATCAATACACATTTACCACCATTGTACACCAGTACACATTTACCACCACTGTACACCAGTACACATTTACCACCACTGTACACCAGTACACATTTACCTCTACTGTACACATTTACCTCCACTGTACACATTTGCCTCCCTGTACATTTACCTCCACTGTACACTAGTACATGTTTACATTCACTGTACACATTTACCTCCACTGTACACCACTATACACATTTACCTCCACTGTACACCACTATACACATTTACCTCCACTGTACACATTCACTTCCACTGTACACATTTACCTCCACTGTACACCAGTACATGTTTACATCCACTATACACATTTACCTCCACTGTACACCACTATACACATTTACCTCCACTGTACAAATTTACCTCCACTGTGCACATTCAACTCCACTGTACACCAGTACACATTTACCACCATTGTACACCAGTACACATTTACCTCCACTGTGAGATACATACATGTTTACTTACAGAAATATGGCTCATGAAGCAAACAATGAAACAATGAAAATAACTGTATTTTTAATACACAATCAGAATATTTACAAATATTCGAATAAACCATTTTCACCAAAGCATAAAAATATACATCATCACTGGTTACCACTTATCTGAGTGAAAGGTCCTCCATTTTCTGACAGGGATTAGATTGTCTGATTGTTTTATGTCCTGTCAAGAATTTTTCACTCATATTAAGACAGGGATTAGATTGTTTGCTTTAGGCATCCCGTCGAGGGATTAGACAGGAAGTTGTTATAATTACTATACCTTTATGGAACACCTTTAACTTTTAACCTTTAACTTACTGGTTTTCTTGCATCATCAAACACAAATAGGGGGTGTATCAAATGTCAGCACTAAAATGTATGTCTAATTAATAGATGCATTTTTCAAAATTTGTTTTGTGGAGATTAACCAAATGATTCTGTAGATAACAGTTCCGAGTATTTATACTAATGATTCTAGGTTTAAATAATTACCTTACGTGTACACAATGAAAGCACAATGCTGTCACTTGCATTGAGTGAAGGTTGCTCAATACATCTTCAATGTTTTAACAGTAAAATTTGACAGATTTTAGAAGATACTACCAATTCATATAGTCTTAATTCATCAAAATGTAAAAGAAGCTGACTACAATGGATAAGTTGGGATTATTTTTTAAGTTATCTCTCCCTGCTTAGCACGACTTGGTTGCATGAAGGTTAGTTAACTTTAACTAACAGTTAACTTGTCATTAACTATTACATTTATATGGTGTTAACTAGACACTAACTGTTAGTTAAACTTAACTTTTGTGCAACTGGGTCCTGGTAAATTGATATCACACATGATCAATTACTTGCCTGGTGATTTATATATTTCTATGATGATTTCAATAGACATTTGATCTATGTACCTTTTACAAAGAACCAAAAATACACCAAAAACTTAAAAAAAAAACCTGGTATTTTCCACTAGGATTGATGTAAGATTTATAAAATATCTTGGTTGCTATCTTTTACAGATCCTTCAACACTAATACCAAGCCTTCTTAAACCTGTAAAATAACTGGAAGAAAATCAGGACACACCTAGTCATTAAGTTATGGAGTAGAGTAAACCACAGTTACAACGAACCTCCTAGGGTAGCAAAAATATAGTTTGTGATAACCAAACTCCATTAGAGCTAGTACCATCTTCATTGTTTTCCTCTCACAGGGAAATATACATCACTTTTCAATAAGCATGAATTCATCATCAGTGTGTTTTACTGTTACATATGATCAAAATAAATTTTCAAATGCTCACAGTCAATTTTTTTTTTGTTGGTGTTCCAAATATTCTTGTAAAGTTGAAATGACATACTATTTCATAATCCCACTCACCTGTGAAAGGACATAGTACTAGCGACTAATTACATGGGGTCTATGTTACGTCTTGACTAGGACTAACAAATTGGCACTCAAAATCATGAATAAAATATGATGTGTTAGTAAAACACTGACGTTCTCATAAGACAGCTAAGTAATTCAATTACCCAGAGAAAGGTCTACATGTATGAAATAGGAGAGCACTATCACTAACCATTCTAATGTGATGGCCTAGGTTAATTCTTTTCAAAAGTAGGTCAAATTCCAAGGTCAAGTCATGTGGTCAAAATTTTTGCTACATAAAGAAAGGTCTTTGTCAAAGAATACACATATGAAATATCATCCATCAGAAGTTAATGCCAAGGTTAAAGTTTTTGCATACAAACACATCAAAAACTATATTTGCCCCAGAATGTCCAATTAAAGGGGCATAAAAATATATTATCATGAATATTACAACAAAATCAATGTCCGTTTTACATAAAGCATTAGGACAGTATATATGTAATAATCAGACCAACTCATTTTGTATGTGCATTGTATTTAAAAAAAAAACAACAAACTTAGCAAATTTGATGTAACCCACAGGAGAACATAATGCATTGAATAATATATGTCATTATATATACAATGGAGGAAAAAGCATAAAATACTGCATGGTTTCATGAAGTCCTACAGATCTGATTCCCACAAATGCTTATCAAGGAGCAAAAGGACACAAGAATTACAAATTCCCTCGCTCTGCTTGATCGACTTCAATGGCCTCAAACAGTGACTTGAAATTTCCAGCTCCAAAGCCCTACAAGAGAAAAATTATTTTAAAAATCTGGAAATATTTCCAAAACATGAGAAGCTGAAAATGTCTGATAAGAAATACTTTAAGACATGGTGGTATTTTAAAACAACATTTGGCTGACCTCGTTTAACATGTCTAGTAAAATTCAGGTCTAGTCCTAACTGATCATTTTTTTTTTAAGAATAACTTATATCAAACTAGAACAGCATATCATCATTATGGCTGACTTTTGAAACAAAATCAGGCAAATAAATATCAGCAATAGCAGTATATTCCTTGTCTTTTTATCCTGTAGAGTTATGTGTTGATTGTCTGGAGGGATAGTCCCTAGGTGTACACAATGATTGTATCACACAGACACAATGACTGTATCACACACTAACACAATGATTGTATCACACACTAACACAATGACTGTATCACACACTAACACAATGATTATATCACACACTAACACAATGATTATATCACACACTAACACAATGATTGTATCACACACTAACACAATGATTGTATCACACACTAACACAATGACTGTATCACACACTAACACAATGACTGTATCACACACTAACACAATGACTGTATCACACACTAACACAATGACTGTATCACACACTAACACAATGATTATATCACACACTAACACAATGACTGTATCACACACTAACACAATGATTATATCACACACTAACACAATGACTGTATCACACACTAACACAACGACTGTATCACACACTAACACAATGATTGCATCACACACTAACACAATGATTATATCACACACTAACACAATGATTATATCACACACTAACACAATGACTGTATCACACACTAACACAATGATTATATGACACACTAACACAATGATTATATCACACACCAACACAATGACTGTATCACACACTAACACAATGATTATATCACACACCAACACAATGACTGTATCACACACTAACACAATGACTCTATCACACACTAACACAATGACTGTATCACACACTAACACAATGATTATATGACACACTAACACAATGACTGTATCACACACTAACACAATGATTGTATCACACACTAACACAATGACTGTATCACACACTAACACAATGATTATATCACACACCAACACAATGACTGTATCACACACTAACACAATGACTCTATCACACACTAACACAATGACTGTATCACACACTAACACAATGACTGTATCACACACTAACACAATGATTGTATCACACACTAACACAATGACTGTGTCACACACTAACACAATGACTGTATCACACACTAACACAATGACTGTATCACACACTAACACAATGACTGTATCACACACTAACACAATGACTGTATCACACACTAACACAATGACTGTATCACACACTAACACAATGACTATCACACACTAACACAATGACTGTGTCACACACTAACACAATGACTGTATCACACACTAACACAATGACTGTATCACACAATAACACAATGACTGTATCACACACTAACACAATGATTGTATCACACACTAACACAATGATTGTATCACACACTAACACAATGATTGTATCACACACTAACACAATGACTGTATCACACACTAACACAATGACTGTATCACACACTAACACAATGACTGTATCACACACTAACACAATGATTATATCACACACTAACACAATGACTGTATCACACACTAACACAATGACTATCACACACTAACACAATGACTGTGTCACACACTAACACAATGACTGTATCACACACTAACACAATGACTGTATCACACAATAACACAATGACTGTATCACACACTAACACAATGATTGTATCACACACTAACACAATGATTGTATCACACACTAACACAATGATTGTATCACACACTAACACAATGACTGTATCACACACTAACACAATGACTGTATCACACACTAACACAATGACTGTATCACACACTAACACAATGACTGTATCACACACTAACACAATGATTATATCACACACTAACACAATGACTGTATCACACACTAACACAATGATTATATCACACACTAACACAATGACTGTATCACACACTAACACAATGATTTTATCACACACTAACACAATGATTATATCACACACTAACACAATGACTGTATCACACACTAACACAACGACTGTATCACACACTAACACAATGATTGCATCACACACTAACACAATGATTATATCACACACTAACACAATGACTGTATCACACACTAACACAATGATTATATGACACACTAACACAATGACTGTATCACACACTAACACAATGATTATATCACACACCAACACAATGACTGTATCACACACTAACACAATGATTATATCACACACCAACACAATGACTGTATCACACACTAACACAATGACTCTATCACACACTAACACAATGACTGTATCACACAATAACACAATGATTATATGACACACCAACACAATGACTGTATCACACACTAACACAATGATTGTATCACACACTAACACAATGACTGTATCACACACTAACACAATGATTATATCACACACCAACACAATGACTGTATCACACACTAACACAATGAGTGTATCACACACTAACACAATGACTGTATCACACACTAACACAATGACTGCATCACACACTAACACAATGACTGTATCACACACTTACACAATGACTGTATCACACACTAACACAATGACTGTGTCACACACTAACACAATGACTGTATCACACACTAACACAATGACTGTATCACACACTAACACAATGACTGTATCACACACTAACACAATGACTGTATCACACACTAACACAATGACTATCACACACTAACACAATGACTGTGTCACACACTAACACAATGACTGTATCACACACTAACACAATGACTGTATCACACACTAACACAATGACTGTATCACACACTAACACAATGACTGTATCACACACTAACACAATGACTGTATCACACACTAACACAATGACTGTATCACACAATAACACAACGACTGTATCACACACTAACACAACGACTGTATCACACACTAACACAATGACTGTATCACACACTAACACAATGACTATCACACACTAACACAATGACTGTGTCACACACTAACACAATGACTGTCTCACACACTAACACAATGACTGTATCACACAATAACACAATGATTGTATCACACACTAACACAATGATTGTATCACACACTAACACAATGATTATATCACACACTAACACAATGACTGTATCACACAATAACACAATGACTGTATCACACACTAACACAATGATTGTATCACACACTAACACAATGATTGTATCACACACTAACACAATGATTGTATCACACACTAACACAATGACTCTATCACACACTAACACAATGACTGTATCACACAATAACACAACGACTGTATCACACACTAACACAATGATTGTATCACACACTAACACAATGATTATATCACACACTAACACAATGACTGTATCACACACTAACACAATGATTTTATCACACACTAACACAATGATTGTATCACACACTAATACAATGATTGTATCACACACTAACACAATGATTGTATCACACACTAACACAATGATTATATCACACACTAACACAATGACTGTATCACACAATAACACAATGACTGTATCACACACTAACACAATGACTGTATCACACACTAACACAATGACTGTATCACACACTAACACAATGACTGTATCACACACTAACACAATGACTGTATCACACACTAACACAATGACTGTATCACACAATAACACAACGACTGTATCACACACTAACACAATGACTGTATCACACAATAACACAATGACTGTATCACACACTAACACAATGATTGTATCACACACTAACACAATGATTGTATCACACACTAACACAATGATTATATCACACACTAACACAATGACTATCACACACTAACACAATGATTGTATCACACACTAACACAATGACTGTATCACACAATAACACAATGACTATCACACACTAACACAATGACTGTATCACACAATAACACAATGATTGTATCACACAATAACACAATGACTATCACACACTAACACAATGACTGTATCACACACTAACACAATGATTATATGACACACTCACACAATGACTGTATCACACACTAACACAATATTTGTATCACACACTAATACAATGATTGTATCACACAATAACACAATGATTGTATCACACACTAACACAACGACTGTATCACACACTAACACAACGACTGTATCACACACTAACACAATGACTGTATCACACACTAACACAATGACTATCACACACTAACACAATGACTGTGTCACACACTAACACAATGACTGTATCACACACTAACACAATGACTGTATCACACAATAACACAATGACTGTATCACACACTAACACAATGATTGTATCACACACTAACACAATGATTGTATCACACACTAACACAATGATTATATCACACACTAACACAATGACTGTATCACACAATAACACAATGACTGTATCACACACTAACACAATGATTGTATCACACACTAACACAATGACTCTATCACACACTAACACAATGACTGTATCACACAATAACACAACGACTGTATCACACACTAACACAATGATTGTATCACACACTAACACAATGATTATATCACACACTAACACAATGACTGTATCACACACTAACACAATGATTTTATCACACACTAACACAATGATTGTATCACACACTAACACAATGATTGTATCACACACTAACACAATGATTGTATCACACACTAACACAATGATTATATCACACACTAACACAATGACTGTATCACACAATAACACAATGACTGTATCACACACTAACACAATGATTGTATCACACACTAACACAATGATTGTATCACACACTAACACAATGATTGTATCACACACTAACACAATGATTGTATCACACACTAACACAATGACTGTATCACACACTAACACAATGATTGTATCACACACTAACACAATGATTGTATCACACAATAACACAATGACTGTATCACACACTAACACAATGATTGTATCACACACTAACACAATGACTGTATCACACAATAACACAATGACTATCACACACTAACACAATGATTGTATCACACAATAACACAATGACTGTATCACACACTAACACAATGATTTTATCACACACTAACACAATGATTGTATCACACACTAACACAATGACTGTATCACACAATAACACAATGACTATCACACACTAACACAATGACTGTATCACACACTAACACAATGACTGTATCACACTCTAACACAATGACTGTATCACACACTAACACAATTATTGTATCACACAATAACACAATGACTATCACACACTAACACAATGATTGTATCACACACTCACACAATGACTGTATCACACTCTAACACAATGATTGTATCACACACTCACACAATGACTGTATCACACAATAACACAATGACTGTATCACACAATAACACAATGATTGTATCACACACTAACACAATGACTGTATCACACACTAACACAATGACTGTATCACACAATAACACAATGACTATCACACACTAACACAATGACTGTATCACACACTAACACAATGACTGTATCACACAATAACACAATGACTATCACACACTAACACAATGATTGTATCACACACTCACACAATGACTGTATCACACACTAACACAATGACTGTATCACACAATAACACAATGATTGTATCACACACTAACACAACGACTGTATCACACACTAACACAATGATTATATCACACACCAACACAACGACTGTATCACACACTAACACAATGACTGTATCACACAATAACACAACGACTGTATCACACACTAACACAATGACTGTATCACACACTAACACAATGACTGTATCACACACTAACACAATGACTGTATCACACACTCACACAATGACTGTATCACACAATAACACAATGACTGTATCACACACTAACACAATGATTATATCACACACTAACACAATGACTATCACACACTAACACAATGACTGTATCACACAATAACACAATGACTGTATCACACACTAACACAATGATTATATCACACACTAACACAATGACTGTATCACACACTAACACAATGATTATATGACACACTAACACAATGACTGTATCACACACTAACACAATGTTTGTATGACACACTAACACAATGACTCTATCACACACTAACAAAATATTTGTATCGCACACTAACCTAATCTTTGTATTACCCACTAACCCAACAGTTAAATCAATCTCCAACCTAACAATTACTGTGCAATCATTAATGTTCCTGGGAGCCAGTGTTCGTGGGTAGCTAAATATAGTTCGTGGGGATGGAATTTCGAGGGTTAACACCATTTTGAAAATATACAGCATTATACTACACTGAGTCAAAAAAGAAACTTCACATTCTCTTGTCAAGGCACTTAAAACGAACAAGAGATAATAGGACAGTGCCAGTGATTTTATTTCATTGCTGAGATGTGTGTGATGTAATCAATACACTGACAGTACCACAGATCTGTTCAGTTAGGCTACACACCGTTCCAAAACATTTGTACACAGAATGTCAAGTCACAAGAATGAAACGTCGAAATGTCTCAGTTCAATATTGAGTATGGCCACCTCGCGCATTCACCACAGCCATGCACCATCTCCTCATCGACTGCCTGATGTTTGTGAACACATGGTTGGGGATTCGGCGCCATTGATCTTGCAAGGCAGCACCAAGTTCCTGCAAATTCTGCGGTTGGTTCCTAAGTTCACAAAGCCCTCTCCCTAGTGCATCCCAAACGTGCTCGATGGGATTAAGGTAAGGGGACCTCGATGGCCAGTCCATGACGTTGATGCCAGCATTTTGAAGGAAATTTCGTGTCAACAACGCGGTGTGCGGCCGTGCATTATCATGCTGGAACTGTAGACCTGGACCATGAGCCGCCATGAAGGGAATGAGTTCAGGGGTGAGTATCTGATCGCGATAAGCAGCAGCTGTGAGGTTTCCATGGATGACCAGAAGTCTGGAACGGTTGTTCCCACAGAAAGCACCCCATGCCATGCAACTTCCGCCCCCGAATCTGTCCACTTCCTGCACACAACACTGGGCATACTGTTCATTAGGTTGTCTCCAGACTCTTAGCCTGCCGTCCGCAAATCTGACCGCCATTCATCACTAAAGACGACTAGATTCCAGTCTCTCTGGGTCCATCGGAGGTGACGTTGGGCCCACAGCAGACGCTGACGTCGATGAAATGGCGTCAAAATTGGCCCACGAGACGGACGTCGAGCATGGAGATTGGCAGACCGCAACCGATTTCGGATGGTCTGTGTGGACAGCCGACCTTGAAACATCTCAGCTCTGGTTCGTGCAGCCGGCAGAAATCTGTTACGAAGGTGACGTAGGACGATGTTCCGGTCTTCAACTCGTGACGTTACATGTGGACGACCCGACCTTGGGCGATCAGCAGTGGTGCCAGTTTGTTGTAGACGATGTCGCAAGTCATACACAGTACGACGGCTGCATCCCATTGCTGTTGCGATGTCAATAACTGATCGCCCCGCTTGCAACATGCCAACGGCACGTTCACGTTGCACATTTGACAATCACGGCATTTCAAGTACTGTTACAAATGTGGCTTAAAAGTGTTTTTTTAATGTTTGAGGC
The DNA here is from genome assembly GCA_024699665.1 of Ostrea denselamellosa. Lineage (NCBI taxonomy): Eukaryota > Metazoa > Mollusca > Bivalvia > Ostreida > Ostreidae > Ostrea > Ostrea denselamellosa. Next base: position 3,669,096 of record JAMZEH010000041.1, read on the forward strand.
CATGGCAAACATGTGCAAATGAATCCAACTTCGATGTGGAGTTCACAACATTGAATGCACGTGCAAAACCTGATTTGGCACGAAAGGCATTTACACAAGAAATGGATGGCTATGAGTGGGTTTGGCTAACGGTTTTCTAGAGTCGACAGATAGGGATCCCATGTTGGCTACACAGGTGTATCATCAGAGGGAAAGTATTCAATATTTTACAAAATTAATTTTGTGAAGTTTCTTTTTTGATTCAGTGTATATAAGCTTTTACAAAGAATAACTAGTTGGTGGGGAAGTAAATTTGTTGGTAAAAGGTATCCATGAAATCCATGCACATTGAGCCACAGTCAAACACTATTACCTGGTGATTATTTCTTTGGATGACTTCTAGAAAAAGCGTAGGTCTATCCTGCATGATTTTGGTGAAGATCTGCAGGAGGTACCCATTATCATCATAGTCAATCAGAATGTTCAACTTCTTCAGCTGAAAAAGATAGACAGAAAAGAGTAAGTCCAATTCTTTATCATAAAACTTTAGTTTGTGGTAAAGCCACAATGGAAATTCAGGCTGTTAGAATAGGTCCTCAGTACCCCTTGCTTGTCATAAGAGGCAGCTAAATGGGGCAGTCCTTTGGATGAGATTGCAAAAACTGAGGCCCCATGTCACAGCAGGTGTGGCACGATAAAGATCTGTCCCTGCTCAAAGGCCCTAAGTGTCAAGCAAAGGCCTAAATTTTGACGCCCTTCACCGGTAATGGTGACATCTCCATATGAGTGTAAAAATCTCAATATACAATATATATTTGTGGTGATAAATCATTAGTGTTCAACATTATTTTTTATCTTCACAAATCTGCAGTTTTGGATCAGATTAAGTTCTAAAAACTTCAATTTTCTTTCAGACCAAATGAAAAAACGCATCAGTATCATTCAATTCCCAAACAGTACAATAATTAGATCTTCTACCTTTCTATGGAATGGCATTTCGATAGTGTTATGTTTTTACTACTATTCATCTGCTGCTGAAAGCTTTCAAAGCCTTAAAATGATCGAGAAGCCATATTAGAGAGTTGTGGGACATTACAAAAAAAACCCTCGTGATTCATCCTCCTACATAAATAGTAAAGACACAAACTCTTCGCTGAAAACTTTCTCTACATCAGAAATTTCAGACCTGTCTATGGTGAGGATCAGATGACCCCCTAATAGTTAATGAATTTGACATTTTACATACTCTCTTTACTACATACAAGATACTGATATGTGATACACACAAGTAATACTGATATGTGATACACACAAGTAATACTGATATGTGATACACACAAGTAATACTGACATGTGACACACACAAGTAATACTGATATGTGATACATGCAAATAAGATACTGATATGTGACACACACAAGTAATACTGACATGTGATACACACAAGTAATACTGATATGTGATACACACAAGTAATACTGATATGTGATACACACAAGTAATACTGATATGTGACACACACAGGTAATACTGATATATGATACACACAGGTAACACTGATATGTGACACACACAAGTAATACTGATATGTGACACACACAAGTAATACTGATATGTGACACACACAAGTAATACTGATATGTGATACACACAAGTAATACTGACATGTGACACACACAAGTAATACTGATATGTGATACACACAAGTAATACTGATATGTGATACACACAAGTAATACTGATATGTGATACACACAAGTAATACTGATATGTGATACACACAAGTAATACTGATAAGTGATACACACAATCAACAATCAATCCATCGATCGATACTGTCAAAGATCGTCTTTTGGGATTTCCAACTTCAGGTACATTTGGTTATATTTTTTTTTTTTACCTTGAAATTGAGTTTTGAGCTTTTTTCAATTTTTTACACTAATTCCACATTTTTGAGCTTGACTTGAGGTCAGTAATATTTCCTTTACAATACAGTACATTCTTCTTATAGATTCTTTTTACAATATGGAACATCCTTTCACTTTTCCAGAACTTAAGAACCACATAAAAACCTCTCTGATTGTTCACAAACAATTAAGCATAATAGTTTTATTAAGTTCTTTTATCATTGCTATCTACACATTGTCATTAAATTACAGGTCAAGTTTCAAAAATGATGAAATCCTTTCTTTAATATTTCTGTTCAACAAGATGGTATGTCCAACTGATAATTACTTATTTCAGAATAACCTTTATAAATATTATTTAAATGTTAAAACATAAAGGTCTAATTTTCATTGGCTTGTCAATATCAACAAAATAGTAGAATTTAGACAAAGCAGGTGCTTGTGAATAATGCATTGCACTACCACATTCCCGTACAGCTGGGATGGGTACGGTTTCTATACATTATCACGTCATATAAACCGTGCATTCTGTTGAGGTTTCCAATTTATAGGGTAGCAGTGCCAATCAAAATTTGAGTTGCTACAAAATCTACATTTTTTTCACTTACTGTGTCCATGTCCTCGGTAACTTTCACTTTTGATTTCTTTAACCTCTCTATCAGGTTTTTGTAGTATCTGTCTGGGATTTGTAAGAACTGCAGTCCTCTACTCTTAAGAACTGACACCTGTAATTGTACAGAAAACTCTAAAGATTGTACATCCTAGGTATGCAAAAGTGAAAATTTTTCTGACACCTTGTTCATGTAGAAGGAAAGCCAAAGCAATAGATCAATATGAATAATATCATTATGTACTCGCAGTGTAAACGATGTCATTAGGTACTTACAGTGTGAATGATGTCATTATGTACTCACAGTGTGAATGATGTCATTAGGTACTCAGTGTGAATGATGTCATTAGGTACTCACAGTGTGAATGATGTCATTAGGTACTCACAGTGTGAATGATGTCATTAGGTACTCACAGTGTGAATGATGTCATTAGGTACTCACAGTGTGAATGATGTCATTAGGTACTCACAGTGTGAATAATGTCATTAGGTACTCACAGTGTGAATGATGTCATTAGGTACTCACAGTGTGAATGATGTCATTAGGTACTCACAGTGTGAATGATGTCATTAGGTACTCACAGTGTGAACAATGTCATTAGGTACTCAGTGTGAATGATGTCATTAGGTACTCACAGTGTGAATGATGTCATTAGGTACTCAGTGTGAATGATGTCATTAGGTACTCACAGTGTGAATGATGTCATTAGGTACTCACAGTGTGAATGATGTCATTAGGTACTCAGTGTGAATGATGTCATTAGGTACTCACAGTGTGAATGATGTCATTAGGTACTCACAGTGTGAATAATGTCATTAGGTACTCACAGTGTGAACAATGTCATTAGGTACTCAGTGTGAATGATGTCATTAGGTACTCACAGTGTGAATGATGTCATTAGGTACTCACAGTGTGAATGATGTCATTAGGTACTCACAGTGTGAATGATGTCATTAGGTACTCACAGTGTGAACAATGTCATTAGGTACTCACAGTGTGAATGATGTCATTAGGTACTCAGTGTGAATGATGTCATTAGGTACTCACAGTGTGAATGATGTCATTAGGTACTCACAGTGTGAATGATGTCATTAGGTACTCACAGTGTGAATGATGTCATTAGGTACTCACAGTGTGAATGATGTCATTAGGTACTCACAGTGTGAATAATGTCATTAGGTACTCACAGTGTGAACAATGTCATTAGGTACTCAGTGTGAATGATGTCATTAGGTACTCACAGTGTGAATGATGTCATTAGGTACTCAGTGTGAATGATGTCATTAGGTACTCACAGTGTGAATGATGTCATTAGGTACTCACAGTGTGAATGATGTCATTAGGTACTCAGTGTGAATGATGTCATTAGGTACTCACAGTGTGAATGATGTCATTAGGTACTCACAGTGTGAATAATGTCATTAGGTACTCACAGTGTGAACAATGTCATTAGGTACTCAGTGTGAATGATGTCATTAGGTACTCACAGTGTGAATGATGTCATTAGGTACTCACAGTGTGAATGATGTCATTAGGTACTCACAGTGTGAATGATGTCATTAGGTACTCACAGTGTGAACAATGTCATTAGGTACTCACAGTGTGAATGATGTCATTAGGTACTCAGTGTGAATGATGTCATTAGGTACTCACAGTGTGAACAATGTCATTAGGTACTCACAGTGTGAACAATGTCATTAGGTATTCACAGTGTGAATGATGTCATTAGGTACTCAGTGTGAATGATGTCATTAGGTACTCACAGTGTGAATGATGTCATTAGGTACTCACAGTGTGAACAATGTCATTAGGTACTCACAGTGTGAATGATGTCATTAGGTACTCACAGTGTGAATGATGTCATTAGGTACTCACAGTGTGAACAATGTCATTATGTACTCACAGTGTGAATGATGTCATTAGGTACTCACAGTGTGAATGATGTCATTAGGTACTCACAGTGTGAACAATGTCATTATGTACTCACAGTGTGAATGATGTCATTAGGTACTCACGGTGTGAATGATGTCATTAGGTACTCACAGTGTGAACAATGTCATTAGGTACTCACAGTGTGAATGATGTCATTAGGTACTCACAGTGTGAATGATGTCATTAGGTACTCACAGTGTGAATGATGTCATTAGGTACTCAGTGTGAATGATGTCATTAGGTACTCACAGTGTGAATGATGTCATTAGGTACTCACAGTGTGAATGATGTCATTAGGTACTCACAGTGTGAACAATGTCATTATGTACTCACAGTGTGAATGATGTCATTAGGTACTCACGGTGTGAATGATGTCATTAGGTACTCACAGTGTGAACAATGTCATTAGGTACTCACAGTGTGAATGATGTCATTAGGTACTCACAGTGTGAATGATGTCATTAGGTACTCAGTGTGAATGATGTCATTAGGTACTCACAGTGTGAATGATGTCATTAGGTACTCACAGTGTGAATAATGTCATTAGGTACTCACAGTGTGAACAATGTCATTAGGTACTCAGTGTGAATGATGTCATTAGGTACTCACAGTGTGAATGATGTCATTAGGTACTCACAGTGTGAATGATGTCATTAGGTACTCACAGTGTGAATGATGTCATTAGGTACTCACAGTGTGAACAATGTCATTAGGTACTCACAGTGTGAATGATGTCATTAGGTACTCAGTGTGAATGATGTCATTAGGTACTCACAGTGTGAACAATGTCATTAGGTACTCACAGTGTGAACAATGTCATTAGGTATTCACAGTGTGAATGATGTCATTAGGTACTCAGTGTGAATGATGTCATTAGGTACTCACAGTGTGAATGATGTCATTAGGTACTCACAGTGTGAACAATGTCATTAGGTACTCACAGTGTGAATGATGTCATTAGGTACTCACAGTGTGAATGATGTCATTAGGTACTCACAGTGTGAACAATGTCATTATGTACTCACAGTGTGAATGATGTCATTAGGTACTCACAGTGTGAATGATGTCATTAGGTACTCACAGTGTGAACAATGTCATTATGTACTCACAGTGTGAATGATGTCATTAGGTACTCACGGTGTGAATGATGTCATTAGGTACTCACAGTGTGAACAATGTCATTAGGTACTCACAGTGTGAATGATGTCATTAGGTACTCACAGTGTGAATGATGTCATTAGGTACTCACAGTGTGAATGATGTCATTAGGTACTCAGTGTGAATGATGTCATTAGGTACTCACAGTGTGAATGATGTCATTAGGTACTCACAGTGTGAATGATGTCATTAGGTACTCACAGTGTGAACAATGTCATTATGTACTCACAGTGTGAATGATGTCATTAGGTACTCACGGTGTGAATGATGTCATTAGGTACTCACAGTGTGAACAATGTCATTAGGTACTCACAGTGTGAATGATGTCATTAGGTACTCACAGTGTGAACAATGTCATTAGGTACTCACAGTGTGAATGATGTCATTAGGTACTCACAGTGTGAACAATGTCATTAGGTACTCACAGTGTGAATGATGTCATTAGGTACTCACAGTGTGAATGATGTCATTAGGTACTCACAGTGTGAATGATGTCATTAGGTACTCACAGTGTGAATGATGTCATCAGTATACATAGCTATGTGCTGGACTCCTGCTCCTCCGTAATAATCCACATACTCCTGAAAACAATAAGTACAAATAACTTTTCTTAAAAATAAAGCAGAATTTATTACCACAATAAGAGATATAATTATTACTTGTAATTTTGAAATCGGTTGTTTTCCTGATCTAAATCTGTCTTTTTCCTTTTATGGCACTGCTTCAATGACTGACATTTAATAGTTTCTAGATTTTATACGGGTTATTTGACTAACGTAAATCTGATTTCCGTTTGCCTGGTGCTGTCTGCCTTGTAACAGCTTTTTTTTGTAGCTTTGATACGGATTATTTTACTGACCTGAATCTGACTTTTCCGTTTGCCTGGTGCTGGTTCATTGATTGGCATTTTAATGGTTTCCTCGTAATTCGTAACCACGATAGAACGGAGTGCAGAATACTCTGTGTGGACTTGCTTATCATCCACAGACCAGAATCGGTGAAACATAAGGTTCTTTTCGTACCTACAAATTCAAAGACAAAGAGGACATCTAATTGCCATGGCAGCTAATAAAGGAATTAATGTTTACCATTAAAGAGTTCACAATTACCATTCTGCAGCGCTGACCATTTCATCATCAGGCTGGTTCCCTACAATGTGATCAACACGCTGAAGCTTGGGTTTTGGTCTGAAACAAAAGAAAAAGTTCATTAGTTCTTATTATCAGTGCACTTCCAATAGACACTAACCTTACTGTATTGTAATGAAGGACAGATTCTGCCTTACAAAATACTGTCATGCACTTCCAGGATATTGCAATAATCACTTCAAACACACATGTGTGTCCTCAATATACTGCCACCACTGGCAATATACCAAGATGACACGTGTGTAGGGGGAGGGGTGGATGGCAATCTTTAACCATTTAATGGAATAATCATTGGTTAGTTCACAGAAAAATTAAGTATGTGTACTTATTCAAAGGAAGTTTTATTTTAAGACTTATTTCCTGAAATTTTTTTAATCTATGACCAGTGTTACATTTTCGGTGATCTAATTGAATTAATGCTAAGATATTAAAGATTCTATTGGTGAAGAATGGGAGATAGAATTGGTGAATGCGACACATGCTCATCACTGTTTAAACACCACTCTACAGCATGGTGTCCTGGGATTATTTCTTTAATCATGAGTGAATGGAAACAAAATGGCTATTGAGTAGTGCTAATGATATTGTGTGCAGGGTCTGAAATTAACTTCTTTTTTTTTAATTTAATCATGGAGTCCACATGGACTAGTGACTATTATTAAAGTTCACTAGTCCACAAAGCATTTCACTAGTCTGTCCACTATATTATACAAAATGATAACTTGTTTTTATTTAATCAAACCAAACAATACACATTTGCAATCAATTCAGTTTCTGACACCTACAATAGAAAATGACAACCATACTTTATTTTGTTTTCTTCAGAAGCACAGTCACAATAACTTCTGAGAGACTCCCTTTAATAAACCTCCACTTGTTTGAAAGATCAGCAAGTCATTGTCATGCAAATGCTTAATCATGCAAGTATTAAACCACAAGTTCAAACATCTATGAGACTTGGACAATTTGCTAAAATCTTAAGGAGGAAATTTGATGTGGATGAAAAGTAGAGGATATGAACAACATTATTTTGAAATTGAAAATTTTCAAATTTTCTTTATTTAGTAAAAAAATTGCAGTTTTGATAAAAGCAATTTGAAAAAATGCAAACCCCTGCTGGACTCAAACCTGTGATCTATAGTTTAGCAGTCAATGTGTGAACCTACTGAGCTACTGAGCTAGGCAATGAAATTTGAAATGAATAGACAAATATTGCGGATATTCATATTTTCATTGATGGTTGAAAAGGAAGTCAGCCATTATGATGTTGTAGAGTACCTCCTTAAATTCAAAATTGATATCTGAAATTTTGTTAGTTCCATCATGAAGACTAGTGCTGAGAATTTACTAGACTGACCAGTTTTTTACTAGTCGTACTTATGGACTTGAGGTTTTATTCAATGCAGATTTTAACAACAAACACACACCTCTCTCCCCACCCCACCCACATCGTTGAACTGCCACCTACTCCAACATTGCCCACTTAGAAATATATGAAGCAAGAACAGGATGGCAAAAACTTACTGAACAGAAGCGTGCAGTGGTCAACATTATGCTAGATTCTAACTTTATAAAGTCATCTTTGGTTGTTAATTAAATCATATTTCTTAACAAAAATTATCACGTGAACTTTATGAATCATTTGCTGCATGTATTTAATATCTTAGTTTGATTGCTTTATTTATCTGTGTTCTTGTTTCTGAAAGTTCAAATGAAATTCATATGATGTGATCTGGTAAAATAAAATTTATTTGTTTATATGGTAACAAAGCAGGAGATGATGTCAATATATATATATATATTGATCCGTTCAACAGTTTAAACAATCGAAACACATTGCAGTTAACCATTTAGCAAATCAGTAACTGATTTTACACACGTACACAAATGTAACTGGGAGGAGGAAATTCATGATTGGACCGGGAATCAAATCCAGGAACTTATATTACTAGTCAGATGCTCAAACCACTGAGCCACCCAGGCAAATATCCATATAACCCAAGCTGCTATAATACTCACAGAAGTTCCGTAAGGGGATCCTTGAATGTTGTGGCCTTGTATCCTGGTAAGAATATGCCTTTATACCCTGATCTGTCTATCAGTGTGTGTGTCGTGTCGCCATACGTCTTAATGACAGCCATTTTGACAGTGCCATCCTCGTCCGACTCTTCCCATGGTTCCCTAACAACAATGGCTCCCTTAGTTACTGCTCTCTGAAAATGAAATTCAGTAAATGCACAAACCATGAATATCTGTACATTCTCTAGGATACAAAATTTACTCAAGTCTTTGTAGATCTAAATATATCTAACCATAGCCTTATTGTCATATGTACTGCAACAGATCTGTAGAATGGAGAGGAAGGAACCGAGAAATTGTGTAATACAAGATCCAGTTTTGCTTTCTGTGCTTCAATCTGAAAACTTTATGAGTCTCACAGAAAAGAGTGCAATATCAAATCCTACACATCAATTCGTTATGGACCTCACATAAAAGAGGGTACAGACTGACCTTGAATATGGCTTGTATATCCTCCACTTCAAATGCAATGTCCTTGACCCCATCACCATGTTTCACAAGGTGATCTCCTATTTCTGGAAAACAAATGGCAGGCAGACATGTTAATGAATGATTGGAAACACTTATATTCACAGGTACTTCCATACAATAAACAAAATTTTGATGGGAAAATTTCCTTAATGTATAATGAGAATATTGAATAATGTTTTGTCTGAAGTACTTTGTGTTTTAACCAACCTTTGGGATTATTGGGCTCTAAGGCAGACTGGAAGTTAAAAATCATATTGTTTTGTTTGACTGCATGAGACACCACTTGTCTGCTGCCTGTCTCCAGCCCTTTATAGGCATACGGCTCAAACCCCACACGAACACAGTAATACGAGGCCGCCTGTCACAAAAAAGGGGGGGATCTAAATCAACTCTATACACAAGGTACTATGACTATATAGTTCACCCAGGAGAATGCAGTGTGATACCACTTCACTATATTTACATTCACAGTGTGTTTTCCACTTCATTGAAATCCATTGCTTGTCCTTTGCACTATGAGGATATATTTTGTTTCAATCTAGTTAGCTGTAGCGTTATGGTTTCATATTTTAGTCTTTGATCATAATTATCGTCAAAGACTAAAATATAAAACCATAACACTACAGTTCTGCAGTTATGGTCAAAGACTTAAATATAAAACCATAATGCTACAGTTCTGCAGCTACAATCTAGTTAGATCCGGTTTGTAGTGCTGTCTGTCCACGTGTGAATATATACATTCCACAAACTTCATGACCTATTTTGTGGCATTATTGAAATTGTTGGAAATATGTCTTCTGGTTTCTTTTTACCTTCTATTTGAATAAGTATAATAAAAAATAATGGTTTATTTAATGTGCTTAGGGTTTGTCCTTCTTGGACTCTTTCTCACATTTCAAATATGGAAATCATCGACCAAATATGGAGACAAGTCAGTCAGGTGATTTTCAATTGCTATGTTTAAATAACTGACAGGTCAATATCTATATTTTGCGTAGATGAAAGAATCTATATATTTTTTTTAAAAGTAGAAAAATATGAATATTAACAAAATGCCTTTCTTTGGTTTGTTAAATGGAAAATGAAAAACGTGTTTGGAACCTTCATATCCCTTTTAATGTACCAAAGAAAGCAATTTAATTATCATTTGAACATTCGCCTCACAATGAGCCATGCAAACCAAAAAACTAAGATCCTAATTATTCCTTGCAAAATAAACCATCACGTCATTGCACTTCTTAATCCATCTTACATATAATTGGAAGTCTGAAATGACTGTAAATCGGTTTATCCTCCCAGCTTATACCTAACATGCCTGACGTGTTTATATGTCTATAACAAATAACATTAATTGTTATTATTTTAATGTCACTGGTTTCATTGCATACTTTTGTCAATTCTTAGCTGTTGATGGAAAAATTGTCAAAATATTACAAAGTTGTAGCATTTACAAAAATCACCACACCTACAGTTTAACACACTCATAGAACACATACTGAATGGTATAGCACTGTTCTGTTAAGTTACTGTACACATAATATGCAAGTATGGAGATCTTATAATTGTTTGCTGTTTTGTTTGTTTTACGTCCCGTCGAGAATTTTTCACTCATATTGAGACGTCACCAGCTGTAGGTGAAGTACCAAGAATTTAGACCTATGCTTAGCGCTCAGGGCCGTAGCAGTGAGGGTTCTTTAACGTGCCAACGCCTACCGTGACACGGGACCTCCGTTTTTAAGGTCATATCCGAAAGACCCGTGATTCTCACTTCTAAATGCCGAGCGTTTGGCGAAGGAGCAATCACTACCTATTTTTCGTCTTAGGTTTGACGCGGCCATGGCACGAGCGGGGCTCGAACTCACGACCTCCCGGTTACGAAGCGAACGCTCTAACCACTGAGCTACCGCGACCGGTCTTATAATTGTAAATAGTAGTATAATATGACAGTCAAAAGCTTGTTCAAGTTGACACATTTTGTGGAAAGTAAACAGGGTGCCATTAATTCATTACAGTAAGTATTTGTGTATATATTTGACACCAACTGATGAAATGCTACAGGGAATGTTCACTAAACCTTCAGAATTCAAGAAATACACACAGCAACCATACTATGGATTTTATTTTCACTTTCAAAAAAAATAAATAAATAAACAAAAAAAAACCCAAAGAATATTTTCAGGTGATTCAATTGTTGTGTAACAGAAAGGGAGAGGATGCATGGACCCTGTAAGACACCCCACCCCCCACCCCCAAATCTCTAATTATGTGCTCTACCAACTGAGCTATCACCAGCATAACATTTGTCTGACGCCACATTTGAATGACAAATGTATATATTTTGTTTACAAAGAAATAGATATTAAGTGATCATAGTCAAAGCAATGATATCTAGAATACAAGATGCAATATTTGTATGGGTACATATTAACTGAAATATTTGCAGAACTGTCAATATTTCTGAAAATAATAAATCTATACATTACCTGCTTTGCATTTCCAACCCAGAATGTAACATGATCAAAACAAACAAATCGTCCTGATTCAGGCTGTAATAAAAATGTTTAAATAAAATATACAACTAGATCTATAGTACAATGAATATAAATGATGGTTCATAATGCTAGCTATCAATGGAAAACAGTGAAATTTTGGAGGAAGGCAGACTAGTAAGGGAAGAGGACAAGAAAGAAAAAAATTATATTTAGAATTTCTTAATTTCACTAAATCATTAGTGATTTCCTAGTAAATATTAGATAATTTTAGGTTCTAAAAAATTGTCGCATTATTTCAAACAAAAAAAATATTTTAATTTGTATAGCAACTAATCACCAACCATCATATATCAAAATTAAACAATATATGCAATCTGTATCTGACTAAAATATAAATCTCTCAAATCGCGCACAGTGCAGAAGGCTCAACACTATGTACTATTTGAGATTTCTGTATTTTAATCAGATTGATTAAACATATAAAATCTTTGAAAATAATATTGGCTTGATAAAAAATACACATTAATTCATATCCAATATTGCATAATATTAGAAAAACGCCGTAAACGTTTCACACCAAAGCCCGAACCGTCCTTCGGCCGAAACGTACGGGGGGCGAAACGTCCCGTTACCTTCCCAAAACCTGGATCCACCTAAGAGGCTTCTGGTCCTCAATTATTCCTGAATTGATGATATGTCAAATGATTTTATGTCAACCTCAATTATAGCCTGGCCTGACAGATGATGAATTGCAACTGTTGCAGTGAGGACTTTGTCTCACTCACCAAGTTACGCCTTGTACACGAAACCACGTCGTATGTTTTCTTGGCAATGCGTACTTGTTTTCCCCATTATGAAGTAATCTCATATTTACCTTTGGGCCTTTATCTGTGTATGTAGTCTGAAATATAACATAAATTATTACAAAAAGAATTTACATAAAATGTTATTAATCTCCGAAGCTTCGTTGTAAGCTTAACAATGCAATATTACCATTCTCGAATTTGTCCTTGTAAGTGTTTGAAGGTGTGTTTGTAACAATGCTTCCGATTGGACAAGCGCGTTCCAATGCAATATTCGCAAAGTAAACACACCTACCACTTGACTAGGATTATGCCAGCAAAGGATCTACAAATTTTTAAAAGCTTCGCCCAAAGAGCAGAGTTGTCAGCCCCCAAATGCAGATGGAGGGTGTTATCCCTTTGTTTTAAATATTTGTGTACCATTGGTTTAAATACTTGTGTATCATCATTTTAAATATTTGTGTATCACTGTTAATTATCACCCTTGTTTTCCAATTTTAACAAGGTTGTAAATTCACAGTTACCTGCATTTTAATCAATAAATAGATATGTATACCCTAACAGGCTGATCACAATAGGACACCTACGTATAAGCAGGATCCTATTAAGAGTAATATGAGAGTATCTAGGAGTTTAATGATTTATATTTGTAAGTGTTAAAAACTTTCCAGTCTTCATCCATGTATGAACAGATTTGTATGAGCAAGGTAGCTTTCCAGTCTTCATCCATGTATGAACAGATTTGTATGAGCAAGGTGGCTTTCCAGTCTTCATCCATGTATGAACAGATTTGTATGAGCAAGGTAGCTTTCCAGTCTTCATCCATGTATGAACAGATTTGTATGAACAAGGTGGATTTCCAGTCTTCATCCATGTATGAACAGACTTATATACAAACAAGGTGACTTTCCAGCCTTTCAGGGTTAAAATAGGTCCTCAGTACTCATTGTTTGTCATAAGAGGTGACTAAATGGGACAGTCCATTGGATGAGACTGCAAAAACCGAGGAGCCCTGCTCAAAGGCCAAGCTTGGGCCTAAATTTTACAAGCCTTTACTGGCAATGATGGCGTCTCCAAATGAGTGAAAAATTCTTAAGAGGGACGTTAAACAACATACAATCAATCATGTTTAATCAAGGTGACTTTCCAGTCTTTATCCTTGTATGAACAAGTCACTTTCCAGTCTTTATCCGTGTGTGAACAGATTTGTATGAACAAGGTGACCTTGGTGAGCAATGTGGACTATTGATGTATAGGTTTCATATTCCTCACACTTCTTTTGAAATTAATCTTCATGCATGTTCATACTGGCATTTTAAAGGGACTAGTTCATGATTTCCCCCCAAAATTTGTTTTCCACTTTTTATAATCAAAATCTACTGTCAGAAGTGAAAAATGGGTTTCCCAAAAAAACATTAAGGTTATACGTCTTGTCAAATGCTCACTACAGAGTTTATTTCTTGTGTAAACGACGATTGGGGATGTTATTGTTTACAAAGTTTAAAAATGTACGGTTGCAGTCAGATGGTCCAAGTTTTGGTTGTCAAATTTAAATGATTTTATTTTCATTAAAAATGAACAGTTTTCTTTCTTTTATTTTTTTGGCCAAAAAATGTGAATCAGCTTCAAAATCTACAGCAGTGAATTTCATTAGATAGAATCTGGATTAGATAGAATTGAGAACAAGCTTGTTCTAGTTTCTGATTTCATATATTTTAGTGTCCATTATTAATTGTACATTATATGAAAGTACTTTAAATTTCTACACAATAAAAAAAAAAAATAATCAGATTTTCTGTTTCCCATTTAATAACTGAAGTTCATATTTAAACTGTCACATCATAAATATTATTCACATATATACTCGCCTGATCATGTACAGTAGCAATACAAGATGCAAAATTTCAGTTTAGAAAATAAAATGAACACAAAATCTTGGGGCCATTTATTGTATACAGTAACTACTTTTTAAAAAAAAAAACATGTATAGCTGGAACACAGAATGAATGCAATAAAAAATATGTAATGCCATCAACAAATATACATAAACATATATTGTATATAATAAAGATGTATAGTACTGGCAAATCTAGAAAACAATGGCATAGCACGCAACCAAAAATTTGTAGATATTGAAAGCATGAAGGAAATTCAAATCAAAATACTCCTGTACTGCAATAAAAGAATCCCACAGACAATAGCTTCTACCAAATCAAGATACACATCCTGTGTAAAAAGTATCGGAGGATGTGTTGATACAATTGATTGTGGAATAACAAACATTAATCCATGTGCCAAGTGTTCATCAGTCAATTTCTGAAGATGTTGCAGAACAAAGTCTACCTCTCTACACAGGTCTGACAGTCTCTTCTCGTCCATTTAAAGGGGTAAACAACATCATCATAAGGGGCGATTTCCTTTTCGAACATGACGAAAATATATACATCTATATTGGCAATATTTGTCTATTACTTTTAGATCTAACTGCCTAGCTGAATAGCTCAGTAGGTAAGCATGTCGACTGCAATCTGTATATCACGAGTTCGAGACCAGCTGGGGTTTTCAATTTTTTCCCAATTACTACCAATATGAGTGCATTTTGGACTAAATAAAGTAAAATTTGAAAGTTTTCAATTTCAAATGAATGTTGTACATATCCTTCACTTTTCATCCACATCAAATTTCTCTGGTGTGGTATTCCTCCTTAAAGTTCAAACTTTACATCATTAAATGTTAAATAAATCATCTGGCAGCCTCTTCTCATCCACCCCCTCTGCATCCAGATACACTTTGTACTTTAATTTCTTCTCGTCTATGACGTCTTCATCTATTTCCTCTGGGGAAGACTTGGTTTTAGCCTTTTTTTTGTTGGAATTTGCACCAGAAAATGTCAGTGAATCCTTGTCAAACTTCAGCATCATTGTGCCTGTGGTTCCATCAAAACGGTTCTTAACCACCTACAAAACACCACAAAAATACAAAGTAAGACTGATAGTTTCTTCAAAATTTTGAATAAAGAGATTTTCAGGAACTTTTATGTTTCATAGTTTTGAAGTCATACGAATTTTTCATACGGATGTCAGCATGCCTACTTAAGGAGGATTCAACTCCTATATTTCTGTAAGAGTTATCTGCTCCTAATTCAAGAATAATGTCCACTTATAAAATACATGGATAGTCCAGTGGTAATATGAGTAGGTTAGTAGAAAGCAACAGTCCTGTCAGGTTTGAATCCCATTCCAAACTTTTACTGTGTCTATCAGTACTACTTTATTTTGAAAAATCAAAGCATCTTGGTTTGATGGGTGACGCAAGAGGTGACTAAATGGGACAGTCCTTCAGACAAGACTGCAAAAACTGAGGCCCTGTGTCACAGTAAGTGTGGCACAATAAAGATCTCTCCTGCTCAAAGGCCATAAGCGCTGAGCATAGGCCTAAAATTTGCAGCCCTTCACTGGCAATGGTGACGTTTCCTTAAGAGTGAAAAATTCTCGAATGAGACGTTAAACCAACCAACCTAAGCATTTTCTTTTGCCTCAAAAAAACAAGCCTTGTAACTCTATTTATAACTGACTGCATTGGTTCTTTATGATATAAACGAGAGCCAAAACAAAAGTCTATTTCCAGAAGGAATATCATGTCAGTGTATCAATCACCCTTAAAATATGCCAGACTAAAATAATGCCACGTAACATATACACGCTGTCACGTCAATTTATTATGTTTCCCATTAATTTAATAAAACGCACAAAATACCTGTATGTACTTCTTGGTGGCAGAGGTGGACAGTCTTCTGGTCTGCAGTATAAGGACATTGTCTGCCTCCTGCGTGGCCTTGGCACTTCCATAAATAGACGTGATGGTGATTTCTTGGTCAATGTTTTCCTGAAAAAGAATCATAGTACAACACACTTACAGCTGAGGACAAACAATTTTGATTTGTTATAAACATAATTTCTTATAATATGTTTTACACTTCAGGTCATGAAAATCACTTCACTATAAGCATGAATTCATTATAAGTGTAAGTAATGTTGTACTGCAGAGCCTTATATGTATACAGCTGATGACAAATATTCAATGACTAACACTAGTGTTTAACACTTATGACACAGTAAAAGAGAAAAGGATATCTACATGTGAACAGTGTTATGCATGTTTTAAATCTATACAGATCTTCTACAAAATAGACTGGGCACCAGATATAACTTATAAGCAGAATTTTTAGCAAGGATTTAATTCGGGCATTATTAAAGAGGGTGTTGAGATCATTAAATTGAATATTACTAACAATTTATTCCATATCATAGGTAATAGATATGCTTTTTAAAAAGTCACTAAAATTAGCTCTCACTATATATATATATATATATATATATATATATATAAAGCTTGTTGGTGCCCATGTCCCAGTGGGGATGAAGAGTATAAGTAAGGGAATATATTATTCCAAAAAAGTAGGGGATATTGGATTTACAAGGACAATGAAATGCAGATCATGAGGTCAGGAAGGAAACATGACAGAAAAACATTAAGGAAATATTTGTCAATTTATTCGAAATCCTGTGTACAGTCAGAAAAGGACAGATTCTCCAGAATAAGGGTCGACATCAACACAGGGTCACACAGCAAATTTACCACCATTGTGAAACAGAGTCAGTAGCAGGCAAACCCCCCTCCGTTGGCCAGACAAGCTCGGATTTGGCATGGGATAGTCCTAATGAGATGTCCAAGGTCATTTTGGAGGTTATTCCATTCCAGTTGCAATGCTGCAGCATGTTCTTGGACATTGGCAGGAGGTTGTTGACGTTGGCATAGCCGCTGGTCAGGCATGTCCCAGACATGCTCAATGGGGAAAAGGTAATGTGGTGATATTCTGCTGCTGGAGATAATCTGTAATGATCCTGGCTCTATGACATCTGGCATTGTCGTCTTAAAAAATGAAATGGCGGCCATAATGACATGCAAACGACACAACATGGAGTGCCAAGATGTTATCCCGGTAGTACTGCCCTGTGACACGCCCAGAAACAACATATACGTCTGTCCTGCCGGCAAAAGTTATGCCTCTCCCACTCCATTACAGATCCACCCCCATACCGATCATGTCTAATGACATTAACGTCATGGAAACATTCGTTACAATGGCACCAAACCCTCCTGAGTCTGCCCATGAAGTTGGTGTTGACCCTTATTCCGGAGAATCTGTACTTTTCTGACTGTACACAGGGTTTCAAATAAATTGACGAATATTTTCTTAATATTTTCCTGTCATTTGTTTTCTTCCCGACCTCATGATCATGATCTGCATCTCATTGTCCTTGTAAATCCAATATCCCCTACTTTTTTTAAAATATAAATATATATATATATATACACATACATACATAATACCCCAATTTTATGGGAAAATTGCCGAATTTGTGTCTTGCTAAAAATTTCACTTATACTGTATGGCTATAGAATGCATTTCCATTCCTCCAGTGAACTTAATACTAGTCTGTCTGATAATTTTTGTTTTACCTTCCGTGGGTGTATCACAAGAGTCACATGACAGTTGAAATCTGTCGCAAACTTTCTCAACTCTCCGATGACAAAATCTTGAACGTCGAATTTGTTAAAATTGTTGTCGTAACCTGAACCAATCATGAACTGCAGATTGTCCAAGATTACGTGTTGTACATCATTCGCATACACGGCTCTGATCAAGGTCTGTAAAAAACAGAGCATGATGTCATAGAAAATATATACAATGTAGCAATTCCTTTGTTTTTAGGATGTAATACAAGTATACTGTGTGGGTACTTTCATTTTGAAAATGCATGCACATGAGGGTATGAACTGCACTGCTCCACGATGGCATACTTCATGAATCGTGTTATATTTACTTTCTATTTCCATCAGAATTTCCAGCTGTTAAAACAAGACTCACTATATTTATCAAGATTCATAAGGACATTGTGTTTACAACCACACTGCATTCATAAGGAAATGGCTGTCATTACACATGTTGAGATATTCAAAATTTTGCACAATCGGAACTGATGTACTATTTGGCATAATTATGATTGCCATATTTTAGAAACACCCTAAATGAATCCTGCTAACCTTAACTACTGCCGGTACACATTTAGCAACTACTGACTTCATTCACCCTTGTCTGATAAACCATCCTATATACAACTCCGACAGATAAGACTCTGAATGAAAATCTGAAGACTAAACCATTCCTCCAAACGTGAAGAAACAGATCCATTTTACATTTGAACTTTGACCCTGTAACAAAACTGCGTACCTCTTTTACAATATCAAAACTTTCCTGTCCGTGAAATGTCATGAAATACAATGGCAGTTCTTTAAAACGATTGGCCCAGACTTCGTAATCCTCAAGGGAGTCCTCAAATGACTTACTGAAAGAACAACACTGCACATGGTCAAAGTGGAAATATATTCAACAAGTTTATTTTATACTCTAGTTACAAACACACAACACAAATCTGACAACGTATGTACCCTAGTGGTACAGAATGTAATGTATATTAATTGTAAAGATTTTATAACTGTACAAACAAATCAGTCCTATTAAAATCAGCTCCTAGATCTCCTTTCTTTTTTCATAGTAACAACATAAAGAAAGAAATGGATCAAGGAGCTGAATTTAATCAGTTTCACCGTGTATCTTTGTAGCATTTGTACTCTAAGTCTTTGCAGCAAGAATTGGAGTCAGATGTGTTAGAATAATTTAGATGTCATTTTACAATATTCATTATAGGAATTTATGGTTAGATGGGATGAAGTTGGGATTCACTTAAGTTATACTGATCAAATTCATTTTGACTTTAACATATCTAAAGCGGTCAATTTTCTTAATACCAGTTGATTATTTCAAATTACAATCACATTACTACCCATTCTACCTGAGAATAAGGAAGAGCTGAACTTCATTCAAATCATAACATAATGAAACATACAAAAAATGAGACGTGGCATTGTTTGACCTTATTAGCAAATCGCTCAATTCTGACTCTTGCTGTAGCAAATACACTTAATGTCCATCTAACAGGATTGTGGGTGTGTTTGTGTGTGTGCATATGTGTGAGTGTGTTTGTGTGTGGGGGGATTTTAGCTATACTTTATACATAATAAAATCAATACTAACAAAAAATAATTGACTTGTTTATCTTTATGCATTTGTTTGTATGTACATGCATAGTGTATAAGAGGGGGGGGGGGGGGGGGGGGGGGGGGGAACCATCTCTAAGTACGCCACTGTACATCATGCATTGTACCAGTTTCTTCATGAATTACAATAAAACTGCAATTTTTGACACAAGAGACACCACAAGTTTAACATACATATTTCACATCTACCTGGGTATATTTTTCAATAATAACAACTTTCATTTTTGTATAAAACCTCCTATTTGATACACTGTACATTCTATCAAAACTCACTTGAAAACACACTGCTTCCTGTTGAAAAGGGAATATTGAAACAAAATGTTTCTGTTAGAATTCTTAGAACACTCACACTGCAAACTGTTTTAACAGCATCTTTGCCATACGAATGTTGTTAATCTCAAAACTCCCCCATAAAGTATTCACCTGAAAATATGAGTACACTGTACATGTAAAATCAACACAGCAAATCAGGTACAAACCAAGTCCGAATGTCCGTCATGTACAAACCATGTCTGAATGTCCGTCATGTACAAACCATGTCTGAATGTCCGTCATGTACAAACCAAGTCCGAATGTCCGTCATGTACAAACCATGTCTGAATGTCCGCTGTAGCCATTCTGTACCATGACTTAATAATTACTATGTACATTAGTTTGAAATATGACAATACTGAGTACTGTATGTCAGATGTCTTCATGAAATACTAACCCCCTGCATACACAGATCCAGTGAATATTCCCCGAGGAACGTCGTTTTCCCACAGCCTGTGGAACCACTGAACAGAGTGAGTTCTCCAGGCCGCAATCCACGCAACAGGTGATTCATCTGTGCAAACCGCTTCCACTAAAATCCAGAATATAAAAGCTAATGTCAAGTCATTCAAGCATTTGATACGAAATTAAATAATATCACACAACACATGTATGTCACAGGTTTCTCCGATACGACATGTTAAATCCCTGGAAGGGAAGATTAATCTCGACAAGTCAAAAAATTACTGGAAGGGAAGATAAATCTCGACAAGTCAAAAAATTACTGGAAGGAAAGATAAATCTCGACAAGTCAAAAAATTACTGGAAGGAAAGATAAATCTCGACAAGTCAAAAAAATTACTGGAATGGAAGATAAATCTCGACAAGTCAAAAAATTACTGGAAGGAAAGATAAATCTCAACAAGTCAAAAAATTACTGGAAGGGAAGATAAATCTCGACAAGTCAAAAAATTACTGGAAGGAAAGATAAATCTCGACAAGTCAAAAAAATCACTGGAAGGGAAGATAAATCTCGGGACTTGTCATTGTTGCCATCCAATAGAACAGGTACAAATGTATTATACAGAGTATAAAGAAAACAATTCTGAAGAACTCAGTAAAAAATAATAATGCTTGACATAAAGAAACAAATATATGTACAAATTCCAAAGCTGAATAAACTTGAACATCATTTTGAAGGCCTATCTAGATTTAGATGAATTTAATTTTCCCCACAATTGAATTAACTTGGATACTACTCTACAGATTAAAAAATTTTTTTTCAAATGTATAGATAAATAATGTGTCAAGTGACTGTCTCTTGCCTAATTTATATGATCATTTTATAAAATTATGATGATGAAAACATTAAATCAATGAAAATATCAAACGCATCAAACATGTTCCTCACCTTGACCCCTGTGACCTGTTCCAAATTAGAAAATTCGGCATACACGTCATTTGTCAGGCTTTCAAATCCAACGATATTGTCAAGGTCAACAGGAATACTTTCTCGGAGAATTTCCTTCAGCTTCTTCTTCTTTTGTAGAGCATCCAATGGCCCTGACACTTTGACAATTTCCGGTCTTGTCAAAAAAAAAAAAAAAAAAATTCACACAGGTATGTGGAAGATATATACTAATCTCTCCCTCATAAAAAATGTATAAAACACGAAACCATGTGGGTATATGATCAATTAAAATAATCTATATACACATTCATACTAAGAATACCTGAATATATACAGAATCTTACAGCTGAAATAATATAGCTTTCTCTAATTTCTTTTTTTTTAACTGACATTTTCGGCCAAAATAAATTTGATGAGGGCTACATTACTGTAGCTACGACATGTGTAATTATTTGCCATGGTGTTATACTTTTTGCTGTGCTCTTTATGTTTACATTACCTGACAATAGAACATCTGTTTTTGCCAGCAAGTTTCTTGGCAAACAATTTTGATGTGGCTCGTGTACTGTCATTGGCTCCAAGCCAGATGATGATTTTCTTTACATGTTCCAAGGAGTGCAAGCACTGCAATTTAACTACCCTTAAAAGTACCATTTCAAATACTTTTGTCACACAAAGGTTTTACGTATACAGAAGTTACCAAAACAAAACAAACAAAAAAAAAAAAAAAGAAAGAAAAAGAAAAAAAGATGTGTGTGTGAAACACTGAGCCCCCACACAGCCAAACTCCAAGGTCAAGGTTATGAGGTCAAAAAGTTTGGTACAAAAAGAAAAGTCTTGTCACAAGGAATACACATGCAAAATATAAAAGCCCTAGCACTAGCAGTTCAAAGGTTGAAGTTTTTCAAATGTAGACAAATCACAAGATAGATGTCACAAATCTTCATACCAAAAGAAAGGTCTTGTCACAAGGAATACACATGTGAAATGTGAAAGCCCTATTACCCTCCATTCATAAGTTGTGGCCAATGTCAAAGTTTTGGCAGATAGATAGACCAAAAATTATATCCCCCTGAATCTTTGCTTCTTTGGGGGCATAAATAAAATAAGCAATGTCTCTGTGGTATATTCATCAATTCTGTGTTCTATGATTTTATTTTAAAAAACTGAGATTTTCATATTTTGTGTGAATTATACATTAGGGCTCTTCTTTCCGTGCGAGAAGTGCTAAAATATCACAAAACAATACAACAACAACAAATTTAACAAAAATACTGCAAGAATTAATATAACAGATAAAGACAGTGTATGCTTAAAGCTAACCTCGAGTGGAAGTTCTGACCCCTTAGGGACAGCCAATCCTAGCATGTCTGTTTCCTGTGTGATTGCCATGGCATCGAACTCCGAGGAAGTAATCACAACATTATTGTATTTCCTGTAGTCTTTCTGATAGCCATGCCAACCAAATAGCTGCTGAAATCCAATCCTATCAACAAACATCAAATTACAAGCAAGACAACCAACTGCAAGTTTCCTGCTATAAACTTTTGTTGACTAATTTTGGTTTGCTGTACATTGCTTTTAAAACTGCAACCTCATTGTAGATGTAGTTTTAAATTTTACATATATGAAACATTCTTTACATTGTATTTCTTATCTTCAAGCCCCTTAGCACACAAATATCTCAACACACCTTGGTTCAAAGCTCTTAACAACATCAAACATCTGTCCCTCGTCTTCTTCATTTGATTCCCTCTCTTTTGAGCCGTTTTCTGGACCTGTCACTGTGTGCTGGAGGTACATAGTCCTCATTCCTACCATTTGTTGAGCGGGATTTACGTAAGGCAAATGCAGAATAGGAAGATTGTTGTCATCTGTGGTGTACAGGACTCCATGTCTGCAGAAAGTTTCCGGTTTTAATCCCTGCAACAAAAAATTTAAGAATTTTAATAATTTTTTTTTTCATTTATTGTGAAATCGTTGTTTGTGTGGATCAATGTTCCTGGGTACCCAAACTTTTATTGGTTTGTGAGGACATAATTTTGTGGGGAACTTTAAACATAAAAACCGACTTAATTGTCATTCATTGGAGAACTGCACAAAAAACTGATACAAATATCAGTGCTTTTCATTGTGTTGTTAATTTGATACAATTAATAGTGCTTTTCATTGCGTTGTTAATTTGATACAAATAATAGTGCTTTTCATTGTGTTGTTAATTTGATACAATTAACAGTGCTTTTCATTGCGTTGTTAATTTGATACAATTAACAGTGCTTTCCATTGTGTTGGACTGTTAATTCGATTATTAATTGTTAGCAAGCAATTGTAATGCGACACTGCTTATATTGACATTTTATAAATATATATATTATATTATATATATTATATTCATTGTATATATACATGTATTTTATAATGATAATTCAATCAATTTAGAATTAGTTTTTTTTTTCTGAAATAAACAACTCAATTTTTACCTTCCTATTAAATCAATAAATAACATTGTCTATAGACACCTAATGAGATTGGGAGAAACTTTTTCTAGCTTTAAAATCTCAATATTTGTGGGGATGTAAATTTGTGGTCAAGGGTGACCTACAAAATCCACGAACACTGATCCTCCACAAACAAAGATAAATTCCACACTACAGCTGAAAAAGAAGTGTCATTGACTAAGGAAAAATTAGTGATTCTTATTGCATCAATTTATACCTTTACGCAGCCACCAAGTGTTTACTGAATCACATGACAATGATAAAGATGGACCATCGCTGTAAACTCTTCATCATACATTTGTAAAGATTAGTGATTCTTATTGCATCATTTTATACCTTTACACAGTCACCAAGTGTTTACTGAATCACCTGACAATGATAAAGATGGACCATCGCTGTAAACTCTTCGTCATACATTGAGGAGATGGGAGTTTTATTTTCTGAGTATTCCAATCCATTGTCAATGTATCGCTTCACTCTCTCTGCTTCATCTCCATCTTGAAAACACTGCATGGTATTTCTGAGGACAGAATACATCTGACACTAAATTGAGAACATTGCTTACAGAAAGAATGCACTTTGGAATCCTTTTCATGATGGTTACTTACACGTTTTCTAACTTTGCATCAGCAAGGAATTTCTTTCTCAGGCTGGACCATTCACCATAGTGCTGACAAGAGGTGCATACAAATGAACCTAAAAGTAAATGCACCAATGTATATTTATATGACAATACATCTTTATTTTCTTGAAATATTTGCCTTTTGCATGAATTACAATAATTAATGAAATTATTACAGTCTAACCTCATTATCTCAAACTCAATGAGTCAAGAAAAAATTTGAGATATTTTAGGGTTCGAGAGTTTGAAGTTAAATTACAAAGAGGAAACATGGCTTGGGACCGCTAACTCACTTTGACATCGGGTATCCAGGTTATTCAAGATATAAATGTTCAAGATACAACTGTACATTAAATGAAATGTAACTTCTGACTATTCTAACAGATCATTAATAAAACAGTTATCATGACATGTTAATGAAACTAAGTTATAATTAAATTGAAGATATAAAATCTGTGTTATACACACTTCAGTATCTCGAACACCAATATCTCGAATACCATGGATATCTTTAAGTGATTCGGAAATCTTATTCACTTATTCTTTAAGTATTTTACCTTTAGTATCTCAAATACACGGATATCTCAAAGTATTTTCTCGGTCTCATCGGGTACGAGATATCGAATTTTGACTGTAATATACATCATGAACCTGTGTTATAATTAATATACCAGTCATTTACATACCTGCTTTATAATTAATATACAAATCACTTAAATACCTGTGTTATAATTAATATAAAAATCACTTAAATACCTGTGTTATAATTAATATATAAATCACTTAAATACCTGTGTTATAATTAATATAAAAATCACTTAAATACCTGTGTTATAATTAATATATAAATCACTTAAATACCTGTGTTATAATTAATATATAAATCACTTAAATACCTGCTTATAATTAATATACAAGTCACTTAAATACCTGTGTTATAATTAATATATAAATCACTTAAATACCTGTGTTATAATTAATATAAAAATCACTTAAATACCTGTGTTATAATTAATATATAAATCACTTAAATACCTGTGTTATAATTAATATATAAATCACTTAAATACCTGTGTTATAATTAATATATAAATCACTTAAATACCTGTGTTATAATTAATATACAAGTTGTTTTTTCCTGGTGGTGATTCTGACTTTGCAGCATCACAGGACGTGATAAAATGAGTGTGACCCAACTCGACTGGCAGCTTGTACTTCATCAGGAAATTCCTTACAGTACTCCTCATACTTGTGCTTTTCTTCTTACTCAAGCTACTCTCTGGAGGGATTGTCTCCCCTCCATTTCTATGCAAAACAGGGCCATCCTCTGTATCTCTCTCTTGGATTCCTTTTTCTTTGTTTTCAGAATCCAATGTGCAGTAGAATCTGCTCATATGCTGAGCATGCTTTTTTTGGAGAAGAGAAAGTCTGGAGTATGTCATACACATCTGGGAGGACACTACATGCTTGGTCTGCTGAGGGTAAATACTACCACATCTAAACTGTTGGATCAAACCAGCCTTGTCTAATTTTCTTGCAGATCTCCAATATCCCATGCTAAATGTGGACTAGTCTGGAACATACAAAGTTTGAATATTGCTATTACCTCTTCTAACACATAGTTCATCAACTTCACAGTGTAAAGTAGTTTTTTCAAATGTAAACTAATCATTCCAAAGGTTCATTTACAGGAAATTTGGTTCTCTAAAATAAAAAAAATCTTCATACGACCAAATAAAAATTCAACACACCAAAGAAAAACTCAATAATATTGTTTTATCCCTTTCAAATTTATATAGTGTCCATAATTCAGCCTCATTTTCAAATTCATGGTCTTCATAATTTTTCTACTCTAAAATAAAAAATCTTCATATGACCAAATAAAAATTCAATAATAGTGTTTAATGCCTTTCAAATTTATACAAGTTGCTTTTTTAAATTAATTGCAGTCTTCATCATTTTTCAAAAAAGAGAAACTAAAATCTCATTAAAGGGGCATGGACTTGATTTAAGCTGAAAATTTTCAAATTAAATTTTTCCATTTTTAATGTTTTCAATGTTTAACTGAGCCAGTAAGATATTTTTAATGGTCAGCAAATATGTTGAGTTACATGAGATATACAGAACTCACAATTCTGTGATGTAAGCAAGGCTCATCCCATGTTTCTATTTACATAAGTTAAATAAACTAGTAAATGTTTCACTTAAAGCAGATTTTTTTTTTCAATTTACAAGTTAATTTTGAACACAATTAAACAGTTTCTAGTGTTTGTGAAATCTCATTTGTTCTAAACATGATATTTTCCATTAAGCAATCTACATGTAAACTAAAACATTAAGCATTCTATATATAAACAATAACAATTACAGTAGGATTGTGTTTGAGGGCAAGGCATTAATATCCATAACAGATGCATGAAAAATAATGATAATTTGACATTTGATCCACCTATAGTTGTTCATTGAACATGGGAAATAAAAAACAGTTAATGTAAACTGCATTATGATGCCATATGTAGTATCAATGTGTAACATAAGTCTTTATATGTATGAATGATTTTATGATTGAAAAAGTACGGTTTACATCTCAGAACAACATGAATGTGGGTAGACAGGATCCTAAATGGCGATACCCATGTCCATGTGTCCAAATTTTCAAGTTCCAAGGGTATGGTTTAATTTTTTCATTAGTTTTCTATATTTTTCTTTTAAACATGTATATATGTGTTACCTATTGGGAGAGCTTTGCTATCACGGCCCTTTGGACTGTGAGAGGGTTTCACCCTCTATAAACAAAAAACATGGCATGAGCCTTGTATACATCATAAAGAATATTGATTGTTGTATACTACTCAAAGTTTGATAAGGATCATATAGTTCTTACATTATAAAATCAATATATGAATTGATAAGACACGCAAATTTCATCATAGTGTTGGACTGACCCCTCTTGAGCCTCAAAACACAGGTTAGGTAGGGAAATGCATGCTGCAGTGATCATGAGTAGCACGTGAAGCATGGTACCCACATTATTCACATTTCTGAGTGCTTGTCGTTGATTTGAATTTGGCCATTGTCTTTACATCTGACCTCGTTTAAGTCACTGTTACTCTATGAAAATGCCTCCACAACGTCAAAGACGTCGTTTGACTATTGAAGAATTGGCCAGATGCATAGGAATGCTCGAAAATGGTGCAAGACAACGTCACGTTGCAGAGCTATTGGGTGTCAGTCAGAGCGTTGTTTGCAGAGCTTGGAACCGGTATCAAGCTCATGGTTCAGCTTCTCATCGACATGGAGGCGGCAGAGAAAGGTCCACCACGCAGCAAGATGACCGTTTTCTCTTGATTTCAGCACGACGTCATCGGTTTGCAACGGCGACTGCGCTTAGAAATGATCTTCTGAATGCAACTGGAGTTAACATTTCCACGCAAACTGTGCGTAATCGTCTTCATGAAGGTGGTCTTCGTTCCCGGAGAGCCTGTATTCGCATCCCTCTTACTCAGCGACACAGACAAGATCGTTTGAATTGGGCCAGGGCTCATGTGAATTGGAGGGTTGCTGATTGGGCCCCTGTACTTTTCACAGACGAGTCGAGGTTTTGTGTTGACTTCACAGATCGTCGTGCACGAGTGTGGAGAAGGGCAGGAGAACGATATCAGGACGCTAATGTTGCTGAACATGACAGATATGGTGGTGGGTTGTTGATGATTTGGGGAGGAATCAGTCGAGCTGGACAAACTGATCTCCATGTCCTAAGGCGAGGCACGATGACCGGAGTGCGCTACAGGGATGAAGTCCTGGATGTGTACGTGAGACCATATGCTGGTGCTGTTGGTCCTGACTTCATCCTCATGGACGATAATGTACGTCCACATTGTGCTAGGGTGGTGGACGAGTACCTGGAACGTGAGACAATTGTTCGTATGGACTGGCCAGCTCGTTCTCCAGACCTCAACTTTATCGAGCATGTCTGGAATATGCTTCAGGTAGCGATTTCACGTCATCCTGTACAACCAGCCACCCTCCAGGAACTTGAAAGTGTTCTGATCCAAGAATGGAACAATATCTCTCTTGCGTCCATTCAAAACCTCGTTGGAAGCATGAGACGACGTTGCCAAGCTGTCATTGGAGCTAACGGAGGCCATACCCGCTATTGACACTTGTTTGTGCAGTGTGAAATGGAATGTGCAGAGTTTAAACAATTCCGTGATCATGAAATTACCATGCTTTTCAGGGTACTCTCCCTTTACCTTAGGAGTATGCGATGAAATGTCATGTTTGCCAAATTTTTCTGTCACAATTTCTTGAAGTAAACATTTCTGAACATAAATCACTCTGTGTTGGTTGTCATTCACCTTTGTTGAAAGTTTTACAAGTGCTGAAAAATATGATCCTTATCAAACTTTGAGTAGTATATATCACCATGATCACTTGAAAGTTGTAACTCAACAACTGACATTCAAATTTTGGTTGACCATAAGAAATACCTTAGTTAAGCATTGTAAAAATTAAAAATGTTTAAAAAAACCAAAAAAAAAACAAAAGTAAACTTTGAAAACCTTTAGCTCAAATCATATCCATGTCCCTAGCGTATAAGCCTTTGTTGC
Source organism: Ostrea denselamellosa (assembly GCA_024699665.1). Taxonomy (NCBI): domain Eukaryota; kingdom Metazoa; phylum Mollusca; class Bivalvia; order Ostreida; family Ostreidae; genus Ostrea; species Ostrea denselamellosa. The sequence continues at coordinate 3,698,251 of JAMZEH010000041.1, forward strand.
TGCTAAACTTTCTTCCCTGAAAGTGACTGTTCTGTACAGTTTTAACTAAAACATATACCTTAATCAACTGCATAAAACATAAAATATTACATAGCAATCTATATCTTAAGCCATTGCATTATTCAGTTTTTATGATAAATCACATACCCGATACCGTGATACGATAATCCATTCCCCGCGTTTTTCACATAGGAAATGTGGAGAGGTCGATAAAATTGAAAATCGTACCTAACCCACCTCCGATTTCCGGAATAAAGGGACAAATAATGTTCTTTAAAAAAAAAAAAAAAAAAAAAAAAAAAAAAAAAAGTTCCTAGTCGGTTTTTTGTTTTTTTTTCGGGATTTTTCATACGTAATGTTATTACACTGAATTACAGTAGTATACGTTTTTTATCGTTTCGTATTTTTGAGGCATTTTCTATTACTCAATATATTTTTTTCTGATATCAAATATTTTATTTTTGTGGCATCAATAATTGATTTTCATATCAGAAAATATTTCTAACCCCACCCCCGATTTTCTCATATCAAATTAAAAAAATAAATAAATAAATAAAATGAAATAAAAAAGGAAAGAAAGAAAAAGAGAAAAGAAAATGTGACTTCACAAAATATGATCTATTAAAAAATCGTTTTGTGATATCAGGAAGCATTTTTGTTTATTTCAGAATATGAAAATTCGACTTATCTTTTATATCATTATATTTCTCGATATCGAAGAAAGTAATTTCGCGATATCAAAGAATGTTTTGTAATATGTGATACAAGAAATTTCAGTTTGATAAAAGAAAAATGTGGGAATATTTACATATATGAAATTGAAATATTTGATATACAAAATCAGTTTGATATCAGAAAATTATCGTTTTTTTACTCATCAGAAAATGATATCCATATTCTTTTTCATTCATTTCCTGACATCAAAAGATAAGAATGGATTTTTTGATACATCATAAAATGATTATCAGTTAATGCTTCAAAATTCTGAAACGGCGCCTCATAGATTTTATTGTGACTTAATAGACCTACCTTTTTATCCATTTAAATCTAACAGCAATTACGAAAATGGTGCATCACAAACACGGGTAAATTGTACGATCCTTTTAGGGAGTGGGGTGGACTACAGAGTGGCTTGAGACAATGTAGTCACACTGAGACGGTGGACAAAAGTACCAGAACGGTTAAACAGATAATGACAAAAGTACCAGAACGGTTAAACAGATAATGACAAAAGTACCAGAACGGTTAAACAGATGACAAAAGTACCAGAATGGTTAAACAGATAATGACAAAAGTACTACAACGGTTAAACAGATAGTGACAAACGTACTAGAACGGTTAAACAGATAATGACAAAAGTATCAGAATGGTTAAACAGATAATGACAAAAGTACCAGAACGGTTAAACAGATAATGACAAAAGTACCAGAATGGTTAAACAGATAATGACAAAAGTACCAAAACGTTTAAACAGATAATGACAAACGTACCAGAACGGTTAAACAGATAATGACAAAAGTACCAGAACGGTTAAACAGATAATGACAAAAGTACCAGAACGGTTAAACAGATAATGACAAAAGTACCAGAACGGTTAAACAGATAATGACAAAAGTACCAGAATGGTTAAACAGATAATGACAAAAGTACCAGAACGGTTAAACAGATAATGACAAAAGTACCAGAACGGTTAAACAGATAATGACAAAAGTACCAGAACGGTTAAACAGATAATGACAAAAGTACCAGAACGGTTAAACAGATAATGACAAAAGTACCAGAACGGTTAAACAGATAATGACAAAAGTACCAGAACGGTTAAACAGATAATGACAAAAGTACCAGAACGGTTAAACAGATAATGACAAAAGTACCAAAACGTTTAAACAGATAATGACAAAAGTACCAGAATGGTTAAATAGATAATGACAAAAGTACCAGAATGGTTAAACAGATGACAAAAGTACCAGAATGGTTAAATAGATAATGACAAACGTACCAGAACGGTTAAACAGATAATGACAAAAGTACCAGAACGGTTAAACAGATAATGACAAAAGTACCAGAACGGTTAAACAGATAATGACAAAAGTACCAGAATGGTTAAACAGATAATGACAAAAGTACCAGAATGGTTAAACAGATAATGACAAAAGCACCAGAATGGTTAAATAGATAATGACAAACGTACCAGAATGGTTAAACAGATAATGACAAAAGTACCAGATCAGCTAAACAAATGATGACAAAAGTACCAGAATGGTTAAACAAACAGTTGACAAAAGTACCAGAATGGTCAAACAAGTACCAGAACAGTTAGACAGACAGTGGACAAAAGTACCAGAATAGTTAAACAAACAGTTGACAAAAGTACCAGAACTGTTAGACAGGCATTCGATAAAAGTATCAGAACGGACAAACAAGTACCAGAACGGTTAGACAGGCAGTCAACAAAAGTACCGGAATAGTTAAAAAGCACTCAACAAAAGTACCAAAATGGTCAAATATACAATAGAGAAAGTACCAGAATGATTGTGCATCAGATTCCTTGAATCACTGAATTTCAGAATTTTGGCAGCTGCTTCTTCCTTTTGATCCCCACACCATGGACTTAATTTGGTGTTTGATGTACATGAGAATCTTTGTTGGTCAAAGGTTTCTGATGTATGCTACTCCTTTGATTGGTGGAGAAGATCGCAGAGACAAGAAATAACATGCATCTTTACTCTATGAACTATACAGCCCACCCCAGCAAAGGAACAACAGACCCAGGAGCCATGAATTTCATAATTGTGGTCGAAACTTCCTTACAAGCTTCATTAATATGACTATACCCTGTATGTTTGTCAATAGGTGTCCTGGAATAATTTCATAATCTTGGTTGAAACTTTCTCAAGTTTCATTAATTAACATGACTATACCCAGTTTGTCAATAGTTGTCCTGGAATAATTTAAAGATAGTAAATGTTGTTTTGCTTTGGCGCTGCCCCTCAGTCAACAGGGAGGCAAGAGCCATGAAGTTTTCAAGTTCAACTTAACATAAAGGTGAAGATAACATACAGTGATCAATCTCATAACTCCTATAAAGAATACAAATTTAGGAACACGGCAATCATGGATCGACCCCTGGACATACCTGGGGTGGGATCGGGTGCCAAGGAGGAGTGAACATCCCTTTCGACCGGTCACACCTTCAACGAGCCCTATATCTTGATCTTGTAAACAGAGTAATTTGTAGTTTAATCAGTGCATAAAGAACAACTTAACAATTGGTATAAAACATGTCACACAGCATTTGACCCAATGACTGGTTGTATAGTTAAATTAGATCATTATAACTATAATAGAAATTATGAAATGCTGACTTTAAAACCTCTGTAACATCAACGTAATTGTCAGTAGCTTGCCTTGGTTTAAAAACTCATCATATGCAGAACAAGCTTTTGCAGATCAAATCAGTTGAGAGACATGAACACAACATGCAGATGATATTGGAATATTGCTACAAAAATATGGGTAGTTGATGGTGGAAAAGTGAAGTCATCCTGTTTATCATAAAGTTGAATTGTTAGTTTGCCATCAACATCTACGTTCATTAACATATCCAAATATGAATCAGACATGGAAGACTCTGTGGTGTCCTCTACTTTGAGTTCACTGGAATATCAAATTGATATATGAATGGAAATTATTATTTTTAGTACATGAAATATCATTGATATAATTAAATGTTAATGCTGAGTTGAATGCCACAGCAATTTTTTTTCTTATCATGTAGAAGCCTTTGAATAAATTCTGCCTCATACGAATTAAAAATAGGTCAGTTAATAAACAGACCACAGTTCATGCCCATGAGAATTCTAACAGACTGTTGGAAGACTTGTTCACCGAAGACTACAAAGATATTATCAACGAGGCACTTTTCAACCTCCATTTGTAATGGTTATTGTGAAGTTTAGGAATCCAGTATAGGTTTGGTATCTCATGTTCTTCATTCCAGTGACTGAGATATTAATGTATTTAAAACTGACCCATGATTTTGAAGAATTTCGTCTTTTTAAAGGGAAGCTGGAATGGAAGTAGGATTTCTAAATGTGGAATTAATGCAAAGTTCAATTAAAATACAGTTCCAATAATGAACCTCATAAAGAAAGCAAATGTTGTTACAAGCTTTGTCATCTGGAACCAAAACGTATTCCTCATTTACTCTATCCAAGTCTTTTGCTTTAATGAACACAGATGGATAGATGGTACACACATCTGTTTTGATGCAGCTAATGTGGGATTTTAATATTCCTCTTATACTTTTTATCCATTTTGAAAAGGTGTCAGGCTCGTCTTATTCATATTTAGCCATCATATGGCATAATCTTCGACAGAATTCATAAAAGAGATGAAGTTCTGTCACCAAATGAAAGAGTGACATTTTCTGAATCTAGACTTCAGGTCCTTATTTCAACTATATCAATACCAGGTATTAAATATGTCAAATACGATAAAACTTGGTCCAGTATTTTTTCTGTAGAAGTAGAAAATGTTGCTCAAATCACTCCTGGGACTCACTATACAAGTACCAGTATACTTCTATTTGCAATTTGTGAAAATATGGTTTTTAACTCACCTGAGCTGAAAGCTCAAGTGAGCTTTTCTCATTATCCATTGTCCGACTGTAAACTTTTCACATTTTCAACTTCTCCAGAACCACTGTGCCAATTTCAACCAAACTTGGAGTAAAGCATCCTTGGGTGAAGGAGATGCAAGTTTTTCAAAAGAAGGGCAACACCCTTCTCTAAGGGGAGATAATATCAAAGCAGCAACAACAACAAAAATTCAAAATCTTCCCATGAACCACTGAGTAAATTTCAATCAAACTAGGTAAAAATCATCCATGGATGAAGGGGATTCATATTTGCTCACCTCTAGTCGTCACAGGTTCGAATCTCGCTTGTGCCGATATATGTGAGAAAGTTTGCCAGTTTACTTTCGAAAGGTCGGTGGTCTCTTCCCGGGTACATTATATCTGGCTTCTCTCCTCCATCAATAAAAAACTGTACGCCACCAGATAACTGAAAAATTGTTGAGTGTGGTGGAAAACAACAAACAATCAAATGAAGGGCCATGCCCCCTTCAAGGGGGAGAAAGTCACAAAAATGCAAAAATAGGGTGGGGTCATTTAAAAACCACTGGACCAAAAACGTTCATATTTACAAATTTATTCGGAAGCTTCCTGACACAGTGCAGATTCAAGTTTGTTAAAATCATGGCCCCTGGGGGTAGGGTGGGGCTGAAACGGGATCAAAGTTTTACATGCAAAAATGACTCCCGTGACCTAAAAATCAGTTAGGGCTACATTATTGCAGCTATACCTACAACTTTCCACTTGATGAAATTACAAACTCTTGAAGTCAATCCACTTTACTGATTTTTAAAACATGCAACAAATTAACATTCTAACAAGATTCAAAATGCTGTTCATTTTCAATATCATCTTCTTTTCTTTGCAATCTTGCTTGGTTCATAGCTGAAAAAACACACAAAAACATTAAAGTTGGGACATTTTTGAAAAAAAACTGTCTCCATACCCCCTCACTGAAATTTGGAATCATTATTCAACAAAACATGATGAGCTGACACAATTTAAATTGTATTGAAAACTTTAGTTAGTCTAAAATCATAACTTCCATAGGGTGATTTACTAACTGCCCCAATTTACTTTATATTGTATAAAATTAATAACAATTTCTTCCATTCCTTAAATAAATATCAAGAAAGATGATCAGTTCTGAAATTATTTCAGTACATCATTCTAAAACACTCACTCAGTACATCATACTCACTCAAATACTTACTCAGTACATCACACTCATTCAAATACTCACTCAGTACATCATACTCACTCAAATACTCACTCAGTACATCACACTCACTCAAATACTCACTCAGTACATCACACTCACTCAAATACTCACTCAGTACATCACACTCATTCAAATACTCACTCAGTACATCATACTCACTCAAATACTCACTCAGTATATCATACTCACTCAAATACTCACTCAGTACATCATACTCACTCAAATACTCACTCAGTACATCATACTCACTCAAATACTCACTCAGTACATCATACTCACTCAAATACTCACTCAGTGCATCATACTCACTCAAATACTCACTCAGTACATCATACTCACTCAAATACTCACTCAGTACATCATACTCACTCAAATAACTCCTGAGCTCGTCTCTCTGCCTCTGACTGCTGGCTCTCAGCCTGTAAGACAGAATGTGTAGCATCAATTACAGTGGATGGAATTTCCTCTACCTATCATCATCAGTTCACTACCACCAAAGCTGGATTAGTTTCTTCTCTGTCTGTCTGTCTGTCAAAACATAAGTTTTCTGGACCATTTTCATCATGCTATGATTTCAGAAGGTGAAATATGGTTTTTTATTTGCTAATGTATATTTACAGACCAAGTTAAATTTTTTCAACAGCTGAGTGATTTTTACAAGATTTATGGGACTTTGTACCAAATGTAGACTTCTGAACATGTTTTTAACTTTAGCATCTGAAATCTGATATGTGGTGACTTAATGAGTAGATACAGATCAGATTTCACTTTCACTACAGTTCACTTCTATCAAAAATTGTAAGACTAAAATAACAACTTTAGCGATACCTCCAGCGCCTCCCGGAACCATTCATCAGTCTCCTTTCTTAGGGTGGAGACATGGGGCTGTAAATCACTTCCTCCAATGATTCGAGGAAGACCATTTGATCCACAATTCTGGTTCTAACAAAAAAATGGAATACATGAAACTAATGCTACTCATTACACCACAGCATTATTTTACACATAATGCAAATGAAGTCCAAAACCTTTGTAACTGATCAGTCCAATTGTACAATTATTGATGTATGGTTATGATTTCTATTTTCTTTCAATTTTATCAGGAGTCTTCCAACCTTTTTGAATTTCTTGAAGTTCCTGACCAGTTTGCCCTTCCACCTGATGTAGCCTGAAGGAGTAGCCTCCCCTGTATTTGGTGGCACAGATTGTTGAGGGCGGGCAACCAGATCCACAAATTTTGTAATGATGCACCGAGACGGCAGATCTTCTTCCTTCACAACTTCAGACTTTATGGCAACATTCTACAATGAAATAATATGCAGTCACCTTATTTACAAACATTTGATAACTAACCACTCAGAAAAAAGGGATGTCTAACCCCATATTAAATATGGACATCTAAATTAAGGAAATCACAAACATGAATACTTTAATGCTATAAAAAGGCACTGCTTAACAAGATGTGGGCAATTCATAAACTAAGACCTCTGTAATTCATAAAACAGACTTCTGTAATTCATAAAACAGACTTCTATTCATAAGACCAGACCTTTGTAATTCATTAAACAGACCTTGGTAATTCATAAATCTTACCTCTGAATGTTGCTTGGTATTCAAGAAACCCTCTGGAGTCACCATTGTACTTCTGATGTTAGTCCTGTCCTCTGTTTGTCTATTTACCTACAAAGCATTGATATCAGTAATTGTACAAGTCAGATCATGTATTGAATCAGTAATCGTACAAGTCAGATCATGTATTGATATCAGTAATCGTTCAAGTCACATTATGTATTGATATCAGTAATGGTACAAGTCACATCATGTATTGATATCAGTAATCGTACAAGTCAAACCATGAACAATTTTGGCATCCTATAAATAACTTAGAACTTGCAAAACTTCACTTGTGAGGTCTTATCTTTTCAGGTATATTATGCAAGTCATAATTCTCATAATCTACTTTGATCAACAGTGCCTCTATTTACACTGTACAAATTTTATTCATAAGAATAATTGAAGGTTACCTTTGAAGTTTATTGGAAACTAATGTTTTTGCAATCTAAAGTGATTTACAATCAAAAAACAATTCTTCTTTACAAGCACTACTAACTTCTGGAAGTTCTTTTCTCCTGCGATCTTCATCCTCCAGTCTACTTTCCACATTTGTCCTTCCTTTCTGTCTATTCAGTGCAGTCTTTTCAGGTGATGTCTTCGTTGACTTCTCAGGGGACCCCTCTGACAAATTAACCACATCCTCATCAGATCCTGCTTTCTGAAGCAAACCTCTGCTGCTGCTCTTTACTTGGGTGAATTTCTGTCGATGTTTTTTGCTCGGTGTAGAAACCTCCATGTCAAACAGATCTCTTTCGTCTACGTCGGAGGTGTTTGTGTGGGTGCCCCTCAACTGACTCGGTTCCAAGTCAAATAAGTCCTCCTCACCTTCTATTTGAGGTCTATTTCGTGATCTCTTTATACTAGGTGGTTCCTCGTCATCTGAATCTTCCACAATAATCCGCCTCTTCTCTCGGACTTTCCCACTTGATGTAACTGTTGCTTTTTCAGGACAAGGTTTTTCCAGTGTTGATTTAGATTCAGTCTTGTGTGTCTTTTTCAGTTTTGAGGACCACTCATCCTTTTCTACAGACAGAGATTTCTTATTCCTTTTTGTCTCATACACAGTACATAACTCCTCTGAACTGACACGTGATTCCACTTTGACATCAGTCATCTCAGAACCTGTATTATTCCTCTCAGACTTTCCCATTTCTCTCCATGGACTGGAACTATGCGACCTTTCTGTGCACTTTTTTGGTGACTCTCTTAAGTTTGCTGGGCTGGGTGACTTTCTGGTACTCCGTCTGACAGGACTCCTTGACTTTTCTGGACTGGGCGACTTTCTTGGATTTCGTCCTTCAGGACTAAGTGACCTTTGCGATCTTTCTGTTGACCTTTTTAGTGAAATATTTTTTAAGTTGGCTGGGCTAGGCGATCTCCTTGGACTTCGTCTGACAGCTTCTTGTTTTTGAGGAGTTATCTTTTCTTTTTTGATCCGCTTCCCCAAACACTGTCCGTCCAAAGTGTCAGTCAATGCTGTATTTCTAAAATACGATGGTTGACATAAACTACCTGTAAACAAACACAGCCAGCTCTAAGATATTTCAGACTTAAACACTGCATAAGAACATGTGCATTACCTTAGGTTGCTTGGTTCCATGCTCTCTAATTGAGTTGTTTCTCTGACAGAATCATTTTCAGAAATTTGTCTGCGAGGTTTGATGTCCGCCTTTTTGGACTCTTTTTTTTCACATTTTTCCTGCATGAAATTTGAAAGAATGAAATGCTACTACAACAGTTTGATATTTGAATAAATATCTCATCAGTCCATGAGAGCTATGTAGAGTGGAAATAAATACTGCTATGTATTGTCTAACTTACGCTCTTTGGTTCGATTTTCGTTTCATTGATTTTATCAGGATCATTTCTACTCTCTATCACAGGGGACCTACAGGTAGGAAATTTCTGAGATTCATTAACACAGAAATAGTCTAAAATACCAAAAGAAAACTAGAACTGTCCTTATGGGATTATTTCTCTGCCAGCAGGGCACACTGGATGATGGGGAAATAGTGAAACTACAGTGTATGCTCATTGAAGAATAGATGTTTTTAAGAGAGACTCTGCACAATGAGAACATATCATACCCCCCCCCCCCCCACCTCAAAATGGAAAATATATCAATCAAAGTAACAGGTTTACAACTTCATTAATCATATAAGATATACACAAAATTTTAATCAAATTTGTTCATTGGTGTGAAAGATAAACTCTGTACATATTACGTCTACTGATCTACTGATGGACGGACAGAGATGGTGATTCCCATAAACTTAGTTTGAGGGGGGGGGGGGGGTAATAAAAATGTGCAGTGAAGATATTTCTCTTTCCTTATGTCAACAACTATCAGATTTTAAAATGAATCAATCATAATTTTGCTGGTGGAGACTGAATAACATCACCTGGCCCCTGGTTCTGTGTTTTGAGCTAGTATATCCGTCTGTGTCAGTGACTGAGATGGGACGTGGGGCTGTGGGATCTGACTCACTGAAAAAAAAAGGGGAGATAACTGAATGATGAAAGACAGGGAAGAAAGAGACCATTACAACGACACCTACACACTGTCACACTCACTGAATGGCACGTCGGGGTTACAGTGTTGTTCTGTGGAGCAATGTAAAACAGCGAATCCTAACTCAGCATCCTGGATCATGTGTTTCTTATGTCTGTAACATCATATTGTACAAAATCTAAATTCAGCGCTACAATGCTCACTGTAATAAATTTACTTTATTTCTATGTGGGTACATTCCATTAAAACTATAGCCATATTAACAGTATTAAATACCCCCAACAGCATCCTGTAAATTTACTTATTTCAGTGTTTTCAAAGTTTTGTACAATCGTAGGCCAAAATGAATTTGGCACAATCATGAATTAGCACAATTAAAATTGCTATAAATTGAAATATAATATACTTATTACTATAGGTTTCACAAATGGAAAGCAAACTTAGCCCCCCACCCCCCCCCCCCACCCCCCTTCTACTATTCTTTTTATGACTACACAGAAAATCTATGAAAAATTGGCTACAGGTAAAATAATGCAACTATCATAACCACATTTGCATAAACTTCTAAAATCCACACACTGTATAGTACAGTGTCAGAAGAAAATTTGAATTCCTATGACCCTGTCACACCTAAAAGTCATAAAAAAAACAATCAAAAATGTGCATCTAATATTTCTGCACTGCTAAGATACAGAGCTCCTTAAAAATAATACTTTTCTCCAAGTGACATTGAAATTGCTCAAATGACCTTGGAACAGACTCACAATACACATAGTCTGAATTTTTCTAATCTAAATCCAAATCCAGACTTTCATTAAGTGTTAGAGAAATGTGTTCCTACTTTTTGAGATACTTGATAATTTTAGTGATCCAGTCTACGTTTTGTTGTGAGAATCCTTGTGATGCGTCGGATGGGTTGCTCTGCATCACCACGGAACCAGGCTCCACCATCATCTCCATGTCACCTCCAGACGGGTCGTCCATTAAAATAGGCAGGCCTCCTCCCATCTCTATCGTTAGACTCATTTTCTTAAACTGTAAAGAAAATTTTATTATCTTTAACAGGACACATTGTCATAGCAAGCATAAGAATAACTGCAGTTAACCAATTTCCCAGGTACTTGTACATTTCTAATGATCAACACAGTGAGTAACTTTTATAACTAATTATAAATAACTTAAATAACATGGACATGATTCGAGCTGAAAATCTTCAAATCTTATTTTTCCATTTTCAATATTTAGAATGCTTAACTAAGGTATTTTTCATCGTCAGCAAAATTTTCAATGTCAGTTGTTGAGCTATATGAAAGATACAGAGCTCACAATTCTTTGTTATGTAAACAAGGCTTGTGTCATGCTTTTGTTTATGTAAGTTAAATATACTAGTAAAAGTTTTGTTTAAAGCAGATTTTTTTATTCACAATTCTGAACATAATTAAACAGTTTCTAGTGTTTGTCACATCTCATTTTGTTTTAAACATGATATTTTCTATCAAGAAATCTATACACAAACAAAAACATGGCACAAGCCTTGATTACATAAAAGAATTGTGAGTGTTGTATCTCACTTGTAACTCGACAACTGATATTGATCATTAGAAATATTGTAGCTAAGCATTTTAAATGTAGTACAAGTGGTATACATACATGTACAGCTGTAGTACATGTGGTATATATACACATACAGCTGTAGTACAAGTGGTATATATACACGCACAGCTGTAGTACAAGTGGTATATATACATGTACAGCTGTAGTACAAGTGGTATATATACATGTACAGCTGTAGTGCAAGTGGTATATATACATGTACAGCTGTAGTACAAGTGGTATATATACAGGTACAGCTGTAGTACAAGTGGTATATATACATGTACAGCTGTAGAAGAATTGATATATATACATGTACAGTCATAACACATTTACAGCTGTAGTACAAGTGGTATATATACGTGTACAGTTGTAGTACAAGTGGTATATATACATGTACAGCTGTAGTACAAGTGGTATATATACAGGTACAGCTGTAGTACAAGTGGTATATATACAGGTACAGCTGTAGTACAAGTGGTATATATACGTGTAAAGCTGTGGTACAAGTGTTATATATACATGTACAGCTGTAGTACAAGTGGTATATATACACGTACAGTCATAACACATGTACAGCTGTAGTACAAGTGGTATATATACATGTACATCAGTAGTACAAGTGGTATATATATACATGTACAGTCATAATACAAACAACCATTAAATAAAACAAACACACACATATATATACATCCTACATGCCTTCATGTACATGATGTAGAGGGACTATGTAAAAACTGGTAAAATGCAAAGCATTAATAAAGCTGGGAAAAGGAAAACGTGCATACAGGGAAAATCTAAAAACTCATATGCATACAGAAGAAACAGAGGTTTAAAAAAAGTGTAACATCCTATCAAAAACTATTCACCTGTTTAGAATTTAGGAAGATGAACTTCATGCCTTGGAATATTGAAGCTCGTTTGATGTCAGGTTTAAATGATACTTCATCTGGGTTAATCTGAGTTTCTGAAATGTTTGGCTTGTACCTGAAACAAAACCATGATTAACTACACCTAGATTCACCAATATTCGATTCCACATTTGAGTCATAAAAGCAACTCACTGTATTCAATAAAACCTGTCTGATTTGATATGTGGTGGGAGAATGTTTTTGTGTCAGATTAATCAAATTGTCACATCACAGTGTTAAGTTCAGGGAACAAACAGAATTTTAGTGTCAGATTTTATAAGGAAATGATTATACAGATGTCAGATTAAACAAGTTCAACTGTATCTTGTATCCAACGACAGGCAAGATATACTGGTGTGTTTTATTAAATTTCAAATTAGAATAGTATCATCAAAAATTAAATAAATATAAATACATACAAATCTGGTTCTGGCATCGGACCATCTTCTTTGAAGTGTTTGACAAAATTTTCAATGTATGCTGGGGTAACTATATGCTTTTGTGAAACTAACGCTGAAATGACCTGATATCAAAACAAAAAAAATTATATATATATTATATATATTATGCATTAAATTATGTTTACTGTCATCTGCTTTTCAAATATTCAATAGAAAAAAAATGAATGTGACAAAACAAAAATGTGTTTATTACAGACACAGCTGTAGTGGTACGTAATTTGCAAGTACTGACCTTGATGGTAACACTGAGATTATTCATCACCAGTAGACTGCAGTCTGCACGCCATTCACTGATCATGTGACCACCTAATGAGGTCACAAGTGTTCGCATCAGTTTCTTGGATGGATTGTCTAGACATGAAGTTGATATAATGAAAGGTTCGTACACCACTCTGAAAGACAAGTTTCTGATGAAGTCATGAATGAGAGACATGTATAAATATAAATGAATAGCTCAAGTACATAAGACCACCGAACATTAAGTGGCAAGAAATGTAACATACAGCATTCATAATTTTCATCTGTTACAGTCAAAACATTTGACATCACAATGCAATGAGCAGATGCTAACTCAGTGCAAAAAATGTTCCTGTCTGTGCGGAGATAGATCTTATCTATCTGCGCTCATTGTGACATCAGATGTTTGACTGTAATGGATCTCACAAATGTTGTATAGTTTGTTTCTTGCCACTTAATGTTCGGCAGTCTTATTATTCTTTTGAATATACAGATTCCAACAATAAAGTAAAATTAAGTGACATGAAAGTGAAAGCAGGGTAATGCTAAACTTCAGTATCATTAACTTTGTCTGTTATAAATCTGGCCTTGCTTCTATATACTTATAAATATAAAATACAATGTACATGATCATGACGTAATATCAGTGAATGTAGGCAAACATTTATATGTCCAACAAAAACCCAGCCCAGTTATAATACATAAACAAACACAAAGAATTCATTAAGAAGAAAGATTTCCCGATTAAAGCCAGAAATGTTTTAGTGGGAGAGATAAATTCTACCACCCAGAAAGAGCACCTTGGAGAATCAAACTAGAAAATCTCACGAACCTAGACAAGCACCTTGGAGAATCAAACTAGAAAATCTCAAGAACCTAGACGAGCACCTTGGAGAATCAAACTAGAAAATCTCACGTACCTAGATGAGAACCTTGGAGAATCAAACTAGAAAATCCCACGGTACCTAGAGGAGCACCTTAGAGAATCAAACCAGAAAATCCCATGTACCTCGAGGAGCATCTTGGAGAATCAAACCAGAAAATCTCACGTACCTAGAGGAGCATCTTGGAGAATCAAACCAGAAAATCTCACGTACCTAGAGGAGCACCTTGGAGAATCAAACTAGAAAATCTCACGTACCTAAAGGAGCACCTTGGAGAATCAAACTAGAAAATCTCACATACCTATACCAGCTCCTTAGAGAAATAAACTATAAAATCTCACATACCTAGAGGAGCACCTTGGAGAATCAAACTAGAAAATCTCAAGTACCTAGAGGAGCACCTTGGAGAATCAAACCAGAAAATCTCATGTACCTAGACCAGTTCCTTAGAGAAATAAACTAGAAAATCTCACATATCTAGAGGAGCGCCTTGGAGAATCAAACCAGAAAATCTCACATACCTAGGCAAGCACCTTAGACAAATAAACTATAAAATCTCACATATCGAGAGGAGCACCTTAGAGAATCAATGTAGATAAATTTCACTCACCTGAAGGAGGACCTTGGAGATCCAAATATGACCTCGTCACCATCATTCAAAGTAATTTCCTCCTCTTTATTAAGTTTGACATTATTATGCCAGGTCCCAAATTTTGACAGGTCTGTCAGTGAAACAACTGGTAATCTGTCTGGTTTAGACTACAGTACAAATACATAGAATTACCCAGGTAGCATAGTACACAATGTAGATTACTATTATAAGTATTATATCTATTAACTTTCCCTTCACAAAGAATTAATTCTGTACAAAAATAGGTTATTACTGATCAATACACCGGTCATAAAGTACTACATATTCATAAAAGTTGTGGAATGTATGACAAAATCTTTTATATTGTTTATGGGATTAGATAACCAAGCAAGTTGTTAAATTAATTTTCTAAAACTCAGGCAAGATGAATTGATATTTTTTTTCCAAAGGGACATAAAATTTATATAATTTTACCAAAGCAGGTTTTATGTATGCTGTGCAATTTGCAACAATATTTCACATCAACTCGGATAGTGGACAAAATAGTCAAAATCAGTAAGGTCCTAGGTAAATTGAGAAAACTGACAAAGTATTCCTGATTTATATTTTATTGAGAAGTCTACTGGAATTTCAAGGAATATTGAAGGCTGATTGTTATTGCTTGAAGACCTAAAGTCATGGTCAAATTTTGTAGTTTGATTTGATCTGTGTGTGTATGTGGCAATAGAGAAGTACAGTATAACATTTACTTACAATGTTACTTTCTGGATGTGAAACTTTTATCTGAGCATGCTTTCGGCTGACAGCCTGGTCAGACGGAAGGATAATTTCACAACCTTTTCGTCCGACTACATACAGGTTGTTTGATAACAAATAAAATGTATTATCTACAAATATATATAATATTAATATATATAATATTAATATACTAACATGCTTACAATCAAAACTATATCTTAATTATTCTTATGTTTTCAATCCCTAAAATATCTATTTTCTGTTCATTGATTGAAATTGACAGTATTTTATTATAGAAATAAAGATCTTTTATAAAAATAAGTGGATTAAAAGAATTGTTACAGAGAATATACTTTGTATTTACATGAAATCTGGCTCCCAAAACAGTGTATGTCAACACACTTGTCATACCCAGGAATCCCAGTGTGAAGGCGAAAACAACAAAATGTATGTTAATGATAAACCAATTTAGGAAATAAGCACAAAGAATAAGAACAGAAAATCTTTGTAAAAGCTATTTTCACAAAAGCCATCAACTTTGTAGTTGAGTCACATGATATGTAAACATGAACAGAACTTGTGCCTTGTTTTGAAAAGTTTAGATTTCTCAAATACATCTTTGTGTCAGGTTTTGAAATTTAGGTTTGTTGCTACATTTTACACGAATCAAATGCTATCATATTATTAATCAAATTTCTAAATAATTTTTTGTACCAAAATTGTGTCCATGCCCCTTTAACAAAGCTTAGAATACGTGCTCAATAGACATCTTGTATCAGTAAAAGCAGTGCAGTACCATCGACAAATCCCCACTCTTGTTGCAATCAAATGAAACAAGATGAATCCAACTTTCTATTTTATTGCAAATAGTAATCTTTTAAACAATCCTCTAAACACTGTTTGTCAATAACAGGTATACGTAGCAAGTCTTTTCATTCTATCAGTTACAGCACAATCTCTTTGATTTAGCAATATATATAGCTGTAAGATGCTTAATAAATGTATTTTCAATACTTTGATAAGGGTGTTAGCTATTTTAAGTTAAACTATACAGATGTTTTAAAATATACAAAAAGTCAAACTTTCATGCTTCACTGGATTGGTGCTTATCATCATTTAAAATATAGAAGTTTGCAAAGCATGTCTTTTAAAGAGAAATGATGACTCTTAAAATTTCCAACCAGTTGTTTCCTTTAAAAGGAGGAATACTACATCAGAGAAATTAGATATGGATGCAAACTGGAGAATATGTACAGTAATGTTTTAAAATTGAAAACTTTCAAATTTACTTTTATTTAATAAAAAAAAAGCAGTTTTATTAGAAGTTAATATTAAAATTTTTTTTTAAAAACTCTCTTGGACTTGAACCTTCAATCTACAGTTCAGCAGTCAACATGCTAACCTATTCAGCTATGCAATTAAACCTTAAAGGAATATTGCTCACATTTATATTTTCATTCATGTTTTAAAAGGAAGTCAGCCATTTGTGGTAGTTCAATGATAGATTGTTCACTTCATAACTGGGAGGTTGCGAGTTTGAGCCCCACTTATGCCATGGTGATGACAAACTCAAGATGTAAACATGGGTAGTGATTGTTCCTTCTCCAAATGCTCGACATTTAGAAGTGAGACTGATCGGTCTTTTGGATACGATTTTAAAAACTGAGATCCTGTGTTGTGGCAAGCATTGGCACATTAAAAAACCCTCACTACTACAGCCCTGAACATTAAGTAAAAGTCAAAATTTGTGGTTCTTCACCTAACGCCGAGTGAAACATATTTGACAGAATGTAAAGCATACAACCAACCAGCCATTATAAAGATTTAATTAGGATACCTCATTAACAGAAAAGTGTTTGTCCCTAAAAGACCTTCAAAATACAAAGCTTATAATTTTTTTCTTTCTATCTTGGAATGCTTCATTGATATACATACTGCAATTTTTAAGTAGTAGATGGTTATTTATTTGGCCACTATCTGATTAGTCTGGATCATCCCAATGTTTGTATATATGTTGACTACATAGGCACAAAGGTTGGGATGATCCAGATTAATAAAATGATAACCATTTGCAACGGGTTAAGAAATAACCACTCTGTGTGACTTGGAAGAGGCGTCAATCCAAATATTTGGCCTCAACAAATCTCACCGAGATTAATAAAGTGCAGGACCTTGAAAGGCATCATCGCACTGTGGGCAATCTAATTAAAATTAGATCCTGCAGTAAGTGTAAGTGAGCAGATCAAAGGATCTAATTTTAGATTGCACTGCGGGTTAAAAAAAAAATGCAAGAGGGAGATTCCACTATGCACAATCAAAAACACAGACTGCTGTTTACTTTCCCCTCATCTCCACCATCCCACACTTGAAGGCCCCCAGGGTGGTAGCACCTGCGACACTGGGGATTCCATAGGCAGGTTCCAAATGGGGAGGGGGTGATTTTTCTATTATTCTTTACAATAATTAGTTACTACCTGAAAATTTTGTGTAAGAAACTTTTTTGTATGTTACCTGTCCCTGACAAAGATTTTAATAACCACATTCTCAATCTCATGAAGTTGAACCTTTTGAAAAAGTGAAAGTAGCATTTTCCCGCGGTTTCATTTCTGGCATGTGCAGTGATCTGACATCTGAAGATATTATATGAGGTATTATATATATATATATATATATATATATATATATATATATATATATATATATATATATGCATAACTTTGCGACAATATTTTTATTTTATAATAAACAGTAGTACGACTACCGTAAACCACATCAGATCATTAACTTCCGCTTCTCTCGCTTGCTTTGTTGTGTACAAGATTTTTTAGTTAATATGACTGTTTGTAATGCAAATAGATGTTTGTAAGTAAATAAATCCCATTTATCTTTATGATTGTGTAAGTTAGGATATATCAAAAAGTTAAATTTGCGCATTCCATCTCGGCGGTTTTCTCTTTCGATCAGCTGCTCAATTTAGAAAATCGTGGAAAATTCTGGTATTAGGTTTAAAATATATATGTATCCACTTTTTGACTTATAATTGTACCAGATTGAAAAGCATTAACGAATTTTGATGTTATTGAATTTACAGATGAAAGCATTTGATCAAAGGATGGTGTAGAATGCAGTTTTGGGGGTAGAGAACATTGTCAAATATGATCAATCCTGATATTGGTATTTACGCAAACAATAACTACATCCCAGACATTGGCCAGTTTGGTCCCGACGTCATCAACTACTCGCCGCCAATGCAGACTAACGCAGGAGCATGCAACTACCCTGGAAACTTTACTTTTGCTGTTCCTACATCAGCAAATCAGCTGACTGCAGGTAAAACGCACACTTGATTTATGTATTTTGAAACAAATTAACTTCCATTTGCTTTACAAGAAACATTCATAAGATTTAAGGCAGTTTTGTTTTGTCAGTATAAGATATGTGTGTCAGAGTTGATTTAAAGAGACACTACACTCATTTTCCACACTCCCTTTTCAAGTATGGGATTATTCAATTAAGTAATTATAAATCATTATTCTAACAGAAACCCTTCCATGTCTGTATTGACCAAACAATGGTTTATAAGCTAACTTGTGACTTATTCAGATAAAAATAGCACTTATTTATAAAGCCCTGTGTGTGTGTATCTCCTAGTTCTTAGTTTATCGGACAGTCATACTGATCCCCACATAAATTTTATTTGACGTATGAGTTGTGTCTCATTCTATATTTGCCCCTTTTATCACATAATCTGGGTTTACTCATTGTACGCTTTCTTTCACTGGATGACATGTCACACTGTTTACCGTCTGAAGATCAAAAGGAGGAGATTCGTTTTATTTTTGGCCCGTCAAAAAGTATAAAATTTTGCTTTTAAACAAAATTTTCATATTTAAATATGTGTTATTTTTGCAAAGTTCACATATTCAACTATGCAACAAAATTTGAGAAACCTAACTGGGAAGATTGTCATTTTCTGATTTTATGCAAAATGAGCTGTTTGTGTCTTTAATTGCCAAAATTCATGGACTACAAACCAAAGGATGATTTGCCAAGAAATTTACAGTCATGAAAGAAACTTTTATTATACTTGTGTCTGAATAATCCTAAGTGAATATTATTCCAGAAAAAGTTTCACTGTACTCACCTCAGCAATATCATGTGCTGTGTTAACAGTGCAGGAGTAGACAAATAGATTTTTGAAGTACTTGCCCAAGGACAAAAATGCCAAAATTCACTTGCTCTACCACAAAATTCACTTGTCCCACCTTAAATTAAGAAACACATCAATAAAACTATTTGAAATTGTTTATCTGTTGTATTTTTTTTAAATCAATTCATTCATATCTATGTCTGTTTGAACCATGACAAAATTTCTCTCCAGGATTTGAGAATATCCCTGGACTCTCTTTGTGTGCTTTGTAGATACAGATAGCTGATCATCATTATTATTACATTCAGGGTCCTTTGTATTCCTGCTGATTGTCCAAAACTTGTCTATATTTTAATTCATCAACACATTGTGCGTTCACCTTGACGATTTGGTACTTTGCAATTGATTTTAACTTCACTGCACATTAAGCGTTTTAGTGATCCATGTCATTTCTTACTAGAGGGGTATACGGCTTGATGAATGCTTACATACTTTAGTGTATTCATGATTGACACTGTCAACACATTTACATTTGATATCATTATCTTGTATTTTTATTTTACTTTGAACATTCACTTGCACTCCAACAAGTTCTTCTTGTATTTATACCTCCATGAACAAGTTTAGTGGGGTCACCTTGTCCATCCATTTGTCCTTGATTGATTGATTGTTTAGGGTTTTACACCATGTTGGAAATATTTCAGCCATGTTATGGCAGTTGCCTTTAGACATAATTTGTCCAGAGGATATCTTTAACAGCGATGAACAGATTTGTACATGCATATTTTATATGAATAATGAAGTTGTGCACCTGCTTTTTGAGAATTTTCAACATTGAAGGAAGTTATGGATATTTTTTCCATTTTTGGAGAGTGTTGTCATTTTCCAGATCTTAACAATCAATGAACAAATTTGATTCAAACTTTGTGTGTATATTATCTGTATAATAAGTGTGCACCTGCCATTTTTCATCAGGATTATTTAACATGCAAGGGAGTTATAGATGTTTTCATTTTACAGGTGTGTTCTCAACTTTATTGGCTTAGTCATTTTCTGTTAGATTTTGTAATGATCTGTTCTCTCACAGAGACTATTGCATTAGTTTAAGATAGGGTCTGATGAAATCGTCAGTCCATTTGTCTGTCTGTCCATCTGTCTGTGGATATGATTTGTTAAAAAGATAAAGATGTGTCATTCACCGGCTTATGTATGTTGAATAGTTATCAGTGAAGTAATACTCAAAAATTATATATATTAAGCATATCTTAAATATTCTGAGTAACAGTCTACTGCAGAGTATATAGTGTTTTATTTACATTAATTGCCCTCAAGAAAGCAGAGTTCTTCATGTCAAAAGTTCAGTGAACACAAATTACAATATTTCCCATCATGCAATGTGCCCTGCGGGGGGTATTAATTTCATTAGGACAATTCTAGTCTTACCTGGTTGTCCCGGGTGTCGAGCAGTGCTATTTGTCTACCCATGGGGTGATTGCAAATACTGCACAAATAAGAACTCTCCTACAGTTCTTCATCTATACTTTTGTCAAAATGCTAAAATGTAAACAGTGACTTGTCTAGTTTCATGTTTCCAGTTGATTGTATAGCTTTAACCAACAGATTAATACATTGTGGACATTATAGGAGTTTTGGAATGATGTTACGTGGAATCGCAAAATATTATGCAGCTGAATATGTGTAACACAAGATCCTCTGTCCTGGGCACAGGCAAATTTATTTGGAATGCAAGAAATTTTCAAAACAGGAGTCTTACCAATGCATTGTTGGACTAATCAAAAATGTTTACGAAAGTAAATGATAATAAAGTAAATGAATTGAATATTAAAAGAATTTTAAGCGTGACCACCAGATGTGTCCATGTGCAGAATTTCATGAGGTACTGTAATCAGTGGTGTTTGGTTAACTGATAAACATGACAGTAACAAATATTTACTGTTTGAAATTAAGTGTAAAAACTCAAACATACTCACAGAATCTTATTGATGTGGGATGTTACTGATATCAAAATTGTGACGGAGACAGATGAAATGTATGCTAGGTCCTAGTCCTTGAACGCTTAATTTTTCTTTCCCGCATTATAGTCATTTGTGTGAAATTGTTGAATAACGATTACAGAATATGCTGTTATCGTAATTGGTTTATAAGTAGTTGATTTGTAATTAGATTCTGAACTAATTTTGAAATGGCTAATCATTGCTGCTACAAATAATGGCAGATCTATTTCTTAAGATCATACTTATAATAGTTTGATTGGCATCAGTAGAGGTACAACACCCCACCCCCAAAAATAAGAGAGAAAATTGTAAACAAAATTTTCTATAAATTTGAAAGGTAATGATTTCAATTAGAGGAAGTTCACTGAATGTAGTTTATAGAGTCACTAATCAATAATCATCAAACATGATTAGAGTCACTAATCAATAATCATCAAACATGATTAGAGTCACTAATCAATAATCATCAAACATGATTAGAGTCACTAATCAATAATCATCAAACATGATTAGAGTCACTAATCAATAATCATCAAACGTGATTAGAGTCACTAATCAATAATCATCAAACATGATTAGAGTCACTAATCAATGATTATCAAACATGATTAGAGTCACTAATCAATAATCATCAAACATGATTAGAGTCACTAATCAATGATTATCAAACATGATTAGAGTCAATAATCATCAAACATGATTATTCAGAATAAATTTATATACATGATGTCCATCATGGGTATTTTCTTAATTTTTTGGGACTCATCTTTTTCAAAACAAAAACCATGAGTTTAGGATGCTCTTAAATCTAACAAAGAATTCAGACTAGTCCCTATAAATACTTGATTTGATTATTGATTGATTATATACTGTTTATCGTTCCGCTCGAGAATCTTTCACTCACATGGAGACGTCACCATTGCTGGTGAAGGGCTGCAAAATTTAGGCCTATGCTCGGCGCTTATGCCCTTTGAGCAGAGAGGGATCTTTAATGTGCCACACCTGCTGTGATATGGGACCTCGGTTTTTGCAGTCTCATCCAAAGGACCGCCCCATTTAGTCACCTCCTACAACAAACAAGGGGTACTGAGGATCTATTCTAACAACCAGGATCCCCATGGGACACTTGCTTTGATATATATATATATATACACTACATCTGATTTGGATATTTTTTAACCAATAATTTTAAGAAAATCAGTAATAATTATTTTACGAACTTTATAAGCATGTAGAGAATAATTTGAAGTATTTTGTCTTCCAGGTTTTACTCAAACAAACCTTTATACAAATACTGTGACTTACATGAACCCTCGACAAGTTGTGCCAGGGATGGGGGTGTCCTGGCAACACACAGTTCCAAATTATATGCCATGGACTGACCAGGAATACGGCAAGCTGCCATCAAGTATCTCCTTCACAGGGAAATCGACAGTATCACAGAGTTACCACATGGTGTAAGTATTGCTGTACTTTGATTCCACTTAAAGTTAAGATTTCATAATGATTCACGAGATGTATGTATTTATATACAATTATGTGTGTGTGTGGCTAACAGTGGGCATGATGTGACAGGTTGACAGGGGATGCTTACTCCTCCTAGGTACCTCATCCCACTCTGGTATATCCAGGGGTCCTTGTTGTTTGTCCAACTCGTAATTTTTTATTCCTTATAGGGATTATGAGATTGATCTCTGTTTGTTATGTTCACTTTTACATGTACAGTAAACAACTTGGGGGAAATTACCAAATATGATAAATACTGACATACCTTCTCACATTATTCAGAACAAGTTCAAGACCATCATGCAGTGGTTCACTTAGAAGAAATAAACGTCATGCATCGGAGGATATAGAGTAAGTTTTTCTTTTTGGTATAAGGTTTTAATATTGTAATTTAAGACTGCAGTGTTTTAAGAGAGCGATTTCACTGAACTGAAAAGTCATCATCACTGGTTTCACTTTTAAATTGCAGAGAATGTTCGCCAGAAAATAAAATTTTTCTAACAGAAGAAAAAATGGCTGCCAAGATGAAGAATTTGAACATCAGTTCTACCAATTCTTCCTCTGTTTCTCCTTTTCAACTCTTGCCAGACGTTGTCTTGTCCAGCAATATGGATGCACAGTACTGTAAGGAGGCAGGAGACCTACAGCGGCTGAGGGAACTAGAAAAAAGGTACCTTAAAATTTTCAGTATTTTAAAAGAGGTAAGGTGGTAGGAGAGTTGTCTTTCTTTTGGCTATAAGAGTTGTGGTTCTTTACAGCAATGTTTGTTGTGGATTTGAATTCCTTGGGAAATAAGTTAATGCCTGTGGGATAGCCTGGTTCTCTGTCCCTGCTATGCTCTGTATCAGGGAACCAGACTCTATTTGATTGGTTGCACTAATTTTGTCTATCTAGGATTGATCTGACTATTGTGTTTTGTTCAGTTTGTTATAGCAGTGATAAGCTTTTTCAAGCAGTTCAATACAGGGAAGAGCTTCTGTATAAATATACTTATTGCATCAATAAAAGTTATCTGTTCTTTGTGATAAGTCATTTTCAAGGTTTAGTGAAATATTTTAACTGAAACATTTTTATCCATTATCATACGTAGGAGAAGTGCTAAATCACAACTTGTGCATCAGTTCCAAAAGGTATAGACAGATTAACCTGAAATACAATTGACATTGTAGACTTGAAGAGGATGTTTCTGAAAGCATAGACAGGGAAAAGGGAGGAAAAGACAAGGGAAAACCAAAGCTGCGACTGAAAATAAATTTACCAGATCAAGTAGCGTCCAGCATATTTGACCCAGAGCCATTATTGCCAAAGAGAATTTTACAGGACATGTAAGTATTTATTTAACTTTTCATACACTTTGAATTTTCAGAGAAATGTTGGAAATTCCTTGCCCCCAATTAAAACGTTTTGCCAGCGTAGCTATCGGTGCTGTGTAGTACAACATTGCCACTCTGAAAGTTTTAATAATGCAGAATGTAAGACCGATAAGAATGTTCTCAACTGTATAAACATTATTTTACAAAACAGGAATGTTTATCTGACATGTTAAATAGCTCCACGCCAGTTAATAATAACGTTAATCCCACACAGCAACAACACACAAGTCCACTGACATGACGACAAGCCACATTTATTAGTCAAACCGGAAGAAAGATACAAAGAATATATGTTAGAGTCACATGCGGTGAGCGTATCCGGAATATACATAATAACATACTGGTGTCACCATTTTTCTCTTTCTTTAACTATAGCGAACCATAAACATGTCGAATTGCTTGATTACAACATAGAATTTAAAGCAACAAAACACAAAATACAGTGGTAATGAACTTGAAAATAGCACAGAAGGGGATTATTATGCCCCTATTTCACAAACACACGGCACTTTATCCAGTAGCGTAATGACAGACGGCCTAAGCACAAAATCACTTTGTCTAATCGCACACGTAGTCTGATAACCACTTAGGTGGACGTCGGTTGCGTGTTGGTTGAGGTCTAAGTGCTTCACTGGAACTTTCGGGTGGATCAGGAACATTGCCGAACTGTGAAACCTCCGCAGGTACTGTTTCAGTCGAGTTATTTAAATTTTCCGGAAATGAAGACCGGTCTGGGGTGGGTGGGTCCGAGAGAATGGTAGGTATGGGAGGTACAGGTGGTGGAGATGGAATGTTTGGCTCTATCGGTAATTCGTCCGGTGGTTCATCACACTCCTCCTCACCCTGTGGAATGTTATCGTGGTTTGTTTCCTCTGATGGTACTAAGAAGCAATCACTGTCTTTGACACGATATGCCGTACGTCGAAGCTGGGAACCACAAAATTTGCTTATGTGTCGCCACTCTCCGTCACAGGATACCACAATATATCTGTCTCTGGCTTTGGTTTTGTTGCGGTCACAATGCAAATATACCAAGTCACCAACTCTGCTATGACAGCCAGGGTTACTGCTCTTTCTGGGCTGTTTAGATGCCTGACTGTGTGGATGATTATCTAGTTTCATATCATGTTGTTGTGAGATGAGTTGGTAATCGTCTACTGGAAGCTGCTCATGAGAAAATTGGTCACGATGGGTCCACATCTCTTTTGCTGATAGTCCTCTATTCCGAATTCGTGTGTTAAGCCGCGAGGTAATTAAGCATAAAGATAGAGGAGTAACTGTCCGACATAGTGGGTCATGGCGTATAATTTCCTTTTCTAGTTCCTGGACTGCTCGTTCTGCTACGGGATTCTTATTGATATTTTTCACTCGTCCAACTTCGATCGAGATGTGATATTTGGCCAAGAGAGCGTCGTTGATTAATCCAGTAAATCCAGGAGCAGGGTCCGTTCGAATCACAGCAAATGGGCCATCCAATGGTAGGAGTTCTGAGCACAAGATGAGTAGACCTTCTCGAAGGGTTTCATGACGCTCGTTCTCAATAAGTAAAGTCCTAGTATAGGATGTAATGTACTCGCGGAGTACAAGGATGAGTTGGCGTTCACGCTTAAGAACATCGGCTGCAAATAGGTATCCGACTTTATCAGGTGGTTGGCTGGAAGTATGTTCTGGTTGGAATTTAGGAGTGGACATCAAAGCTGTACATTGATGACACTTGTCAGTGGTATTGTCGATGGCTTTGTCCATGTCAAGCGCAAAGAAGAAACGACTGACTATCTTTCTCATTTGGTTGGAAGAAGGATGGTCTAGTTGAATGTGTACGGAGGTAAGGAGCCCGTCAATAACACTTCGAGGAATAACAATGCACTCTTGTGTGGGGTGGAAGGGAACCTCACGTTTCACCACCAGCAATCCATCTTTGGCAATAACAGCATGTTGTAAATATCGTTTGACATCCCTTGCGTTCGTTATTTTCTTTGACGGTCTTGTGCCTTGTAAGAGATGAGCATGTGTACGTCGCAAATCTGGACAGTCACTTTGTATTGCAAGCCATGCAGTTCTTGTAGTAAATGGCATTTTGGCTCTTCCCTCCACAATGTCGTCAGTGGTTATACGTTGGACGACGGATTGGGCTGTGAGGTTGACGAAAGAACATATTTGGCAAGAGGGATTGTCACATGCGGGAACGTTCCTGCTGCTAAAGTCCGTTGGTAGTATTGCAGCTCCGGATATGTGGCGAAGGGATACGTGGAATCTGCTCACAGTGGAGAGGAAAGTCGACACACGTGGGCTCGCCGAGAACTCGCCACGACACATTTTTTCGAAGGCTTGTACGCATGGCTTACTATCGGTAAGGACACACGCTTGTACAGTAGACTGTACAATATACGGGCTGAAATGCTTTACTGCAGCTGATATGGAGAGGGCCTCTATTTCGCAAGGCAGCCATGTATGTTGATTGTTACGTAGTTTGGCACTGAAAAATCCAGCGAGGCAGAGTTTGTTGTTGCGATTAATATATAGTGTAGCACCAAGTCCTCCACTGCGAAGAGCACCATCTGTAACGATCCATAATTGGTCTGTGGATCTAGGAAGGCTGATAGTCCGGTTGGATGACAGATTTTTCTGGGCTTTTTCAAAATGACAGAGGAGATCATCGGTCCACTGAATTTTGTCCTTGGGATCTTTGCCTGATGTAGCCGCGTCTAATGGAGAAATGATTTGCGAACAACCTGGTAGGACCCTACCGAGAACCTTGTACGCACCAATGAACGATCTCAAGCCAGTGACAGTAGGTGGCGGTTGACAGGTAGCTAATGCAGCGATACGGTGAGGGCTTGCACGGAGGGTGCCATCACGCCAAATCCATCCTAAAATTGTGGCTTCTTTTGGGGCGATAACAGTTTTTGATGCAGATAAGTTGAGGCCATTTTTCTGTAGAGCCTGAAGGGTCCTTGTTAAGTTTTTAAGAAGGTCCTTGGGAGTAGAGCCACCACAGTACAAGTCGTCAGCCAACTTAGCAACCACTCCCTCCTGAACGAGGTCACCTAACACTCGGCAGGTAAGTTCTTCTAAAATGGTTTCCGAGCCAGGCATACCCATAGCTGAACGAGCATACACTCGAACCCCACGGAAGGGGGTTACAACTCCACAGTACTTCATGGAGTCTTTTGCTAGTGGAATTTGATAGAAAGCCTGTGTTAGATCTGTTATGGCGATGTAATTCCACTGGGCAATTTGTCGTAGAGTCGAATCCACGTCAGGCATAAGAGATGGTTGAGGCTTACTATATCTTCCCACGTCCGCGAAAGCTGTTACGAGTCTGAAGCCTCCAGATGGTTTTTTAACTAGGAATGAAGGGTTCACATATTCGACGTTAATGTTCACTAATTCTGGCTTTGTAAACACTCCACGGGTCTCCAACTCATCAAACTTGTCTTGTAGTGTTGATAAAAGGTGTTTGTTGTATTGTGGAAGACGTCCTTTGCGTTGAGGGGGTTTAACTGGTCCCATATTGACGACTGCCTTCAGAGGGCCACTCGCTCCATTATAGCCTTTAAAGTCCGGGTTGAATACGTCATCAAATGTGTTGAGAACATCATGAAACTGTGTTTTCACTTCCTGAGAGAGGCAATTGTCAGGGTCTAGTTTAACAGCTGAAGAGTATGAGGTAGGAGCTTTTGAATTATGTGACGGAGGTGCAACATCACCCACTTCCTGATTCTTGGACTTGCACGGTGTGTATGTAGGTCTCACCAAGCCTAAGTGTTGATTCCGCTTAATAGTATGAGGTTCGTTCGTCAAGTTGGCGATACGCACTTTTCCTGCAACACTATTGATGAATGAAGGTGGGGGCCAGTTTTTCAAAGGGTTATCTTGGCACGATGCAGGCTCTAAGGAAAAGGTATTGTATTCATCAGGACTAGTCAAATCGTTCGGAAGTTGGATCTCGATGAAATCTCCAGGCCATAATGTTGTGGGTACAGGAGCTCGAAGCACTTGTGTCAGTCGGATGGTGTGAGGTCCTGTTTGAGCTTTCATACCATAATTGAAGACACAATTATCACGGATGCGAATTTCTTGCCGCGCAGGTCTGATTGTAATGTCATTCACCTCCATAAACGGAATTCCAGCCAAAACCAGAGTGTCCAAGTTATCAACAACTAGTCCTTCGAAAGTTAAATCATGTCCATCATGATTAAATTTGAGACGGGTCTCACCAGACACATGTAGCGGTGAGGATCCATCAGCCTGATGTGCGTATTGTGTGGACGGAGTGATAGTAGCTTGAAGTCTATGCGCAACATCTGTTCGAATCATATTGCCTGTCGCGCCGCTGTCAATGACAATTCGAATAGGGTGGTGCATAAGAAAGGCATCGAGGTATGGCGACTGACGGATTTGTACCCTTCCCACTGATGTCCTATGGCTGGATGGAGTATCATCCACCATTCCAACAGAGACTTTTGAACTGACATGCGTTTCGTCCTTATTATTGTCATCATCTTCCGTTTCCATGACTTGTCTTGCTTTCGCAAAGTACTTTTTATCACTTTGAGGTAAATAAACACATTTGCTGAGGAAATGGTTGAATGGGCGGCCGGATGCCTTACACAAAGGGCATGTTTTCTGATAAGTTGACTGGTTTTTTTTTACAGAAGAGAACTGTGTACGCATAGCTCTAGCATCCTCAGTGTTTCTCAGTTCCTCTAGCAATGAATCCAAGGCCTGAGATATTTCAGGTTTCAGTGTGGCAAGAGTTCGTGATCGAAGTTCTGTTCCGTATCTTTGTTTCACTAATCTCGGGAGGTCAGTGTGGATAAGAGAGAGCCACGTGAGGACAATGAAGTTCTCTATGGTAGGGGTGAGCTCCTCATCTTCTTGGATTTCCTGCCCATTGTGGGTTATGCCGGATTCCGTTGTGAGTAGGTTATCCTCTGTGAATGCCATCAGACGCTGGAATAAGTCCTCCGGACGTTCATTAGGTTCTAGCTTTATATTACAAAAGTCTAGAAAATGAGCACCGGTTGACTGGAAACCATAATGTAGACGAATAATCTGCCATATGTCTCTAAGAGTAGTGGAATTATTAACGATAGTGTTCCTCGCAATTATGGGAGTGTAATTCGCTATTTGGCCGAGCATTAACTCCAGCGTTCTCACCTTTTGTGCACGAGTTTTTCGACGTGCCTCGGGAACATTTTCATCGTCGTCCTCAAAATTCCTATGCGGATTGTTACGGGTCTTTTTGCCCCATGTAGCCCCGTCTTCTAGATAAGGTAGGAAATTAGGATCCAGCGATAGTGTGTATAATAAGTTTTGTCTCCAGTTTTCGTAAGAGTTCACGGTTTCCGTTTTGGTCAAGCACCACTGTTTCGGCGCTCTATTTGCCGCCATTTTGTGAACAAGTGTATCCGAGGTGAATTTTAATTCCACGCAGTCACTGTCCGCTTTGAGGAATGTGGGAGAATGTTACTTAACATATAGGTTCGTAAATAACCGCTGCCACCACGCCAGTTAATAATAACGTTAATCCCACACAGCAACAACACACAAGTCCACTGACATGACGACAAGCCACATTTATTAGTCAAACCGGAAGAAAGATACAAAGAATATATGTTAGAGTCACATGCGGTGAGCGTATCCGGAATATACATAATAACATACTGGTGCCAATTATAGAGAAACTATGGTTTGCAAACCAGCAACTTTGCTCTTTTAAAGAAGACTTGTAACCACTGGCTTTACTGTCCATATTCCAGATTGACGTGAATTGTTTAGTTGTCTACATAGTATAAATTTAAGGACATACGAGATGCTTCTGGCATTTTCTCTAAAAAAATTTTATTTTTTTTCAGTTTGATATGAAGAGTTCTTGTATGATTTCTGAAATAGGTTTAAATTTATCTAGTAACATTACCATACTTTGTATATTGGCCTAGTTAGTTCAGTGGTTTAGATCACCTAACTAGTAATGCAAGGGTACTGGGTTCGATACCCGATTGTTCCAAGACTTTTCTCTCCTTCTTTGCGACTACAGTAATGTCCATTTATACAAGTTACTATAATACAAAAGAACTGACTTTAATTTTTATTTTGCAAACAACCAGGAACTATCAAAATATGATCACTCAAAAGCAGGCATGGTAATACATCACAAGGATATTTATAGAAACAAGATAGAATGCAAATGAATTATAAGTGAAATACAGTTAAAACTTCGGAATCTCAAACACCGATATCTCGAATACCATGGATATGTCAAAGTGATTTGGAAGTCCCAGCTATTTATTCTTTAAGTATTTAATCCTCGAAATCTCAAATAATGGATTTCTCGAAGTTTTTTTTTTTGGCCCTATCGAGTTCGATATAATGAGGTTGGACTGTATCATGAAAAATTAAATATTATGTGTCGTTAACAATCATTTATTGTTTACACAGAAACAAACCATGTATGGAGGTGGTGATATGGAAGCCTCCGTTAGGGAAACCATCAGACCTGGTAGACAAGAAGTCACTCAGTCAGGAACCTGCCATCCGTAACTTAGAGGAAGGTCAGAGGTCACCCGTTATAGCTATGTCTGGCCAGAATAGCAACACTCTCCTATCAGCACCATTGTAAGTACAACAAAGTAGGTCACACTTTGGAAATCTTTTTTTTTCTAGGGCAGCAGCTGTCTATGGAGTCATTTAAATTTGTGTGAAATGTGGAGATTTTACTGTTTTTGTTGGAATGTAATTTAGCTAATATGATTTCTGTACATTGAAATATTGTGCAAATTGTATTTTTTTATGGTTTAAAATTTGTGAGATATGGGTACTCACTAAAATTGGGCCCCCATGAAATCTAATGATTTCACAGTTCATTGAAAATATGGGCATGTTAAACTTGTTACATGTTTCAAAATTTTATGTCCTATTTGAGAAATTTTCATCACCTGTAATAGATGAAGTGCCCCCAAATTTTTTATTTATGTATTGCACTTGCGGCGGTTGCAGTGAGAGTTCTTCATCATCCAGTGCCTGTGATAATACAGGGCATCCATTTTCAATGCCATACATTCCCAACTTTACCCATTCTTATTAAAATCAGATCCTAAGATCCACTCATGTAGATCGCTACGCTTAGCGATCTACAAGAGCGGATCTTAGGATCTGATTTTAATCAGACTGGACTTTACCCAACTGAAATGATAGCCATTTCCTCATGAATCATTATGTATAGGAATATTGATAAATGTAGTACAACTATTTTAACGGTTGGAAACATTCCTTTGAAATGAAAGGAAATTGTATTATATAAAAAGTAAATTTCAATTTTTAAAGTACATGAGGGTATGAACACCAACGCTTCACGCCAGCCGACTTAAAGCATCACAGTCTATGCCCCCATGTATTTTCCAAAATGAAATTTATTTCTTAATTGAATCGAGGTTCTCCCCCCAGTTGCAAATGAAAATTTTCAATTTCAAATTCTATATCTACTATGGTATATTCTACAAGTTTGGAATATATTAAGTCGCATGAAGAAAATTATTTTGCTGATGTAAAAATTTGTTTGCATTTTTTTTCTTCAGACCGAGATCATACGAGGAAAATCTTATGGATGCAGAAACCATGGATCTAGAATAAATGAGATGAAATGATGAGATTACTGACAAATTTGGATCATTTTGTGTGATGTAGTGTAGCTGATTTACTCGTGATCTCATTTTTTATGTGTAAGGTTTTCATACAAATAATTTCATTTGTACTTGTCATGTCAATCCTACATCATGAATCATGACTTTACTCGTGCAAAAAGTGATGTGTGTTTCAAAATCAATTTTTTCATTATTAAAACAAAAATTACCAAATGTAATTCATAAATCATATTTCCTATTTTTTTTCTTCTTTATTTGCATAAAAATACCCGAATTTTGTATGTATATAAACATATGATGTAACATAATTTTTTTTTATATTTATGCAAATTAGTGTACCTGTGTGTTATAAATATCAGGATATGATTTCATTCCCATCTGTTAAGTTTTGGTGGAAGAGTTTTATTGTAAGGGCCTTTCATCCACAATGTCAATGATTTGTTCACAAAGTATGACCATTTATCAGGAAGTTCTTGCATGCTCATTTCACATGGAATTTGTAAGTTTGTTTTGTCTATAGTTCATAGTTTACTGTCACTGCCAATATACCTGCTGTTAAAATTTTACAATTTGTTAAAAAAAAAAAATTGTGATGGTTTTGGGTTGTTGGTTTATTTTGAAATCCAAATTGGATTATATTGTCACAAATCTCACAAGCAATTGATATCTATGACAGTAAATAACATTTTTCACCTGAACAGGAATGGTTTGTAATCATTGTTACTTTAATTACTTTGTCCTTTTCATAACCATTTTACTAACTTATGTCTATCATACATGTACATTGGTAGAAAATGTAGAGATGTGTGTTACTGGAAGACTGCATTTTGAGTATGCGAGGATGTACATGTTTGAAAATGAAATATCATGTATCCATTGTGTATTTGGCAATAAAACATACAAATATGAGCAAGAGAATTTGTTTCTCTTTACACAGTCAGAAATCATGTGGTCGTGTAAAATTTTGACCTCCATGATACAGAATCAGCAAGACCAATTTGGTTAAAATCAGATTCTTTGATCTGCTGATAAAGATCACTCCTTTTGTAAATGATCTGTGAGAGCGGATCAAAGAATCCAGTTTTAACTGGATTGCAGCAAGACATTCTAATGCATGCATCATTCCCCCCCCCCACTGTATATGTCCGAAAAGTTTCCTCAATAAAGAACTTTGATTAGTCACTGTACGTGTTTAGTGAATTATTATATTCTAGAGCTTCTAATCAATGGCAGCATCAAGATACATGTATAAAATGCTCTCCAGTCTTTCATTATGACATAATAGAAGCCCTTATTCAAGCTAACACCATACTGCATCAGCTCTGTGTTAAAGTTTAAATATGCTGACTTTAGTATCCATGTACATATAGTATTCAGTATGATTACATTCCTGTTTATAGTCCAGTACGAGGGTGGTTGAGATTTCAATCGGTTATGATTACACAGTGTACACACCTTAATATTCAGTGGAGATTTTCACTGCGTATAAATAAATGCAGTTAATATTTGTCATATCTCGTTTCATTATACATGTTTTTACTACAGATGATTGACAAATTGTGTTTTAGAATATATAAATTTAATTTGCCCAGTACATGGAATAATTATATTTTCAGTACAAAAGCTACACATTTGTATTCAAACATTCTTCTACAATTGTGCCCATAGAAGGTATGGATGATAAATATTAACAAGTCAACTGATGATGCAATACCCTGAATTTTTGGCTTTGGAGCACTAGGATATTGGGTAATTCTATACATGTTTTCACTTCCGTGTCCCTACTTGTGTTATCAAACATTCCTTATGATGCCCTTATTAAAAAGTTCTTGGAGTATAGCATGCGTGGCAGTACGAAGGGCTTGATTGAAGCTCAGTTGGTAGAACACCCGATTCGAGATTCAGGGGGCCCAGGATCAAATCTTGGCCAGGTCTGACATATTTTCTCCCTCGTTACATTTAGTGCAGTAGACCGGCAGGTGAACTATACTACATGATACAATGTACATTCAGATATTTCATATTTTCAGCATAAATTTTATTACAAAAAAACACAGATCACCTGAGTAAACTCTGGTGACATATTGTGATTGGTTGTCGTCTGTATTAACAATTGAAAATTTTTAACTCTTGATAATTACCACTCCAATTCTTTTGAAATTTGGTATCAAGCATTTTGGGGACAAGGAGGACATAAACTGTATATTTCAGGACTCCTGCACCCCTTTGGGGTGGGGTAAAAACTTTCAAAAATTGATCTATTTTGAAAAGTGTTCCTCTCTACAACCACACTATAGTAAGAAAAACTAAACACTTAGTCATGCAAAGCAGAATGGTCCCTACCAAAATCATAATCATAAATTTTATGATCCTCAGGTTCTGACTTGGTATATAGTGCTTATGTATAAAACATTTAAATAACATCTTCTTTAGTGCTATTGATATTAAATTGAAACTAAATATATATTTAGAAAGAGCAGGTAGTTCTTTACCAAAATTGTGAATTCCATGACCCTTGGGGTAAGGGATTTTGTTCCAGGGTGGGGCCAAAATTATCATAGTAATTATTGTCTTTTTCACTTGAAAGACTTCTTCAAATTTGCTGTTACAGTATAAAAAACTAAATGCATATAGGAAAAGCAGAGAAGGATGTACCAAAGTTGTGAAATTTGCAACCCCAGGGTTTTGACTCCAAGATGGGTCCAAATTAGTCATAAAGCATTAATGTAACATATATTACGTAAAGTCTTTCATCAGTATAGGCACTTTTGGGGGCAATTGAATTTTAAGAAAACATCTTGTTCATACTATTGCATATTCACTAGCCAAGGGCTTTTGGTCCACTTTACAGTGGACTAAAAACCCTTGGCTAGCAAAGATGATACTATTGCTGAATATTAAAATTTAGCTTGGAAATTTTTTCTAGATTTTATAGCCCTTGGGCCTAGTGATACTTGTATGTTTAACCAATACTCAGGTGACTGATAAGGCCTGCAGGCCTTTTTTTTCTTTTAAATAAAGTATGGAACAATAATGACATTTTCAGAGTACGTTTATCTGTCTTAAAAAAGCTTCCAGCTGAGGTCAAACTATTGGACAGGTAAATTTTAGTATTCAGTTGAATTATATAATGGAATTACTGATCTGAATAAGATTTCCTTTACAAAAAACTATATGTTATCTTTAATCACATCCATCATTGCAAGGCAAAAAATGTGAAACATTAGATATAATTTATTATGTAACATACATGTATTTTCTCCTGCACAATCTCATATTTTTATTAAATCTGACACCAATATTTAGATAAATTTATTAAAATAGATGTGTGAATATTGTTTTTATACACTGCATTAGGTATATGAAAGCACAGTTGGTTTCATCCATGCTGAGGGCTTGTTCACAATTTCCATCTTCCAAGATCTCATGGCTGGCAGCTGGGTGCAGTATAAAACACTTCGTCCAGCAGAAGCACTATATATGAAGTTCATTTATCCCCAGTTTCAGAAGAATTCTTAGGATCACCAACAAACCAATCATAATCGTTCCTGTACAGATGAAACACTTCAAACACAACCTACGGAACAAAAACTCCACTCATTCTGCGTTCATTGTCTTCAAAAATGCTAACAATATTTCCAGACTGTGAAAATCTCTGAATCAGCTGAATTTATAACACTTTTTTAAAGACTATGTAGTTTTATACAGAATATCAAAGTTTATCTTTTAACAGTTTCAAAAAGAAACACAATCCTTGGGGAAAAACACTTACCGGTGTGACACAAATACTTGTGTAATAATTATACATATATATAATCATGGAGAGGACTTGTGTAGGCACTGCCTGCTGTCTGATCCCATTATGATTTATCATAATAAAATACTGTTTAGATAAACAAGAAAGTCATAGGCCAAATCACTCACCTAAGTCACCTTGGCCCATATTTATGGATTTTCCCTCTATATTTGCATGTAATACTGTTATCCCCTATTGTGACCCCACCCTACCCATGGGGGCCACGATTTTAACAAACTTAAATCTGAACTATGCTAGGAAGCTGCAATGTAAATTTGAACTTTTCTGGCTCAGTGGTTTAGCAAAAGAAAATTTTTCAGGAGTTTTTCTATATTGTTGCATGTACCTTGATCCCCTATTGTGCTCCTTACACCAGGGGCCACAATTCTCGATCCCCTATTGTGCTCCTTACACCAGGGGCCATAATTCTCGATCCCCTATTGTGCTCCTTACACCAGGGGCCATAATTCTAACAAACTTGAGTCTGCACTATGTTAGAAAGATTCCATGTAGATTTATGTTTTTCTGGCACAGTGATTCTTGAAAAGATTCTTAAATGGCCCCACCCTTTTTTTGAATTTTTGTGATTATCTCCCCTTTGAACGTGGCATGGCCCTTCATGTAATCAGACTTGAATCCCCTTCACCCAAGGATGATTTTTTTACTAAGTTTGATTGAATCGGCTCAGTGTTTCTGGAGAAGAAAATTTGTTCCTGTATTTTCTTATGTAAAACTTTGATCCCCTATTGTGGCCCCATCCAATCTCAGGGCCATGATTTTAATAAACTCGAATATGCTCTATGTCAGGAAGCTTTCATGTAAATTTGAACTTTTCTGACCCAATGGTTCTTGAGAAGATTTTTAAAGATTTTCCCTACATATTCACATGTAAAAATTTGACCCCCTAGAGTGGCCTTAACCTACCCCTGGGGGCCGTGATTTTAACAAACTTAAATCTGCATTATGTTAGGAAGCTTTCATGTAAATTTGAACTTTCCTGGCTCAGTGGTTCTTGTAAAGATTTTCCCTACATATTTACATACAAAACTTTGATCCTCTATTTTAGCCCCACCCTAACCCTGGGGGCCAAAATTTTAACAAACTTAAATCTGCATTCTATCAGGAATCCCAGCAGTTCTGGAGAAGAAGTTAAAAATGTGAAATTTTATAGAAAGACACAAAGACGGACAGATGATGGAAAATGGGTGATCAGAAAAGCTCACTTGAGCTTTCATATCAGGTGAGTTAAAAAAAGTAATAATTATGCTTGCCTCAATCATGATGAGCACAATAATCATCCACTCCAGCTTAGTGTGACGAGCATCCGTGAATTTATTATTTAGTAACTCCATCAGCTCACAACAATAATTCAGCTTTTCATTCATAACCTTCAAATGCATACATTTTCAGTGGTAAATGACACTGTTCTAAAACATTCAAAAACAACATAAGTAAAGCCATCATCAAAAATCCATCAGTTTTCGTATAATGGAGAGAAAACCCTGGATTCCGAAGATGAAGTAGAGCTGAATATGTTACAAGCATTTGGAAAAATGCAGTTTTTTGCCGTGAGATACTGTGGAGTTTACGTTTTCTGTCGCAGAGAGTTGCTGAAGAATATACAACTTCCCCAAACTCATGAAATGTGCCCATGTACAGTGTTTCTAAATTTGAAAATGCTTCACAACAAAATTGCAAAATGTTTGGAATTCATGAAAACTAGCCTGGACAAATTTAGGTGACTCCATAGCATGAAACCGTGATAAAACTCATTGTTCATAACCACAAAATTTTAAGCTGCCTACAACAATGATTGACATGTTACCTTGGTCCTGTACTTGGTCTGCAGTATTTTACATAGATCTAAGTACAACTTTTCCAGTTCAGCTCGGTCCCAGTAAAAATCAGGAGTGTCCAGAAGATCAGAACACAGGTTCAAATTTTTCCTGTAACAATGACAAAGAAATGACTACAGCCTCTTCTCATAGTGACTCTTTTTAACGTTAATTAAGTCAGAGGTATAATAATTTATTGATCTTTCAGTTCATCAAGTACTGATATTAATTAGTCCTTGCCTGTTACAGTTCTAAAGCTATCACCAAGGTAAAAGTTGCAGACACAAACAGATAAATCAGAAGTAAATAATGTATCTCCAATCTCTGATCTGCTGGGGGACATAAAACAGTACAGAGTAACATAATATATGCGTGTATTTCTGAAACGCGTACTAAGCCCAGACTGTGGTCATGCTCAATTGTGGTCAATTTATCTGTGACCCTGATCAATGATCTTTATCTTTACCAGTCACATAAATTTGACCTTGTCGAGGACGAAGCCTTTTCTAGGGGTGTAAGGATATACTGGTTCTTGACCAGCTGACTGAAATTATCTCGTCAATCTTGTTACTATGTGCAATGTATCCTTTTTTATTATAGACACTGGTGTTTATTCCACATTGTCACTACACATATTGTATATCTTCTCCACATTTCCACACTTTTTGACCTTTCTCCACCTGTTTTCCACTCTGTGGACTGAGTTTAATATTGCACAGTGGACTGTAGATGTATATACCGTATAACAAGTATTTTCTGTGGGTGGAAATTTTTGCGATCCAATACCCAAAAGGTAGCAAATTATATTCTGCATTTCCAGTTTCTGTGGTTGCAATAAACATGTACCTATGTATACTTACATGTATTGATGTGTTTTTGATTGTAACAGGGATACAGTGAAAAACAGTTCATTATAAGCAAACTTCGTTATATCTAATAAATTTTTTTGTTATTTTCCCCTCATAGGTGAAATAATATCACTTCGCAATAAGTGTGAATTCATTATACATGTAAGTGTGTTTGTAATATGCATATTTTACTGTACAAACTTCTGGGAAAAGTATAATGACCATCCATTCCATATTCGAACCTACATACCATTGGTAAATAAACATGCATCAAATAACGGCAATACCTAAATTCAAATAATTTCCCTAGATGCTGCTGCACTTCTCTGTGTTTGATACGAATACGATTACCAGCCTTCAAGTCCTGAAAATGAGAAATTCAAATATGTTAAATCATTCACAAGCATGTAATAAACGACCGTCTCATAAAAAGGTTCACAATTTATGCAATATTCATTGATAATTGTATATACTGTATAATGGGTTATTTTTACTGCTGTAATTTTTTTTTTTTTTTTTTTTTTTTTTACGAATTTTGGTTCAAATGAGGTGATTAATGCGTTATATTTTTACGAATTATGTATGTCTGTAAAAATAAAATCATCAGAGAAAAAGTCAAGATCAATATTTGTTAGCAGATTGAATGCGTTTACATTCAAATTTACTATACAAATACCCAATGTAAAAAAAACCAATTGTTCCTGTGATAACGAATCATTAAATTATTATATTTATTTATTTATTTACTTTTATATACCATATGCCATACGTATGATTTAAAAAGTGCTCATGACTGAATGAAAGGAAATTAACTACTAACAGCCCATGACTTAAAAGTGCTCAAAAATGCCAACAGCACTAATTCTATAGCCGCTGAATGGCAATTAACATTAATCTCATACATACGATGTTGAAAATTTACACAAGGAGTTTTTTTTTTTTTCCCTTCTGTGAAATTTTACGTGTTTAGATTTTACAAATTTATAAAAATTAGCAGCACATAAAAAATACCCATCATATTATATTGTGTGTGAATAAATGCTTCCATTAACACTACTTGAGGGTATGTGTAACGATTGACAATGGTTTCCTAATTTCACTATTCCCTAACTTGTTGAGAGCAAAATGCATCATACAAGTTAATTTTTTAGTAAATGCAAATTTATATGAGGACTTGTTTTGAACATATTTTATTGATCAAATCTAATTCTAACAACTTACTAGTCCCTCTCCTAAAGTATTATAAATACATAATGTCATGCAAGATAATAATTAACAGGTAGAAATTTACAATAATTAATTGAATCTACTGGTGTCATCTATAAATTTGTGAACAACTGAAAAGATATTTATATTAGTTTGCAAAGGCAAATTCATATCACCACACAATAGCAGATTTGTATCAATATTAACCAAATCAAACATAAAAAGGCGATAAATAGATCATTTCTAGCTTTAGAGTATTTTTTACAAGCAAAAAAGAAATGATATAAATCTTCTTATGTCCACATGAACAAAAAGGAGAATATATAATATTACGTTTATAAAGATCATACTGAAGAATACAGTTGTGTCTTAGTTTAGTATGAATAATGTTTATGAATTGTTTCCCAAACGAAAAATATGATGATGGACTTTTGATTTCTGTTTTTATATTTTTGCAGAATGAATTTTGATTGAGATGGCTTCTCTGGCTTCTACATTTAATAAATTCCAATGTTTTATTGAATCAGGAACAAAAAGGACTGAAGAGAGCATTGTCAAATCCGGACCTGGAGAGAGATCCAGATAAGAACTGGAGAGAGATCCAGATAAGAGCTGGAGAGAGATCCAGATAAGAGCTGGAGAGAGATCTAGATAAGAACTGGAGAGAGATCCAGATAAGAACTGGAGAGAGATCCAGATAAGAACTGGAGAGAGATCTAGATAACAGCTGGAGAGAGATCCAGATAAGAGCTGGAGAGAGATCTAGATAAGAACTGGAGAGAGATCCAGATAAGAACTGGAGAGAGATCTAGATAACAGCTGGAGAGAGATCCAGATAACAGCTGGAGAGAGATCCAGATAAGAACTGGAGAGAGATCCAGATAAGAACTGGAGAGAGATCTAGATAACAGCTGGAGAGAGATCTAGATAAGAACTGGAGAGAGATCTAGATAAGAACTGGAGAGAGATCCAGATAAGAACTGGAGAGAGATCTAGATAAGAACTGAAGAGAGTGGCAGATAAAAACTGCATGGAGGATGCCCCAGATAAAACTACAGAGAGTCTTAAGCTTAAGGGAATCTTAGCTTAAGGGACCCGCAGTACAAATTTGTCCAATTCATGTGGGTTTTTTGTTATTGTACGGAGTTACGGGCATAAAACAGTGACTGATCCTGAAAATCAATAGAAAGTAATTTAGGAGACATCTGATATGGGTGAAAAGTGGATTTTTTTTTGTTTGTTCATGGTCCTGTCAAAATTTTTTCACTCATATCGAAATGTCACCAGTTGTAGGTGAAGTACCACAAATTTAGACCTATGCTCAGTGCTCAGGGATGTTGCAGTGAGGGGTCTCTAAGTGCCAATGCCTGCCACGACACCAGACCTCTGTTTTTAAGGTGGCTGGGTAGCGTAGTGATTAACGCACTCGCTTCTCACCGTTGTGACCCGAATTCGATCCTCCAGATCGACAGTGGCTGTATGTGAAAGGGTATTGTGGTCGCCCACTCGGACATGTGCATTTCCTCCGGGTACTCCAGTTTCCTCCCACATCAATGACCCCTTCACGCCAAAATCTGAGCCGATGAGAAGCATTAATATAAGTTGTATAATTTGTTTAATAATCATCATAAAATAAATAAAGTTTAAACAAATTAAATTTTACGCCCATATCTGAAAAACCCGAGATTCTCACTTCTAAATGCCGAGCATTTGACAAAGAAGCAATCACTATGTATATTTACACCTCAGGTTTGACATGACCATGGCACAAACAAGGCTTGAACTCATGACCTCCTGGTTACAAACGAATGCTCTAACCACTGAGCTACTGCAACCAATAGTGAAAAGTGGAGGATATGTACAAAAATATTTTCAAGTTGAAAACTTTCAAATATAGCATATTTAGTTTTAAAAATGCAGTTTTAGAAGAAAGTAGTCTGAAGAAAAAAAAGAATGCTAGATTCAAACCTGTGATCTAGAAATCAGCAGTCCACATGTTAACCTACTAAGCTACCTAACTTGGCAATTAGATTTAAAAAGAATATATATGTATTGCTGATATCTATATTTTCATTCATTCATGTTTCATTAAAAAACCAGCCATTATGGCGATGTGTTATTCCTCCTTAACATGATCCTGTTAATCTCTACCCTAAAAAAAAAAAAGATGTGTTTGTGAAATAATAATGCCCCTTAAGGCAGCAAAGTAATTCTGGTACCCAACAAAAGATCTTGTCACAAGGAATACATGTAAAATATGAAAGTCCTCGCTCTAAGCTATAAACAATTATGGTCCAAATTAAAGCTTTTCAAAAGTAAGTCAAATTCCAAGGTGAAGGTCATAATACCAAAAATGGTAACAAAAGAAAGATGTTGTGAAACATAAAAGTCCTAGCACCAAGTGTTCAAAAGTTATGGTCAAGTTTTTGTGTACAAACAGACAGACCAAAAACTATATACCCCCAAATCTCTGATTAAATTCCATCTAATATTCATACAGAGTATAGGGAACGGATGCCCTTTCAATATCTTTTCAGAGTTTGTGAATTGGGCAAATGTAATGTAGTTTACAGTGACGTAACTAGTCATGTGACTACAGTCAACAATATAAGGTGAAGTCTCTAACTTAATATACATATTTCAATCACATGACCAATGTCTTGCCTATCCTTAATCTCATTTTTACAATAATCTACATCATCATATCATTTGAGACATATAGCATCACTTCTTTGTGAAGTCTGATAATTCTTAGAAATACCTTGGTGTATAAATTCTTAGAAATATCTTGGTGTATAAATTCTTAGAAATACCTTGGTGTATAAATTCTTAGAAATATCTTGGTGTATACACAAACCACAGCTGCACATTACATATAGGAATAGACTTGATATAAAACTGACCATTGAAAGATGTTCTGTGTCATCGATGAAATCTTCTAACTGCTTCTCCATTGCTGATAAGTGTACTGAAGTAAACAAGACATGTGATTATATCTACACTACAACAAAGCTAGTAGCATACTGAAGTAAACAAAAACAAAAATGTGTTTTTATATTTAAATTAAAAATGCATGTGTGATCATATTTAAATTAACAAAGCATGTGTGATTATATTGAATTAACAGAGCATATGTTATTATATTTACACTAACAAAGCATGTGTGGTTTAATCTACAAGTATAATCATTTCAGTAGCTTTGTTTATCCCTGAATAGTTTGACACAACCAT
This sequence comes from Ostrea denselamellosa, assembly GCA_024699665.1. Lineage (NCBI taxonomy): Eukaryota > Metazoa > Mollusca > Bivalvia > Ostreida > Ostreidae > Ostrea > Ostrea denselamellosa. Next base: position 3,741,260 of record JAMZEH010000041.1, read on the forward strand.
GTGCATGCATGTTTTTTCAGTTGTGAGAATTTGAGCAATGTATTAATTACATGTCTGAACAATATGTAATTAATAACCAGGTAATATCTGGACTTGTGACTCACACGACGGTCTGAACAGTTTGTAATTAATAACCAGGTAATATCTGGACTTGTGACTCACACGACGGTCTGAACAGTTTGTAATTAATAACCAGGTAATATCTGGACTTGAGACTCGCACGACGGTCTGAACAGTTTGTAATTAATAACCAGGTAATATCTGGACTTGTGACTCACACGACGGTCTGAACAGTTTGTAACTAATAACCAGGTAATATCTGGACTTGTGACTCACACGACGGTCTGAACAGTTTGTAACTTATAACCAGGTAATATCTGGACTTGTGACTCACACGACGGTCTGAACAGTTTGTAACTAATAACCAGGTAATATCTGGACTTGAGACTCACACGACGGTCTGAACAGTTTGTAACTAATAACCAGGTAATATCTGGACTTGTGACTCACACGACGGTCTGAACAGTTTGTAATTAATAACCAGGTAATATCTGGACTTGTGACTCACACGACGGTCTGAACAGTTTGTAATTAATAACCAGGTAATATCTGGACTTGTGACTCACACAACGGTCTGAACAGTTTGTAATTAATAACCAGGTAATATCTGGACTTGTGACTCACACGACAGTCTGAACAGTTTGTAACTAATAACCAGGTAATATCTGGACTTGTGACTCACACGACGGTCTGAACAGTTTGTAACTAATAACCAGGTAATATCTGGACTTGTGACTCACACGACGGTCTGAACAATATGTAATTAATAACCAGGTAATATCTGGACTTGTGACTCACACAACGGTCTGAACAGTTTGTAATTAATAACCAGGTAATATCTGGACTTGTGACTCACACGACGGTCTGAACAGTTTGTAACTAATACCCACATAATATCTGGACTTGTGACTCACACGACGGTCTGAACAATATGTAATTAATAACCAGGTAATATCTGGACTTGTGACTCACACAACGGTCTGAACAGTTTGTAATTAATAACCAGGTAATATCTGGACTTGAGACTCACACGACGGTCTGAACAGTTTGTAACTAATAACCAGGTAATATCTGGACTTGTGACACACACGACGGTCTGAACAGTTTGTAATTAATAACCAGGTAATATCTGGACTTGTGACTCACACGACGGTCTGAACAGTTTGTAACTAATAACCAGGTAATATCTGGACTTGTGACTCACACGACAGTCTGAACAGTTTGTAATTAATAACCAGGTAATATCTGGACTTGTGACACACACGACGGTCTGAACAGTTTGTAATTCATAACCAGGTAATATCTGGACTTGTGACTCACACGACGGTCTGAACAGTTTGTAACTAATAACCAGGTAATATCTGGACTTGTGACTCACACGACAGTCTGAACAGTTTGTAATTAATAACCAGGTAATATCTGGACTTGAGACTCACACGACTGCATCAAGGCATTGGAGCATGCGTACTTCTCCAGCTGTCCCTGCTGTTTGGTGTATACAGCATCATTCATGTTTACGGTGTTGCTGTCCAGGATACAAGATTCCTTATCACTAAAGATTACAGGAATAAACAAAAACACATTTAATGTACATGTTTTTCTCTTTTTTTAATTTACCATGTGTCTCTTTTGGTGTGGTTTATTTGGGTCTTGTTTTTTTTTAATGTGTAACTTTTACCTTTTGAATCTTCACTACATGTATACAAAATGTAATTAATGAAAAAACTTGACACTGGCTTAGTTTAGGGTCTCAGTTAATTCATATGCTATATGCACTACTGCAAATGACAGAAAATTACATAATTTCTGTAATGTCAGAGAGAAAAGATGATGTCTTCTTCCCCAGATCTGTATTTCCATGTTCAATTGTAGGGTCTTAAATTATGTTTATGTAAAACAAAAAAGCTCTTAGTAATCTTAGTAGGAAGGTCTGCTGTAACCTTGACCTTTGACCTCATGTCTCCAAAACCTAAAGGTGTATTTGTAAAAAATATAAAACCACAATGATCTAGACTGAAGGTCTGATGTGACCTTAAACTTTGACCTCCAAAGTTATGTAGTATTAACTACCATGTATAAAATGTGAAAGCTTTATATTGAAAACTATTAAGATACCAAGTCAGAATAACAGTGAAGACAGATTAATGGACAATGTAATTCCTATTGCCCATCTGCATCTGCCCTAAACAGTATTTGTTCATACCTATTCATATGTCAAACAACATTTTGTAAAATATATTTTAGAAAATATTGAATTTGTGAATGCCCCAGCAGTGCCACGTCCTGTGGTGTAAAATTGCTGTTTGAAATTAACATATAACCTTGACTGCATCCTGTCAAATTCGTTACTGGACTGTCAATGTCAAGTATGAAATTTCAACTACAGTCAGGCTACTGTAGCTGCAGATTTGTAGCTCTCTGGGACAGATCTACAGTTATGCTTACAGGTCTGGACAGACAGACAACTGATGGACAGAAAAATTGACAATTCAAAAACGATATACCCTGGTCTTCAATTTTGTGGACATAGAAAGTAGGATTGTCAATTCTATGACATGAACATGATGAAAGACGTATACCTGAAGGTCACCACCATGCTCTCAGACTCATCTTCAATGAATTTGTCATCAAATGCATTTTCTGGATCCAGTTGTTTCACAAACTGTATCACTTCATTTCTCTGTAAATGGAAAATGGAAAATGAGTTTTTTTTATCTCATATAACAGCACCAGATAGCAACATATTTGGGTGTAAGTTCACATAATGATGATCCATTATTTGGGTGTAAGTTCACAGAATGATGATCCATTATTTTAACTATATTGTGGTAATGGTTATGGCTACCAGTATACCTCTCTTTCTGGAACATCCCAGAAAACCACAGATCCCTGTCTGAAATATAAAACATATTGCTATAGAAAAAATCAAAAGTAAAAATATCAGAAATAAAATGAATGTTATCTTATTACAAAGTAAACATTTCAAATCTGTCAGGTTTTTTTCCTAAACTTTTGTCAGGTTTGACAGAACAATTTTACCCAGATATGATATCTATAGGTTAGAATACACACTAAGTGGGATTACTTGGTAAAAAAGATCTCCTTCTGGTGTTCCTCCACTGGATAAACCGGAGTGCAATGCAGAACATCTACCATATCTGTCAACACAAAGTCAGAAAAAGACAGTGTGATAAGAAATGACTAATAAAAATAGGTGACAGGGGATTCCATTTTACTCTCTCTCTCTCTCTCTCTCTCTCTCTCTCTCTCTCTCTCTCTCTCTCTCTCTCTCTCTCTCTCTCTCTCTCTCCTCCCTTTTTCCCCTCTTTCTGACCCCATCCCTCCATCCACACATTCCCCATTTCTCCTCTCTTGCACCCCTTCTCCCCATCTCCCTTTACCACTTCCATGATATTCAAAATAATGATTACTATAATGATGTGACATTAACCTGGTGGAAGATCTGTGATCTTGTAGAGATTTTGTATTTCCAGACTTTTCTCCAACAACTCAAAATCAAAGTCCTCTTTTGAAGTTTGATAGGCTGTGACTCGTAATTCTACTCCAGTCTAGGATTTGAAATAATTATCATCACATACAGAACTGGTATCAAACTGTCAGCAAATATGCCAAATTAAAGTAGTTTAAAAAAGTTTAATATATGTACTACAAGAGATCAAGGTAGAAATGAGCTCTCAGGCCAAATGCAGACTTTGAACAGGGTATAAAAAAACGCAATATTCATCCTGATTGTTTTGATTCTGTTTAAACTTGTACACTCAATGACTGGCAGTCATAAAATAAATAAAGTAATCTTATTTAAGGAGGAATTCTACATCATCATCAATGGTTGACTTCCTTTAAAACCATGAATGAAAATATAATTATCACCAATATTTGTCTATTCACTTCAAAGTTCATTACATAGCTGAGTAGCTCAGTTAATTAGCATGCTGACTGCTGATTTGTAGATCATGGGTTTGAGTCCAGTAGGGGTTTTAATTTTTTTTTTCCAGATTACATTCTACTAAAGCTGCACTTTTTGGCTAAATAAAGTAAATTTGAAAGTTTTCAATTTCAATACATTGTTGTACAAATCGTCCATTTTTCATCCACATCAACTTTATCTGGTGTAGCAATCCTCCTTAATGTCTAAAACCTCTAAGTCCTACTACCAAGTAGAAAGCCAGGAACTTTTCACGTTATTTTATGAATGTAGTTCAGTTCAGGACTGTGCTACAGAATCATGAAATGTCCTATTACATAAACATACCTGTGACCTCAGTCGTCTCTTTCTTCTTACATTTCCAGATCGGTTTATGTACCTAGTTCTTTCTGACAATCTTTGAACTGTTGCAGAATCATGAAATGTCCTATCACAGATAAGAGACACAGTTCTTCTTATCCATAATGTAGAAATATTGTGTAATGGTTTCATTGTCATAACTGAATATTTTTTTAAACATTGTACACCAGTATATGCCTCCTTTAAATGTTTACTTTTGGTGTTCAAGAGACAATGCTGTGTTGAGCTCAATAAATGTCTGCAGATTTTCTGTAACAGCATTGTTTTATCTATCATTCACCAATACTTTGTTGCATCTATGCATATTCCATTTTGACACCTGAAAAACAGTTTAGGATTAATTAAGTGTAAAGAATATGTAAAACAGGTTCCTACATTTTTTTTTGGGGGGGGGGGATTCTTAATCTGCATTGTAAATATACAGGTAACTTTAACTGAAAAGCAATAATAATGCAAGACCTCCTCCTAATTCTGATCATTTGAAAATATAGGAAAGATGGAAATTTCATTTGGACCTGTGACTTTGAATGGATTTCGTTCCTTTTAGATTAATATGAACAAAAACTCTTCCCTGGTAAGGTCAGGCTCTGGGCATATAATGATAACTATTATTAATCAAAATGAATTTAAATAGCACCCTGTATACTATGAGGTGCTTTACAGAAAATGAAAAACAATACATATAAACACCAACTGCTGAAAGACAAACATATAATAAAACAATAAAAAATTATTTATAAAACAACAAAAAAATGCTGTAACTGTAACGGATGGAACTCGGCTCTTGCTTAATAGCTGTTATAAAGAAACCAAAGATCGTACAATCTGATCTAAATATTATAAATTATAACTGTTGTCTGAATGTTGTGAGGGACTTTACACTTCTGAAGTGATGGACTAGAAGGAAAATCATTCCCGTTTCACTGTGCCGGAGAACAGGTTTGTTTTGGTGAATGTATTAACAAAATCTTACCCAAATTAAGGAGAGAGTCAAAATGTCATTGCACACCTGGTGTATTTCTATACATAGATAGGGTGGTTTTTTTTTTATTAATATCACCCCATGGGGATCCGGGTTAGAATAGATCCTCAGTACCTCTTGCCTGCCGTAAGAGGTGACTAAATGGGGCGGTCTTTCAGATGAGACCACATAAACCGAGGCCCCGTGTCACAGCAGGTGCAGCATGATAAAGATCCCTCCCTGCTCAAAGGCCATAAAGAACTGAGCATAGGCCTAAGTTTTGCAGCCCTTAACCAGCAATGGTGACATCTCCATATGAGTGAAAGATTCTCGAGAGGGACGTTAAACAATATACAATCAATCAATCTATTAATATCAATTTATTGATAACTGTGATTTAACCTATGAATGAAAACTGTTATAGATATTTAGAAAATTGTGTTGCGAAGACAAATTCTCCTTCAGCTGCCCCCTACGATGCCATGTACCTGGAATATACCTTCCCCAATGATAAGTTTGACCTCTGGTCACCTGGAATCTGACATAAAAAGAGTGATGCAAGACTTACCGGTCAGTGGAATGCTGCACATACTATAGATCAAAGAGATGTCATCAATAAGAGTTGGGTTTGTCATCAAAGGTTATTTTAATGTCTCAGTGCCTATACCTGAAGTACTAGGAAAATATCACCAATTCTGAGTTCATAATTTTCGCTAACTTTGAATCCAAGTTCGTTCTACCTTTATAATTTATTAAATAACTCAAAGTCGGAATATCATCAAGTGGAGTAAATGGTAAAACACAGATGGTGTAGTATCGAATCCCGGAATAATTTTTTAACATTGTGTCAGTGTGATATAAAATTATCCATCAATTTCAATCCCTAGATAAAAATATTTTAAACTAATACTCGATAAAAAAATTCATTGTTATTGAGAATTATTTTTTAATATATTTTATATATAGAAGAGGCCGGAAATCTACAGCGTTATCATTATTTTCTAATGCATGTTCATAGCTCGAATTTCCTCTCGTGTAGCAGCCCCCATGTAGAGATCATGTCACATCGCTGTCTTGGTAGATGTATACAAAATCTGCTTGTTAGAAGACAAGTTACTAGATTAGTACAGCATTGGAATGCAGTGACCATTCACAAGACAGACCACACGCCGTTATTCATCACAAATAGAACCATTACAACACATGGACATCAAAGACGTGGTGAGTGACACGATCCAAATCTAAAAATAGTACAAGGAGCTTAATTGTGACAGTGTTGTTAATTAAATACAGACTATCCTGAAATAACACGTAAATTATGAGGGTCTAAGGAGTCTGTCAGTTGAAGTTGCAAATTTGATTTTTGAGTTATAACAAGTTGCAGGTTAAATAGCTTCACAGTTTATTTCATTTTATTACATTAATTTATGCATGGTAAATGTCTATGCCTTTTTGATAGATACTGTCACCTTCAGCCAGCGGACGCACTGCTGTGGAGAGTTTCGTCAGTCACACATTGGGGAGGATGTTAAAGTTTGTGGCTGGGTGCAGTACAAGAGATTAATATTTCTAGTGATGCGTGACTGGTCAGGGCTTGTACAGGTCCTTCTACCAGACAGCATGGTAACATTTAGTCGCATTTACCAAACAGTATAGTAACACTTAGTTATGCCCATCAGACAGCAGGGTAACATTTAGCTGTGTCTATCAGACAGCAGGGTAACATTTAGCTGTGTCTATCAGACAGCAGGGTAATATTTAGCTGTGTCTATCAGACAGCAGGGTAACATTTAGCTGTGTCTATCAGACAACAGGGTAACATTTAACTGTGTCTATCAGACAGCAGAGTAACATAAATAGTTATGTAGATTAGTGTTAAATTCAGGTCAGTTTTCTTTCCCAGAGTGAGGCCTAAGCAGTAGTCTCAGCTTTTTCTGTGGAATATGGAGCTAATTTTTAAAACTATCTTCTTCCTGAGAACAGTGAGATTATTTTGACAGTGTCAGAGATTATTTTGACAGTGTCAGAGGTTATTTTGACAGTGTCAGAGATTATTGTCCTGTGAGTATAGTTTGATGTCTGTAATAGTTTGATGGAGGCCCCAAAAGTGTCATAAGTCCTAAGTTTTTGTACAGAGGAAAATTGAGGCAGCAAACATTGTTGAATGATTACTAATGACTTTTTTCTTAAGCTATATGATGCTGGTACATGTATTAAAATTACACACATCAACTAAGTGTAGTGTGACTAGTGCAAGACCAGAGGAGTCTAACATATGGAATTTTGTTTTAATTTCAGCTAAATGTTTTAAAAGATCTGCCTTATGAGTCTGTTGTGGAGGTAACTGGGACAGTTCAAGCCAGAAAGACGGGAGAAGTGAACGAGGTGAGAGAGAAAGAGTGAGAGAGAGAGAGAGGTGCCCATCTTAATTTGAAAAAATGTTTTTCAAATACTTACATTTCACTTCAGGATATGGACACAGGAGATATTGAAATCCTGGCAAAGAGCATAAAAATTCTCAACCTATGTCAGAAGGAACTACCAATAAACTTAAAAGCCAGAGTGAGTAGGTTTTGTATGATTAGCATCAGTTAGTTACTTGAAAGAAAAGAAAACTGAACAGTAATGGAAAGGGGAAAGCCTGAAATAAACTGTTGTTACATGAATGGACATTTTCAGGCAACAGAGACAAATGAGATGCAGAGAATGAAGTATCGCTACTTGGACCTTAGAAATGAACAAATGCAGTCCAACCTTCGTCTTCGCTCAGAGATGGTCATGAAAATGCGAGAGTTTCTCTACGGCCATGGTTTGTAGAATATTCATTGACATAAGCAGACTGTGAGTTAGATCTACAACTGATTCATGTGGATAATTTACTTTGTAGTTAGATCTACAACTGATTCATGTGGATAATTTACTTTGTAGTTAGATCTACAACTGATTCATGTGGATAATTTACTTTGTAGTTAGATCTACAACTGATTCATGTGGATAATTTGCTTTGTAGTTAGATATACAACTGATTCATGTGGATAATTTGCTTTGTAGTTAGATATACAACTGATTCATGTGGATAATTTACTTTGTAGTTAGATCTACAACTGATTCATGTGGATAATTTACTTTGTAGTTAGATCTACAACTGATTCATGTGGATAATTTACTTTGTGTTAGATCTACAACTGATTCATGTGGATAATTTACTTTGTAGTTAGATATACAACTGATTCATGTGGATAATTTACTTTGTAGTTAGATCTACAACTGATTCATGTGGATAATTTACTTTGTAGTTAGATCTACAACTGATTCATGTGGATAATTTACTTTGTAGTTAGATCTACAACTGATTCATGTGGATAATTTACTTTGTAGTTAGATATACAACTGATTCATGTGGATAATTTACTTTGTAGTTAGATATACAACTGATTCATGTGGATAATTTACTTTGTAGTTAGATATACAACTGATTCATGTGGATAATATACTTTGTAGTTAGATCTAAAACTGATTCATGTGGATAATTTACTTTGTAGTTAGATCTACAACTGATTCATGTGGATAATTTACTTTGTAGTTAGATATACAACTGATTCATGTGGATAATTTACTTTGTAGTTAGATATACAACTGATCCATGTGGATAATTTACTTTGTAGTTAGATATACAAATGATTCATGTGGATAATTTACTTTGTGTTAGATATACAACTGATTCATGTGGATAATTTACTTTGTGTTAGATATACAACTGATTCATGTGGATAATTTACTTTGTAGGTTTTGTGGATGTGGATACACCAACACTGTTTAGAAGAACACCTGGGGTAATTTATTTATTTAGATATATGTATATATTATATATGTATATTATATATATATATATCAGTAGACATACATACATACATGTGAGGTAAAAAAGGAGAATTTTTTTTAAATAAAGGGTTTTACTTGATAGTCAATACAGAATGACTTGATAACCAACAGTAGAAGTGCCACACTTTAATGTACGAGGGCTGACTGATGTGTTGTGAACCTCATATGTAAGCCGTTTGAACTTTGGTGGACATATTGCATTATTTTTCAACGTAATCCCCTTCAGTATCTATACACTTTTGCCAGTGATGTTTAAGGGCCTCAATGCCACTTTCAAAGAAGTCCTTTTCTTGACTGTTCAGAAAGTCCTCCACTGCATGTACGATGTCATCATCTGACTGAAAGTGGGTACTGTAAATGGCCATTTTCAGTTTTGGAAATTGATGAAAGTCTGATTGAGTGAGATCAGGTGAAGAAGGCGGATCCTCAATCAGTTTAAAACCACCATTGTTAATGGCAGCCATGGCAATGACAAACTTGTGAACAGGGGCATTGTCCTGGTGGAACAGCACACCTTTACCAAATTTTCAGCGGCACTTGAGTTTAATATTTTCCTGTAACTGATTCAGAAGTGGCACACATATTTTGAATGTTTGTCCCTTTTGGAGATAATATACCATTAGCATTCCAGAAAACCGAGGCCATAACCTTTCCAGCTGATGGAACAGTACTTGCCCTCTTTGGTGGGGTGAACCAGGGTGCTTCCATTGTTTAGACTGTTGTTTGGTCGCTGGGGTGAAATGATGGACTCGTGTTTCATCCATAGTAACAAATCTCTGAAGAAAGTTAGCAGTATCTACCTCTAAAAGGTTTTGATTAGCATGCAACAATGTGCACCAGATGTGCTTCTGATCAACTGTCAGAATTCTTGGTACTCAGTGGGCTGAAAGCTTTCTCATTGCAAGATCTTCTGTAAGAATGGAATGTGCTCTTTCCTTTGAAATGCCAACTGTACTGGCTATACGTCTTTCTGTAAGTTGCCTGTCAGTCATAACAATATCATGGACTTTATTGACCATTTCTGGGGTTGCAACAGTGACAGGCCTTTCAGGACGGCGATCATCCTCAAGACTCTGCCTGCCGCCTTTAAATTCCGCCACCCACCTTTTTACTGTAGCATATGAAGGAGTATCTTTCCCTAGTGTTGCTACCATATCAATAAGGATATACTTAGGTGCTAAACCTTTCTTATGCAAATATTGGATCACTGCTCTTTCACCGATTTTGTCCATTTTGCAAAAGTCACTTGCCTTGTTTACTTTAGAGTTACCTTATAAACTGACAAAATGACACCAGTCTTTGCGTACACGGCCTTAAATAGTTAAGGAATAGTAGGATTGAAAAAGTACATTGATGCTAACCTTCTTCAATAGAAGGCTCACAACATATCAATCAGCCCTCATAGATATCAAGTTCCTCACGATAAGCACCGATATATGAAATAATGCACCTGACTGCATTAATTGTGCACCAGGCACATTAATTCAGTAGCACTGACACTGAACACACTGGAACATTCAGTGAGATAAATTTTAATCGGTATCAAATCCAAGTCGTGCTCTCATTTAATTGTCTTTTTAATTCCTATGCCATACTAAATTTCTAAGCTTTACCGTAACAAGAATTATAAATCAGGCTAGTTTGGTGTTGCCAGACCAGACTGGTCATTATTTTGTAAATTGTTTAATGGCTGCAAGCTCAGCCTGCCTGCAAATGAAAATCAAATGGCAACACAAAAAAAGAAATGTACAGATGTTTTGTTGTAAGGGTGAATTTAGATTTTTTATGGGTACATCTGATACATCATATGAATTACTTCTTCATTAGAGTTAAGAGTAAATTTAATAACAAACTAAATACAGTGGCATTGTCAGGGCTTGGAAATCTTTTTTGAGCTGATGATTTCTGATTTCATGTTGAGTTTCTTATATTGATAAGTACAAGTATTTTAATTTTCTGACAAAAGTGAAATTGATAATATCTATGTAAGATGTTTGCTGTCGATATTTTCGGATGATTGAGGTTTGAACCAAAAAGAGAGTAAGGAAAACTGCATCATTGTGTGTTGATGCAGACATTTTCTGTAAAATTTTTCTGTTGATATCCTGATCAATTGATGAAATTTTTTACGGTTATTTTTAATCATTTGATTTCCATATTTAATTGCCAAAACCATAGATGATACTTTATTTAAAAAGAAACATTACTATCCTGTACTGAGGCACTACACGATTTTTAAATAAACAATAGTGAGACATCACAGTATATAATGTGATATCATGATACGTAATATGACATCATAGTACATACTGTGACATCATAGTACATAATATGACATCTTAGTACATAATGTGACAACATGATATAGTACATAATATGACATCATAGTACATAGTGTGATATCAAAGTACATAGTGTGACATCATAGGACATAATGTGACATCATAGGACATAGTGTGATATCAAAGTACATAGTGTGACATCATAGTACATACTGTGACATCATAGTACATAATATGACATCTTAGTACATAATGTGACAACATAGTACATAACATGATATAGTACATAATATGACATCATAGTACATAGTGTGATATCAAAGTACATAGTGTGACATCAAAGTACATAGTGTGATATCATAGTACATAGTGTGATATCAAAGTACATAGTGTGACATCAAAGTACATAGTGTGACATCATAGTACATAGTGTGACATCATAGTACATAGTGTGATATCAAAGTACATAGTGTGACATCATAGGACATAGTGTGACATCATAGTACATAGTGTGATGTCATAGGACATAGTGTGATATCATAGGACATAGTGTGACATCATAGTACATAGTGTGATATCAAAGCACATAGTGTGATGTCATAGAACATAGTGTGACATCATAGGACATAGTGTGGCATCATAGGACATTTTGCAGTCAGTGCAGGTGTCCATTTTTCTCAAATAATAAGAACTGCTGTATCATCATCAATCTGCCAAAATGATTAAGGAATGTTTTGAATTTACCATAAAGTTTTATTTTATATTTTAGGGTGCCAGGGAGTTTTTGGTTCCCACAAACCACCCAGGCAAGTTTTATGCACTTCCACAAAGCCCACAGCAGGTAATAGTTTTACCTTTACAATGATAATTATACTACACTATTCATTCAGTCTTGATATTGGTACTGGTATGGTAATTAAAATTTCTACTTACATGTATCTACATAAGTCAAATTTTAGACTTTTTACTTGTATATTCTCATTGTTTTTCAGTTTAAACAAATGTTGATGGTTGGAGGTGTAGACAGGTATTTTCAGATTGCTAAGTGTTACCGAGATGAGGGAAGCAAACCTGATAGACAGCCAGAATTCACACAGGTAAATAAGACAGGTAGATCCTTGTTATAATAACACAGGTAAATCCTTGTTATAGAAGTAATAACACAGGTAAATCTTTGTTATAGAAGTAATAACACAAGTAAATCTTTGTTATAGAAGTAATAACACAGGTAAATCTTTGTTATAGAAGTAATAACACAGGTAAATCTTTGTTATAGAAGTAATAACACAGGTAAATCTTTGTTATAGAAGTAATAACACAAGTAAATCTTTGTTATAGAAGTAATAACACAAGTAAAATAACACATGTAAATCCTTGTTTTAGAATATTCAGTTTTATACCCACATTTGAATTATAAAGAGATAATGATTTCCTGCACAGAGATGTGTGTGTGTGTGTGTGTGTGTGTGTGTGTGTGTGTGTGTGTGTGTGTGTGTGTGTGTGTGTGTGTGTGTGTGTTGAAAATTATTAAGGATTTATGTATATGTGGTTAAAAGATACATACCTGATAGACAATAGAAGATCGTATGTTTGCAATAGAGAACCAGTTTTATCTTCTGGCTACAATCTTAGTTGCACAGGGGATGATTTAAGCTACAGTTTTTATCTGGTGTGTACAAAACTTGCAGGACTTTCCTTTGCATGCAGATATGGGTTCTTTTGGATTTTCAAAATTGAAGAGGAATAACTTTGTCAAAAAGGCTAACTTCCCTTTGAAACACACATGGAAAAATAAAAAATATTCCTTGTGTTTTGTTTTTTTTTGTTTTTTGTTTTTTCTCTAATTAAATGCTTAGCTGGATAGCTATTTGGAGTAGAGTGTTGACTGCCAATCTGTAGGTCAGGGGTTTGAATTTCAGCTATTTTCTACTAAAATTATATTTTATCTCTTAATAAAGTAAATTTTAAAGTTTTCAATTTCTACATATTATTGTACATATCCTACACATTCCATTCTTATCATTTCTTCTGGTGTGTTATTCCTCCCTAGATATATAAAGGTAAAAATCCCTCGAGGGTTAGTGAAAAAAGATTGCAAAACTAATGGACAAGGAATGTTATAGAAATACTAACTCGCACAAAAATCAGAGATGCATTCAAGGTTGTAGTAACTACACAGTGCCAAGTAATGCTATGAATATGAATGAGTAAACAGGCTTGTTCTATGTAGGGATAGGCTACTAGCTGTTACAATCTTAAATGCAGTCATGGATTTCTATGGAAGTCTTCAGTTAACGGTCAAATGATATGTCCAAGTTTTGAAGGGATGCTTTCCTTCATGGAGCCTGCAATGTTATTTTGGTATTGTATACACCACACATTTCACAGAATTTAAGTTACATTTAACCAAATTCCCTAAATTTACAGGTTGATTTAGAACTGTCATTTACTACTCAAGAAGATGTAAGGAGTCTAATTGAGAAGATGATGCAATACTGCTGGCCAAAGGACAAAGGGCAGTTAACTCTTCCATTTCCTTCCATGACTTACCATGACGCAATGATTCAGTATGGTTCAGACAAACCAGACACCAGGTTTGATATGAAGGTGTGACACCATGGTCTCATTTTATTCTACAGATTTGTTTTTTTACATGCAATTACAGAATAGCATTCTCTCACCAGAGGTCATATTATACAAGCTTCACTTATACTTCTGTCAGTGCTTGGAATCGTGCGACAATCTAATCACATGATATTGTAGCGGTCAGCTGGATTCAATTGCCGGTGGCCTGATAGCTCCATTGGTAGAGCATTTGTCTGGAGATTCAGGTTAAAATCCTGATCTGATCCATTGCATTTTCTCCCTTCCGGTTACAATATAACAATCATTCTCTTTTTTTTTCCATTAAAAGTTCTGGCAACAGGTGATAAATTAGGTTTTTCAAAGTTTTATTATATTTTAGAGCATCTTTTACTTCTGATTCCATGTTTACTTAAAATTTCCACCTCAAGTGTCCTACAATCATAAGCATTCCAAAATTAGGATAAAAAACATCAATTTTAAGCAGTTTACAGTACTGTGAGTATGTCATAATGTGACTAAATATTTAGTCCAAAACATGAATGATGCATATTAGAAACTTTTACAAGATTTCTGTAAAAAGTCATTGAGAGAGGTGTAGTACCCGTAGCGCTTGGAACTCTGGGTAGAGACTGTTAAATCTTTTCTTGCAGCGATTTGAATTGGATTTAACACTGATAAACTTTTATGAAAGGGAGATTATATTTTGTTGTTTTAGCTGCACATGGTGGATGACGCAATGTTGGACTGCGGGATTCAGAAGATAGAAGACAATCTGAAGAGAGCTGGAGCACACTGTGTTGCCCTTGTTGTGTCCCAGGGATCGGTGAGTACACAAACACAGTATTTACATTTTCTTACAAGTCTACTGTGTACAAAAAGTTTCAATTTATGAGGAATTTATTTATGCCTCTTGTAGATGTTTTCAAGGAAAGATATTGACACCCTACACAGTGATGAGGTATTAAAAATTTGCCATCAATTATCTTATGTGTTTAGAATTATTCTGCTTTTCATGATATATGTTCATAGTAAAATGTACTATAAAAATTAAAAAGGTTTTTTTTATAACAGATAGAAAATTATTTTTTTTATGCACGATTCTTATTTGGTTGCCGGTTAACTTTTCATATCTGTAACCCATACAATGAGTTGATTTTTCCCTGTTTTATGTTATAAAAATATGTTGCAGAAATTCGTTTTTGTAAGGATTGGGGAAGTAGGTGCTTTTAAGGCTAACACAAACCACTTAAAAGCTGCCACAGTCAAGCGGTTATCATCCGAATTAAACGTTCAGGAAGGGGACTTAATTGTTTTGGTTTGCGGTGATGGCTATTTACCTGTAAGTACAAAAAAAACGGTGATTATAATGTAGGCAGACTTATGAGAATGATTTGGTAATATACATACCTGGGTTGTTTTCTTTTTTTCTCTTTCACTTTTATCTTCATTTTGGATTACAGCATGAAATCTGTGGAAAAATTCGAACAAAAGCAGCCTCGCTATTACAGGAAAAAGGTATAACCATCCAGTTTTTAATTTTAAATAATTTTATGCTTACTTGTAAAAACTTACAACAATTTTCATATGTTGATATATGTACGTATTCGGAGAAAAATAAAACTGGGGAGGATTATCAAACAAGATTTAGCTATCATAAACTGAAATGAGAATGAGAGACATCAAAGTATACGTTTTACCTTTGGTTTCAGGAGTGGCATTGGTTCCACCTAACCAGTTTAATTTTTTGTGGATTGTGGATTTTCCATTGTTTTTACCAGCAGAAACTGAAGGTATTACAGCTTTATTTAATGTAAATACTCACAAGAAATGCAACGTTTTCTTGTAGGTGTTGGTTATTGTCAAGATGTACATTGACTGAGATTTACAATGACTTCAAACTTATATGTTATTTTAAGATGTTTGATATTCATTATTACAAAAATGTACATGAGATATATACATTTTTTGATTCAACTCTGTAAATCAACTTTCTTCATTATAAGAATTTTTAAATTCAGATGGCCTGGAGCCAGCGCATCATCCATTTACTGCCCCGCATCCAGATGATGAAAAATATCTGGAAAATGACCCACTGAAAGTAAATATATCTACTCAACCAAATTACCGATGAAAGCTGTCAAATATTAGTGAATTCAGATGAATTTCTGTTGCTGTTGCGTGCTTTTATTTAGGTAAGAAGTCAGCACTATGACTTGGTGTTGAATGGCGCAGAAGTAGGAGGAGGGTCAATTAGAATCCACGATGCTGACACTCAAAGATATGTTATAGAGAATATTTTAAAGGTGGGGAATAATGGTATTTAAATGATATCCTGCTATAGTGAAATGGTCTCACTTCACAGAACCAACATTTAGAAGAAATTAAGTGGCAAACAAGTACATACTTTTAAGAATTTAGAACCAGAAATGAATGATTGGTCATCTCTAGTTGGCGTGGGTTCGATTCTCGCTCGCGCTGATATATGTGAGAAAGTTTGCCAGTTTACTTTCGGAAGGTCGGTGGTTTCTTCCCGGATACATTGTATCTGGGTTCTCTCCTCCACCAATAAAAACTGAACACCACCAGATAACTGAAAAATTGTTGAGTGTGGCGGAAAACAACAAACAATCAAGCAATCATTGACATTTTTAAGGTCATTGTTATGCTTGAGAGCCTGGAGGACAAGGTGAATATTGTAATTTTGAGTGTAGCTAAAGCAACCTTATTGATTTAGAAAATGTTAATAATTGTTTCATTATATGATTGAATAATTCAAAACATAAAAACTGGCTACTAGAGCTACAAAACAATACCTAGTTTGTCATTTTTGGTTACCTCTAGAGTGATAGACTTAGTCATCTGTGATTAGAGACATAAGTTTTCATTGTACAACTGGGGCCTCCATGGCCGAGTGGTTAGAGCATTGCACTTGAAATCACAAGGCCTTTCACCTCAAGTCGGCGCTGGTCCGATTCTCACTTGCGCCGATATATGTGAGAAAGTTTGCCAGTTTACTTTCGGAAGGTCGGTGGTCTCTTTCCAGGTACATTGTATCTGGGTTCTCTCCTCCACCAATAAAAACTGGATGCCACCAGATAACTGAAAAATTGTTGAGTGTGGCGTAAAACAATAAACAATCAATCAATCATTGTACAACCAAAAAATTATAACCAATCATATCAGTTTGGAAATTCCCAATTTATTCTTGGCCTGATGTAGGAAAAATAAATTGTTATATTCACCTTGAAGGCATTTGGAGGTGAATATAACATTCTGGGTTTTTTTCTAGTTTGTTGGATCTGAGCTAATCAGAGAGCTCAGAATTATCCATTCATACAATAAAGAAGATTATGACACTATAGATAGAGGACTGCAGACTGCTTCAATTGTGACATTGCTGTTTTCTTCTGTAGGAAAATGTTGACCAGTTACAGCATCTAATTGAGGCTTTGAGTTTTGGATGCCCTCCACACGGAGGTATAGCTCTAGGTAAATCAACCTTATGACTTCATTGGCTGATGAAATCCAAATATCCATCAACTTACCTTTTACATTTGCACTCATTTAAAGCAAAAATTGTAGTACTGACATTGTACATTAAATTTGATAACAAACAATTCAAACTGCTAATGGCAGGTTACTAAAACACTCATATATTTGAAAAAAGATAAATGTGTACTTTTCAGGTTTAGAGAGAATGCTGGCTGTAATTTGTGGTGCCAACAGCATTCGTGATGTCATTGCCTTCCCCAAAACTGTGGAGGGGCGGGACCCAGTGAGTGGGGCCCCAGCAGAAATCTCGACAGAGGAACTACTTGAATACCACATACAGGTCAGTGTTGGCAAAGCTAAAGAGGAAGGTTAGCCTGGGTACAGCAGTCACATTGTAGTCAGCAGGGGGAGGAAATCCAGCATTAACAAAGTCAGGATGTTTCACAGCGGGATTAAAAAGTTGTGTGTGAAAGTGTTCAGGAAATGTAGTACTTTGTGACACTTCATTGGAAGTCTGTAATGCACTAAATAGAAGGCTTTCCTGTTCATTTATTTCCTGCTCTTTACACAAGGAACTAATGGCCAGCAGAACAATAACATAAATGTATATGTAAATAAAAATAGTGTTCTCATTGATAATGCATAAATACATTGATATTTATCATGTGGTTTTGGTTTTTTTTTTCATTTTTAAAATATGAAGAAAATTTATGATATCCATATCTCTGTAGTCTGACAATGTCACAGACACGGGAGTAAGCATCCTTTGTTTACCACTGATTGTGAGCCCCTATATCTTAATCAGGTAAATGGAGTAATCAAGTAGTCACAATGGCTTATTATTTGGTATGAAATAAGTCGGACATCATTTTACCTAATGAAAGAGTGCATTTGCAAATAAGATCATTATAACACGCATAGAATTTTTGAAATTCTGCCTTTAAATGGAACTGGTACTTCACGTACAACTGGTGATGTCACAATATGAGTGAGTATTGTCAATAGGTAAAACAGCATCAGTATGTCAAAATGTTGAGATGAAGGCCACAGCAAAAGATTTTTTTCTTCTCATTTCATGTAGAAGCTCTTGAAAAAATTCTGTCTAATAAGAATATAGAAACAGCTAGGAATGACATCACAATACGTTTGGCTGTTGCTTCCATTTTGTTACCATGGCAATGTTGGTCCGCATCAAATAAATCTCAAATTTTCTTTAGAATTATTCATCAAATAATACGAAATGCAGTTTACTAAATTAAATTATAAGGAATGGAAGTGTTTTTCTTTTTATACGATATAAAGTAGGTCAGGACGGTTTAATAGTTATTCAATTTTATAAACTGCCTCGCAGTTTATTATGCATAAATTGTCCCAAATGGTACTATATTGTATAAATGAGTAAAAGATACTTTCATCTCTTAAATATTGTTTTTGCCTTCAATATCGTTAATAATTTAGATGATAGCCATTTCCTCATGATTGTGAGCAATGTGCGTATGAACCTTGATAAATAAAATAGTACGAATATTTTTAACGGCAGGAAATGAAAGTGATATGTGGATATAAAAATAAATTCCATATACGTGATGATATGAACAGCATATTTTTCCTTTTCATGAAGCGCTGACACTTCAAAACTGAAATTAACTTCTTAAATATGCAATCTTTGAAAATTTTCTTGCCCAATACCACTGGTTAGACAAGCATCCCCATGTAGTGTAGATTCGTACTTGACTGATGTTGCTTAAATAAGGAATCGAAGTTTTGCATGACAAGATGTAGGAAATGTGGAAAAAAAAATCTTTCCAAGAGCAGGACTGAATCATATCAATAATTTGGGAGGAAGGGGATAGACCTGAGGTCAGGGTGGGGTTAAAATTTGGGGGTTAAATTTTACATAAAACGTGAAGATAAGGGGAAATCTCAAAATCTTTTAAAAATATTCTTCAGATCAGCAAGGCCATGTTAGTCACACTGATGCATCCCCATGTTGTGTGGATTCAAGTTCAGTTAAGTCACAACCCCAAGGTGTAGGTTGGTGTCATGATATGGAAATGTCATTCGGATTAAAGAGGGTCAAGATCTTAAGGTGACTTTGGTGAGCGTTACTGCCCATGGGCCTCTTGTGATTTTCTGCGTAAGTAACAGACCAACATAGGGGCGTCGTGGCCTTAAAGAAACTCCCGCAACCAATTCCTTACCGTTCTTGGACAATTAACCGAACATGGGTGTCGACAACATGGTGTGCCGTCTCCATCTGAAATCGGTTACGGAGGTGCAAAAGTCGTATG
This sequence comes from Ostrea denselamellosa, assembly GCA_024699665.1. NCBI lineage: Eukaryota > Metazoa > Mollusca > Bivalvia > Ostreida > Ostreidae > Ostrea > Ostrea denselamellosa. The sequence continues at coordinate 3,761,120 of JAMZEH010000041.1, forward strand.
CCTCTTTCTTGACGTCGTGACGTAACACGAGGGCCTCCGCCCCTGGGACGGTCACCCAATCTCCCTGTGGCTCTGAGACGCTCAAATAAACGGAATGATATTGTCTCGCGTGCACCACTTGCTGGGCTGCATGACGTTGCGAATGTCCCTGCTTCCTCAGAGCAATGACCCTAACTATTGATTTCATTTAATCTCGGCATTTCGCTTTACAATCGCTTCGTTAAGAAATGTGTAGCTGATTTGTATTGTTCCAATGTTCGATTGTTAATGATATACCAGCACATGTAGTGCAAAAGTACCCCGGATGCACATTTTCTTGAAAAATCTGCTGAAAGCATGCAGCGTCGAGTCCACTGTTAGCTGAATTTTAACTGAAGAATATTTTCACAGTGCAAATTTAATTAAATTTTGTCCACGTGTCTTAATATTACATGTATATTACAAAAACCGAACTTGCGTTTCTTTATTCCGCTAGTATACTCGTATTAGTAAATCACGAAGTATGAAAATAGAAGGAAGAATTGCGGAAAAGTTAGAAAATGGGTCTACATTGAGCAGCTGTTTTGAGACAATACACAACGTCTAATCGGGTAAGACATGACCCAATACGGTATCAATAACTATTACAATTTAAACCCATATATTTATATTTTTTCTTTGGATGTCTAATGTCTCACTGTTCAGCTGATAGTCTTTTGATTTCTAGGTATATACTGGAGAATATTGGACGCGGCATTTCTTTGATGTACATGTATACAATAACCGTGATAGAATCTCGGTGTATAGTCATGGATTCAGGTCTACACGGAGATGAGAAAACACACGACACATATCCTTTCTCACAGCGGCCCGTGGGGATCCGAGTTGTTAGAATAGATTTTCAGTACCCATTGCTTGTCGTAAGAGGCGACTAAATGGGGTGGTTCTTCGGATGAGACTGCATAAACCGAGGTCCCGTATCACAGCAGGTGTGGCACGATAAAGACCTCTCCCTGCTCAAAGGCCATAAGCGCCGAGCATCGGCGTAAATTTTGCAGCCCTTCACCGACAATGGTGACGTCTCCATATGAGTGAAACATTCTCGAGTGGGACGTTAAACATATAATCAATCAATCCTTTCTCACAGCAACGCTTTATCAGTGAAAGGCAGAGATTTAAGGTGGTTCCACCCTCACGTAATGTCAGGGTTTTTTTTGCAAAATCTTTATTTGATTGAACTTCTAGCATATTCGGATATGTAGATTTTTATTCAAATTGGTAAACTAAAGTTGATATTTTCGACAATATTAAGAAATATGTAAAGGGCAATAACTCTTATGCTGGAATTTTTTGTGTGTTGCATGTCCGTTATGCAATGATTTCCCCATATCCACTATTGATTGATCTATGTTTATCAAAAAGCAGTTTTTGAAACTGTTGACATTAATCTTTTGTCATTTTAACCAATTTTTATTTTGCAGTGTAAAGAAAATGTGTGATTTTTTAATGATGATATATAGGCCTACTTCTGTAAATGTATGCTCGACATCTTTAAAAAGGTGGCAACATATATTTTCTTTGGTTACTGATTAAATTAAACCATAATAAGGGGAAATTAGTACAGTTTTTTCTGCTTTGAAACATTAATATTGATAAGTCACTTGTGGATGGAGCTACCTTAAGAAATAAATTTCATTTATAAAATACATGAGGGAATGAATTGCGGTGTTTCATTCCGGCATACTTCATGAAGTGCTGTAGGAATTGTGGCGTTTCATTCCGGCATACTTCATGAAGTGCTGTAGGAATTGTGGCGTTTCGTTCCGGCATACTTCATGAAGTGCTGTAGGAATTGTGGCGTTTCATTCCGGCATACTTCATGAAGTGCTGTAGGAATTGCAGCGTTTCATTCCGGCATACTTCATGAAGTGCTGTAGGAATTGCGGTGTTTCATTCCGGCATACTTCATGAAGTGCTGTAGGAATTGTGGCGTTTCATTCCGGCATACTTCATGAAGTGCTGTAGGAATTGTGGCGTTTCGTTCCAGTATACTTCATGAAGTGCTGTAGGAATTGCAGCGTTTCATTCCGGCATACTTCGTGAAGTGCTGTAGGAATTGCGGCGTTTCGTTCCGGCATACTTCATGAAGTGCTGTAGGAATTGTGGCGTTTCATTCCGGCATACTTCATGAAGTGCTGTAGGAATTGTGGCGTTTCATTCCGGCATACTTCATGAAGTGCTGTAGGAATTGCGGCGTTTCATTCCGGCATACTTCGTGAAGTGCTGTAGGAATTGCGGCGTTTCGTTCCAGTATACTTCATGAAGTGCTGTAGGAATTGCAGCGTTTCATTCCGGCATACTTCGTGAAGTGCTGTAGGAATTGCGGCGTTTCGTTCCAGCATACTTCGTGAAGTGCTGTAGGAGTTGTGGCGTTTCGTTCCAGCATACTTCGTGAAGTGCTGTAGGAGTTGTGGCGTTTCATTCCGGCATAATTTTTGAAGTGCTGTATGAAAAGGCCAAGATAACTAACAGTATTCAATCTCGTAATTCCTATAGAAAATACAAATCAGATAGATGGTCAAACACGGACCCCTGGTCATACCAGAAGTGGGATCAGGTGCTTAAGAGGATTGGGACGATTCACGCCCACGTGAAGGGTTGCAATTCATACCCTGATGAGTTTTTTTTTTCAACAAAAATATTTACATTCTACTTCTTCCTATTGGATTTCCCAGCCATTAAAATAAATGTACTATATTTATCAAAATTCTTTTATAAGTGCATAGTTTACAACAGCATCGCATACATGAGGAAATTATTATCATTACAATAGCAAACACATGGGAAATGTGAATATAAACAATTAAAATACCACATTAAATTAAATCACATTACCTGATATCTTGCAACTCCAATATAAAACACAAAAGCATTAATAAATGGAAAATGGCAAATTTTATTACATTCACTAACAATCTGGAGACAACCAAATGAAAATATAACGAGGCAGAACGATATGTAACATTTAACAAATACTAATATCAACTAGTATGTTTTATTGACAGAGTGTAGCCATGATTGTCCTAATGGTGATTGCTCCAACAGTTAACAACATATACCCAGATAAAAATATATGAAAAAAAAAACAAAAACAAAAACAAATTGTATAAAAATAAATCTTTAGTCGTCTATTCACGTATAAAAATGTCTCACGAAGTTGAAAACTATTGTAAGGTCTGATAAGCAGGGAGGTGAAAGTTTTCTGAAAATAACAGAGAAAAGTGTTAGATTGAAGGTTGACGAATTTTCAGGAAATCAAATTTGTCATTATCAGATAACATGGGGATTTATGAAACACAACAGCTACTACTTCAGGCCACCGTCACCATATTAATGATGATCTGTAGAAAGGGTCGGCAACTTTGTGCGGATTTCAATCTTTCTGTAAGAAGGGGTTTCACACTTGGAGATTTTTTTCGGTTGTGTGTGTCAAACCTTTATTTCATAACCAAAAATGCATAAAAATGGGAAGAAATATGTATTTTTGACCAAAAGGGGGAGGGGGCGACTTCTGTATCCGATCTTAACAACATTTTGTTTTCAAGGTTATTCAAATTTTGGAAAATAGAATGGTCTTCCCATTCTTTATAAATATGGTCTATCCCTATAAATGATTATAGACCTATGTTCTCTGTCTCTCTGTGCTTACCCACTTCTCGCTTATCCTTTTAATGTAGTACTCACCTATCCTTGTAATGTGACCTCTGAATATATATGGCTGTCACCATGGACATCCATTTTATGACGACCACGACAAGACTTGAATGTCACCTCAGCTGCAGTTTTTCAGAAAGTTTTTTATTTAAATATAAAGCATATTATTTCTACGTAGTATGAAGTATAATTCAACATTACCTATTTTGTAATTAGATAGAAGTTTATACATTCCACACGGATCATATTTCCTCAGTTAATGGAATGAATACCAGTATCGTTAATACCACACGACACTTAATAAAAAAAATATAATTATACAGTGGCGGATTTAAAGGGAGCAGCCCCACCACCACCACCACAAATTGACAAAATAATGTGAGTGAAACTCCACATATGGCACCCAAACTAGCTGAGTATTTTGACCAAGACTTGACATTCACATGTGAGCCCCCATCCCACCCCTTTCGGAATTTTTAGATCCGCCACTGTTATATATAACTTACTATACAAAATTTATTACAAATACGAAACACAAGATAAATAACTTACCATGTGGAATTTACAATATGAAATTCACTATTTTGTAACTTTCTATAGTCGTATACAACTTTTTATATATTTGTGATTTACACATTGAATTGTACTTCTTCATTGTAGATTTTTAGACTGAATTAACAATGTTTGCAATTTCCAAAATCTAGAAATGGTTCTTCTCATTGTCATACGTACGTGGTTTTTCGGACCCTGTTTTGTAGATTTTGATAAACAATTGGATATCTCGGTCAATATCAAGAGGTTCAATAGCACGTCGCATTTTCTCGGCACACTAGAAGTTAAAAGAAGACCGATTAAAATACTCGTCGTCTCCAAATAGATTCAGTAAAACACACACACGCACAATTTGTTTCGATCCAGGTTTGCAAATGTATTAGCGAATCTGGATCTAGATAACATTGTGCATTGCATCACATAGCCGAAAGTTCGAGCACACACTAGTACATGTTGTCTGGATCATCCCGACGTTTTTGTATACTTTACTACCGTCTGGTTCACAGGGTTTTGACACATTCTGAGCAAATTTGTTTGTATAGTGTAATAGGACTATATTATTATACTATTTATACAAGTTTGCTCAGATTGTGTCAAACCCTTGTGGTCTGTTCTATCGAAATTCTAACGTTGACTGGCTAGTTCAAAAGGTTAATACTTGCACCCATAGAAGCTTCTTGAAAGCCAAACCATAAGCTTTCCATTGCAATAAAAACAGATTGCATCTTTCCCTGGAAATATGTCTGGACTCTTCCCAGTATAAGGGGAAATATCAAAAGTTAATGTCTGATCAAAAACTTTTAATAAATTATTATCTTAGTTTTGACCAAGAACACCCCCCCCCCCCTTTCCCTTAAAACAAAATGATGAACGATCAAAAGTTCAATGTCTGACCAAAAACTTGATTATGAAAAGGCTAATATATTTATCAGTTCTCCATCTCGTGATCCCTATAGAAAATACAAAACAGATAGATGGGCAAACACGGACCCCTGAACACACCAGAGATGGGATCACGTGCGTAGGAGGAGTAAGCATCCCCTGTCGACCGGTCACACCCGCCGTGATCTTAGTTTTCATCAAGACCCCACACTCTAAAATAAAATGATGAACGTTGTACCTTTAATTATTAGGTACGAGTACTAGCAATATTCTATTATATCTCTTCTATTGTTTATACATCAATGAAAGTGTACATGTAGTCTTTGAAGGTTCTTTAACATGCCAACGCCAACCGTGACACGGGACCTCCGTTTTTAAGGTCATATCCGAAAGACCCGTGATTCTCACTTTTAAATGCCAAGCGTTTGGCGAAGGAGTAATCACTACCTATTTTTACGTCTTAGGTTTGATGTAGCCATGACACGAGTGGGGCTCGAACTCACGACCTCCCGGTTACGAAGCGAGCGCTCTAACCACTGAGCTACCGCGACCGGTACAAGTATAGATTGTTGATCAATAAATAATACAGTTTCAAGAAACTGTAATCGGTTTTGTTTTTTTGTTTGTTTTTTTTTTTTTTTGTTTTTTTTTGTTTTTTGAGGCATAGATATCTTTACTTTAAATATTAAAAGTTTGGGTCCTTGACAAAACGAAACACTTGTTAGGCTTGTTACTGAATGTCTACAATATAGTTCTGCAGTCAGTCAGTAACAAACCAACAAGTAATTATATCAGAGTGCTGTAGCAATATGAGAGTAGGTGGTCCAGTGGTTAGTTGTGATTGATTGATTACATATTGTTTAAAGTCCCGCTCAAAAATCTTTCACTCATATGGTGACGTCACAATTTAGGCCTTTGCTCGGCGCTTCCGACTTTTGAGCAGGGAGGGATCTTTATCGTGCCACATCTGCTGTGACACAGGACCTCGGTTTTGTGGTCTCATCCGAAGGACCTCCCATTTAGTCGCCTCTTATGACAAGCAAGGGGTACTGAGGACCTTTTCTAACTCGGATACCCACGGCACTGGTCCAGTAGTCACGTGTCTGCAAATTAGCTTGGTTGTAGTCGACACACCACAAGTCTTTTGAAACATTTTATCGTGTTTGGAAAAGGGGGGCATGAACTGAAAATTTTCAAATCTTGTGTTTCTATTTTAATGTTTACAATGCCTTAATAAGGTATTTATAATGGTCAGCAAAATATCTGAATGTCGGTTGTCGAGTTAGAAGAGAGATACAGCACTCACAGTTCTTTGTTATGTAAACAAGGCTCGTGCCATGTTTTGTTTGTTTGTTTGTTTGTTTGTTTATAGCCGCGTTTTGTTTACACAAGTTAAATATACTAGTAAAAGTTTCGTCTAAAGGATATTTTCAATTTACAAGTTAATTCTGAACACAAAAGGTTTCTAGTGTTTGTCACATCTCATTTTGCTTTAAGCATATTTTTTATTAAGCAGTCCATATGTAGACAAAAACAAGGCATAAGCCTTGATTACATAACAAAAAATTGTGAGCGCTGTATCTCTTTTGTAACTCAACAACAACTGACATTTTGCTAACCACTAGAAATATCTAGTTAGTTTAGCATAGTAAACATTAAAAATGGGAAAATAAAATTTGAAAATTTTCAGTTCAAATCGTGTCCACGTCCCTTTATGGTAAATCCATTTACACGAAGCTCAGAGACACTTTTAATTGCGATATGGCTATTCAACTTTAACATATATCAAGTCGCAGAAAATGAACCAAACCTCGTCCTGTTCGACGCATGTGCGGGAATCCACATTTGTGCATTTCCATAAATTGTCTCTCGTGTGATCAATTCGTTTTTCGTCCAGCTCTTGAAATAGCTGAAAATTAGAGTAAAAGAGTTTATATGATGCTTAAGATGTATTGACATCAGTAAACAATTATTTATATATATTTGATTTTGTAGATAATCATACCTCGCACATGTTGGTCATTTCTCTTTCGAACACCGTTCTTGATTTGTTAAATTCCTCGATTAAGTTTTTGTAAGACGATTCTGCAAGTAAATCTTTTGTCATTAAATTGCATGATGTACAAAAGCCGATAAGTACCAAAGAAAAGATTTTCATTATGGAAAAGGTTTTGTAAGAGAGAGAGAGAGAGAGATTGTAATTACAAGTATCAGAGACCTCGTAATTACAAGATAATTATCTATGGAGGAGAAAAGAGATCTCGTAATGGGATACATTTTTCACAGTGCAGCACGAGTTCTTTCCCCCTGAATACAGGTGGCGCACAACACGCTGCGGGCCTCAAGTGATTATTGCGTCATTATAAGGAAGATAGAGAATTTACTACTTCTGATTGTAATTAAGTGCCCGTTAAGAATTAAGGGTACCAGATACAAATGATATGAACAACAATCTTGGTCATTGATTATATTTATGTGTCTCTTGTGTAATTTTTCACAGTCCTCGGCATCTTAATTAGACGAGGTTGAGGATGTCTAAAGCATATATCAATAATCTCAAATAAATGATGATTTTGTTATTATTTGAAGATATCGTCAATTTATTTGATGTGCGTAATAATTCAATTAAAGATCTCTTTAAATAATTCATTTTCAATTCTGAATTATTGTGCGCATTAATTAAATTGATGATAGCATTAATGATTTTTGCTGAATTGATGCGCACTGTAATTGAATTGTTACTCTCTTCAAATGAATTGATGATTGCTATAATTCAAATGAAAAGAGCAATAATTCAATTAATGAGCGCATCAATTCAATTAATGAGCGAAATAGAATTGAATTCAATTGATGATATTGTTAATTCAACTGATGCGCGCAGTAACTAGATTATTGCCCTTTCCAATTGAATTGATTAATTGATTATATATCGTTTAACGTCCCGCTCGAGAATCTTTCACTCATATGGAGACGTCACCATTGCCGGTGAAGGGCTGCAAAATTTTAGGCCTATGCTCGGCGCTTATGGCCTTTGAGCAGGGAGAGATCTTTAACGTGCCACACCTGCTGTGACACGGGACCTCGACTTTTGCAGTCTTATCCGAAATTTTACAAAAATCAAGTGACTCAAGTACAAAGTAATGTTAGAATACCGCCGGAATACGGTAACTCGAAAAATGGGCTATTGGGTGGTATCGTTTTCACGCGTATTAATGGTTAGCACGAGAGTTCACTAAAAAACAACAATATAACTCCCGTGAAACTGCTTAAAATATTTGCGTTGTTTGCAAAGTAGTTAATTGATGCCAAAAACGATCATATGAAAAGGCTAATATAACTAACAGTATTCAATCTCGTAATTCCTATAGAAAATACAAATCAGAGAGATTGCGAAACACGGACCCCTGGACATACCAGAGGTGGGATCAGGTACCTAGGAGGAGTGACCATCCCTGTCGACCTGTTACATTTACTGTTAGTCCTACATTCCGATCAGGTAAACGGAGCAATCCGTAGTCAGAATCAGTGTGTCAAGAACAGCCTAACAATTGGTATGAAACACGTCAGACAGAATTTGACCTAATGGTAAGTTGTACCGGCAAACTAGATCGTTATAACGACCATAAAATTTGCGAAATGCTGACTTTAGACGAGACTGTACAATCCCCTGTAATATAAACTTCTTTATCAGGAGCCTGCCTCGATTTAAAAACTGATCATGTGCAGAACAAGCTCTTGCGTATCGAATCATTTGGGAGATATATACACCATAAACAGGTGATGATGGAATATTGCCACATAAATAAAGGAATTTGAGGATGGAGAAATGGAAATCATCCCGTTTGTCATGAAGTTTAGTTGTTAGTTGGCCGCCAGCAACTATTTTCAGTAAATCATCTAAGTACGAAGCAAAAGTGGAAGTGGTGTCTTTTGCTTCAAGTTCACTGGGATATATCGAATCGACATATGAATGAAAATGATCATTGGTAATAGTTAAAACGTCGTCGACATATCAAAATGTAGAAGCCTTTGGAATGAATTCTGTTTCATAAAAATATAAAAACAGGTCAGAAACCAAAGGAGCACAATTCGTGCCAAATTGCATTCCAACATACTGTTGGAAGACCTGATCAACAAAGACTACGAAGATACTGTCAATGAGGAAATCTAGCATCTTTTTGATATCAACTCCAGAGTACTTGTGCGTGGAGACAGAGTGGTGTTTAACAAAACAATTTTGGGGATTGATTGATGTTGTTTTCCGCCATACTTAACAATTTTTCAGTTAATTAGTGGCGTCCAGTTTTTTTTATTGGTGGAGGACAGAACCCAGATACAATGCACCCTGGAAGAGACCACCTACCTTCCGAAAGTAAACTGGCACACTTTCTCACATATATCAACGCGATCGAGAATTGAACCCGCGCCGACTAGAGGTGAGAGACCTTGTGATTTTGAGAGCGATGATGTAACCACTCAGCAACTGAGGCCCCAATTTTTGGGATGACCGATCACTAGATATGAATATTTCCTTTTACCATTTTTGTTAACGAAGCAACTCTCTATGATGAACAAGTCTAGTCAATTTATCGTGGGGTATGGTCGTGTAAAGTGTTGTAAAATCATACGTTTTAACGTTGTAAATTTGAGAAAAGGTCTGTGATTTCAAATTCACTAAAAGTTCTTTAGAATGTTTTAGAATCTACATTTGAATTACACCACTTTTGGCATATGTAGTGGCATAGTACGTTTGAAGTTTCTCCTTTACAGCAGTTAGGAGCAAAGATAGGGGCTTAGTAGAACATTTACTATATCCAGCAATGTATCTTTGTTTGTAAGTTTTTTGTGGAGTTTGGGGATCCAGTATAGGTACGGTAACTCATACCCATCCACTCCATTGACTGCGGTATTAAATGTATTTAAAACTGAAGCATTGTTATGAAGAATTTCATTTTTTTTTAAAAGGGCAGTTGGAGTATAAGTGCGATTACTAAATGTGGAATTAATGCCAAGTTCGTTTAGAATGCAGTTGTAATAATGAGCCTTACAAACAAATCCAATGTTGTTGTAAGCTTTGTCAGCTGGAACCAAAACATATTCCTCATGTAACCTATCTAACTCTTTCATCACTTCTGGTTTACTAAACACAGGATAGATGGTACGCATTTTGATTTGACATGTCTGATACTGGATTTTAATATTTCTCTTATACTTTTTACCCATTCGTACAAGGTATCAAGTTCTTCTTTTTCAGATTTAGCCCATCGTCTGGCATAATCTTCGACAGAATTCATAATAGAGAAGAAGTTAATTTTAATATTCCTCTTATACTCTTTATCCATTTTGACAAGATATCAACTTCTTTTTTCAGATTTAGCACATCGTCTGGCATAATCTTCGATAAAATTTATAATAGAGTTCTGTCGCCAATTAAAAGACCGAAGTTCTCTGAATTTAGGACCTTTCAAAATAAGTGATTTTAGGTCTTCAATTTTAACAATATCAACATTACCAGTAATGACATGTCCAGCTGGACTATAGTTAAAAGAAGGCGAAGAACAAGAACACGTAGGTGGATGGAGTATAAGATGGTCTATATCTAGGCACTGCAAAGTTTGTTTGTAGTTAAAATGTTTGGATGCAGTAGTCGAATTCCTATGAAATCTCATTGTGTAAATTCATATGTAAACTCATAGCTAAACCTTCCGAATATCTGCAGATTCTGTGACGCCATCTTCCTAGATATTTTCAAACATATCACATGCTCTTGCTCTCTAACCTTCAATTTACGCAGCTCCTGGTTTGACGAGATTACAAACAACCTAGATATATTCCTCTCTACTGAACTATGTGCCATGACAGATGATGAAATATATCTTTTTCTTCTAGGACGCAACTCTTTTACATCCATTCCAGAAACACATGTAAGATCTCTTCAATTGTTCAACTTTAGGTATTTAAGAAACGCAGCTACATGTTATAACAAGGCTCTCAAATTTGTCATTTAAAGTGTATCAGTAACATATATCTAACAAAAATGTAAACTTCATCCATACGTCATAGATCTGTAAATGTATATATACATATGTGTGTATATATGTGTATAATTATATGTATATATACACGTGTGTATGTGTATATGTATACGTGTATGTGTGTGTTTGTGTATGTATGAGTTGAATTTTTGTATTTTCTGTACTGTTTGTATTTTTTCATTATTTGTAATTGCATGTCGTTTCATGTACATTTGAGTAATTATGTTCATATAATCCTCATATGAGGGAAATAAAGTATGAATGAATAATAGTGGAAGTATATCTGTAGGAAATACAAGGTGTAAACGTCAACTTGAAGTACTCTCGAATACAAGACTGAACTTTTTTATGACGAAGAATGTTACTGATGTTGACGGCATCAATTCGTTTGTTAGTAAATTTGAGTTTAAGGAACTGGTGGCTAGATTCAGAAGTAATATCATCCAAAACCCGCGGTGGTTTAAAGAGCCTGTGATGGGCAGCATCCATAATCATAGAATTCAGTCTATATTTTGGTGTGGAAAAATCCACTTGTGAACTAGCTTTCGCTTTTCCAAATAACGTATTCAAAACTCGCAATGGAACAGAGTACAGTTTTGTGCGAATATGATGTGGACCTAATTGTCTGTTGACGTAAGGTAAAACCGAGTCAAGTGTCATATATGTATACTACGTCTTTTATGTGAACGATATCCATGGCTACGTTTGCGTCTATGTCTATTAGGAAAAAGTTCCATCACATTCACGTTTTTTGCTTGTGGACCAGTCAAATTTCCGACATTAGATATATTATCGTTGTATCCATATAGAAAAGCAGTGCCTAAAGTTTTAATTCAGTGATCTTCTCGTTGTCTACGGAAAGGGGTACTTTAAGTAGGATTGTTTGTATGATGGTAAATTTTTCCCACAATCCTGACCCTCACGGACAAGATGGAATGGTCAGGGGAATTAAAATGTTTGTAGAGAAGTTGATTACCACCATTATTATTTTGAAATCTGTGAGCCGATATTCTTTTATTGAGACACCCCTTAAATTCCCCGACATAAATTAACCCACAGAGGTTACACTCAATAGCGTAGACAACGTTAGAGGTTTTACAGGTCAAATTTTCAATCATTTTGGTACAGAAACTACGTCCGGTGAGATTACTAATAAATGAATCGCTGGTGATCAATAGATCACATGCTTTGCAATATTGTACAGGACATTTGGGTATGGAGCATACGAGATCTAACCAGGAATCATCAAAAACAAATTCTTAACGATACCTTGCAATCTTTAATTTTAGTAAACGAATTTCCATTTCTGCAGCAAAGCTGACCATCTGACGACTGTACATAGGATAAATGTTTAATATCCCGAAGGATAATTCTAGGGATCCAACCATTCCCTTATAGGCTCCACAGAGTGACACCTTTTAATACTGGGTGACGTGTCAGCCAGTATATTATCTGTGTTATTTATATTCATGAAAGAAAATATATCGAGCGACAAGTATCCTCAGGGACAGAGTGTCCACCAGCAGGGATACATGCTCGATGGTTAAATGAAAAGGTGAAGATAACTAACAGTATTCAATCTCGTAATTCCTATAGAAAATACAAGTCAGAGAGATGGGCAAATACGGATCCCTGGACATACCAGAGGTGGGATCAGGTGCCTAGGAGGAGTTAACATCCCCTGTCGACCGGTCACAATCGCCGTGAGCCCTAAATCCCTTATATTATTATTCGCTATTTGTAACTAACGACGTTATAGCTGTGACGTCAGTTTACTGCACTACGTTACGATGCCGTGAAGCTCGAGCTTCGAGCAGGTTAAAGAAGTTACCATTCGGAATCTCTCTCATGCAACGGAAAAATCAATTCATCAATAAATTCAGCTTATTTTGGCTAATCAAATTACCGCTTTTCGGTTGTTTGTGTGTAGCACCAATCAAAGGGAACCAGTTTAGGCTCGTACCTCGCACACTGTGTAGTGTAGCCGAGCGTAACGGAATCATCCGAGGATTGCTGATTGTTCTATAAACCGAAATATCGCGTCAGTGACGTCACAGTAAGTATTTGCATGTGTAAAAAACCTTCCTGCGTTGGCCGTAAGGTCCATGCAAAGGTCTGTGGCACATCACCTGCTGGTGACGTCTCAATGTCGGCGAAAAGGAAGGGACATAAACGAATTAAGAAACAAAGTTTTTTGAAGTTGATTTGAAAAAACCACACTTGAAACACGCTACACTTTAAAATATATAGCTAACAATATGAATATTTGTTCTTGTCACTTACATGTCTTTATGTATATCGACTTCGAATCTATATTCATATCCGATACTTTGTGTGTTGAGTGCTTTTGGTTTTAGTGCAATCTATCTATCTCTATATCTATCTATCTCTATATCTATCAATGTTACTATATAATATCTATTCATACCATTCTTTTCCAAGTCGTCTTTCGCTCTGGATTCCTTTGTTCGAAGCTGTCACAGAAAAACAAGGAATAAAATGAAGCGTGCTACAGAAAAATTCATGTGATCTACATACATTCTGCACTGATTTCCGTCCTCATCAAACGGAAAACACATTCTTGATAGATTAAATGAGGCTGATTTTCACTAACGTACTTGGAAAGTAAAAGATTAGCAAAACATCACTTCGTATTTGAATAACAACACTTAAGATGTAACACAGAAAGCCTCTGATATGAAATACCAAACCTTGTCCAATTCTTTCGGCGGTACTTGACTTCGGTTATTTTCGGAGAATTTGAGTGAATTTTGCAACTTATCGTAATCATCTCCTTTTTGATGGTAGGTTTTTTCTTGCTGCACAGAAAGAAAATATTACAAGCTAAAAACAGAGTCTGTGACATTTTTTGGTCCATTTCTTTTCAACTCGAAGAAATAATTTTATTTCGTTTGACCTTCATAGTAGACACGATCTGGTTTTATATTCTGATTAGTACCTATACTATTAAGTTTACTGTAGATTGGTTTTATATTCTGATTAGTACTTACACTAGTAAGTTTGCTGTAGACTGACTTTAGGCTGGAGTGGAGCTTTTGAACAGTCTCTTCCACCTGAAATCAGTAGTTCTCATGTCATAAACAGAATACTTTACAAAAACATCTTAAAGCTGTATAAATCTTACTTCTTTCATGTAATTTAACGCCTTTGTCACTGAAATATAACCGATATTTTTGCCATATTTTTTTGGCATATAATTTGGAGGGGAAAAAATTTAAAAACATACACCTTTTTTAATTTAAGACACGTCAGTTGCTTTTAACACGTGACGCTTGACTTATTCGTGTATTTTTGTAACAAAGTCAGGATGGTAACAGCTCTTTAGGTATTTTTTGTCACTGTACACGAGAACTGCGTGACTACTAGCATGTAATGGGGATCCTTCACTTACAGCTTTTACTTGACGTTTCTGTTCATCGGTGAAAGTGGATACTTCTTGGGCCAGTTTCTCAAAGTCCACCCCCGCTGTCTCGTGGACCTGTGCTATTTTGGACGTGTCAACCTTTATTTCTCTCCACGCCTTCTCCAGTGATCTAATCGTAAAATGTGAAAAGCTGGTCAGTCATATTAAACTGTTAGTTCACCCTCCCTCCTCATATTTCAAGATTTAAAAAGAATCTTAATGTGGTCTATGTGAAATGTGTTTCTCGTTTGAAAACAAGATTGACCAAAAAAAAAATGTATTATTTAAATATCGTATACATTTTCAAGCTTTGGGTTGACTGTTAATGAACGATAAGATTTTAAGGACGTTGCCTTTTACGATTTTTTGGGTGGATTCGCTTTCATAAAAATGACAGTTAAACCTCTTTTCGTCCCTCTCTGGTTTCTTGAGCGATTTGTGATTGCCGTGTGCTATCTCTCAACTGTTACTGCCAGCATGCAACATTGGTCATTCGCAGATCAAACTTGCCAGTGATATGGATCTTGTTTCAAATTCTTAAATTCGGAAAACCTTACGTTGTATTCATAGCAAAGAAGTATCTATTAGTTGCATGGCCATTCTTTGACCCCACCCCCCTCCCCACGTACTGCGTTTCTGTACCATTACCACTGCTGCATTCTTACTACCACTAACATGTTCTTACCACCACCACCACCATCACCACTGTGTTATCATCACTACCATTAATGTGTTCTTACCACCACTACGTTCTTACCACCACAACTAATGTATTCTTACTACTGCCACTGTTTTCTTACCACCATCACCACCACCATCACCACATTGTCCACCACTGTGATTTTACCACTATTAATGTATTCTTACCACCACCACTGTGTTGTTACCACCACCGCTGTGTTGTTACCACCACCGCTCTGTTCTTACCATCACCATAATGCACTGTTAACACTACAAACACCATATTCTTACCCCAACTCTGTCTTCAGTTTACAATTTTCCACGAGTTTCTGTAGGTCTTTGGAATAGTCTTTTTCTATCTTGGCTCTGAAGGAAAGATAAATACTGTTAAGGTTTGCATCACATGTTTTCAGCGTTTTGGATTTCAGTCTTCATTTGTATATATAATGTACCTCACTATAGTATACGTGTTTTAGGATATATATTTACATTTCCAATGTTTTTGCCTTTGAAATCTTTACAAATTGTAATGAAGGTCATTTCCTCATGAATGCGCTACTGTTGTATAGAATGCAAATGAATATTTATTTTAACGACTATGAATTGCTAGGAAGTCCGACATAAGTGAAAGTAGAACGTAAATCTTCATCTTTGAAACACATAAAGGTAAATACATGAAGGTATGAACTGCAACGCTTCACCCCGGCATACCGCTCCAGGAAGTACGCCGGCGTGAATCGTCGTAGTTCATACCCTCATGTGTTTTCAAAGTGAAATTTATTTTTTAAATATACTTTTACATTTGCCAATGAAGATTGGGGCGCCTGTGATTAAAAGCGTGATATAATATAGGCTTTTAGTATGTTCTATGTATTAGTTATGAGGGTATATGATATGTGTGTTCTCATCTTCAGAGTATGACATGTGATTCTCATCAAACAGTTCAATATTTTATATTGAGTGTGTGCGTGTATTAATTAAGCCATCGCTAATGAATAGTTATGATGATGAACTCCATACCTTACTTAGAAACTTTAACAAAACTGTTTCAATTTGCGAAATCTTTGGAAGGGGTTACAAAAAAAATTCTCTTCTCCGCCCAGTGACGAATTAATAAAACAAGGACATTTACAAAAAAAATATAAACGTGTAATATCGTCGGAAACGGAGATACTGTATTGATAGGAAGATAAGGCTTAGTCAGTGTGATGTAATGGATTTCTTATTGTTATATCACATTGATACATGTACTTATAACACGTTGTGGTAGCAGGGATCGAAATAGCTGTAATTTGTTGCATATTCAATTAAATTAGGTTCATGTACATTGTTAGAAATTAAATTAACTACATGCATATATTGCTGGAAATCAAATTTTTTTCAGAAACTTGAACAAAATAATTTTTAACTTTTTGAGAAGTCATAAATAATATGAGCGAGTCTAGGGGATTTTTTTTTTTATTTTATTGCTTGGTTGTTTGCACATTGTTTACATCCCGCTCGAAAATTTTTCACTCATATGGAGCAGTCACCATTGCCAGTTTTTACGTTTACGGCCTTTGAGCAGGGAGGGATCTTTATCGTGTCACACTTCCTGTGACTCGGGGGCCTTGGTTTTTGAAGTCTCATACGAAGGACCACCCATTTAGTCGCCTCTTTCGACAAGCAAGGGGTACCGAGGACCTATGCTAACCCGGATTTCCCCTGGATTTTTTTTATCGGATACGTCGTCTTCCTTGTAAGCCCCTTAGACGTAATCATTTATCGAGATCTCGCACAACGGACATACATTTACCTAGATCTCGTACAACGGAGATACATTACCGACAGCTCTTACAACGGACTTACATTTTAAAACTGATCATTGACAAGAGCGTTGTCCTCTCTCTCTCTCTCTCTCTCTCTCTCTCTCTCTCACACACACACACACACACACACACACACACACACACACACACCACACACACACACATACATAAACACACACACACATACATAAATACACAAACACACACATACATAAACACACACACACAAACACACACACACAAACACACACACACACACACACACACATACATAAACACACACACACAAATGTTCTTGATCATTCAAACTAGTTTTGCTCGGTCTATAAAAATCATGTAAATCTTGCAGATAATAGCAAACACACAGACACTCGAACAGACAGTATTTGTGTATACCCTACTCGTTGATTTGTGTGCCAGATATCATACAATATAATACATTATCACCCAGTGTAACTTCTAACCTCTGTCTCAAATAGGTTTCCACTTCGTTAGATAGTTTTCTTCCTTCTTTCATGCGGTTCCTGAGTTCATCGTAACCCTTAGAACTGTTGATGTCTCTGTCCTGTGTGCAATTTAACAGACGATATATTAATGGCATGTCAGTGGTTAATCACTGACAGGTGGGTTTTTTTTGTTTTGTTTTGTGGGTTTTTTTTAAATTAATTTAAATGGAAAGATCACTATACAAACGGTTGTTATTCTGAACTGAATATTTTTGATGCAGTATTAGATGTTTTATACATATATATATATAATGCATTATCACCGTCAGTAGCACGCTAACGACACTATTAATCACACATTTAGTAATATTACGGTACATAGGTCTGTCACCTACACTGTAGAACTTGAGCAGTATTTATGTGAATTAATTTAACAGAATGGAAAATGAACTTACCCAGAAATAGTCCTTGAATCTCGATGTTTGCATCGCTGTGGAGAAATCCGTCCCTCACCTTATCGTAGCTGTCATAAACTGGAAAAAGGAAGTAGAATTCATATATACACACTTCAGTTTTGAAACGTGGTGAAATAGGGCACGATTGAAAGATTTAAATACACACAACGTAGACGACATTTTATGGTTGTATGAATTTGGAATTTAGTTTACAATGACTAGAGTGTTTCCTCCACGACAGGGATTGTCTGGTTATAGCAGGAAACCTCAATTCGTCAACTGTACGAGAGTTTTAATGTTGGGTTAAACAAAAGACAGTCTATCCCCCCAAGCCATCAACCTACCCTACCCAACCGCTTTTTTGTAGATGAGGGGTGCAGTGGCACTGGTTTTAGTACCAGTGGCGGATCTACAGTGAGGTTTTGGGGGGTTGCACCCCGATTACATTGAATTTTTTTTTTTAACATAAAAGATCACTTATTACCATTTAGGGGTCTTCATTCCCTTTTTATTTATTTATTTATTTATTGGAGGGGTCGGAAAAGGTACAACTTGGGTCGCAATTCCTCCTTTCGAAAATCGTGTGGATCCGCCCCTGCATAATAATCTATACATCTCATTACCGAGGAAATGGTGTCAATAAAACCTGGATTGCGGTATCTATAAATACTGCGCTCCTCCTAGTTCGCTCTGTAATACTGTATGACTGAAAGTTAGCATTTCAAAGCTAACAAATTTCTTTCATGCTTAACTCAAAAAAATAAAAAATAAAAAATGGACTGACAGGAACATAAAAGAAATAACTGAAATGCAGTGGTCTGAGTAGTTAGTGATTGAAAAGTAATCGACATTGCAGGCTGTTTAAATACTAATTATTTTTCATCACCAATGCAGGTCATTGAAAAGTAGTTCCACCCCGGGTTACTTCCTGTCATTGGGGGGAAGTAATTAATTGCCATTTATTACCATGGGCTTTTGAATTACCCCCAACTCTGTACACGCATATCAATCGTTTTAAACAGTACAGCACAGGGAAATCTGTTGCAAAAGAGTTTTAAAGTTTCGAAAGATTATATAAAAATGTTTAGAAAAATGAAATATGACAATTGAACTAATATAAATGAAGGAAGAACATATTTTGTCGCAGCGAATTATTAATTTTATTTGTTTAATTGTTAAACTTTGAAATTTTTGTATGTTGCTAATGTACAATTTACTCGGTTATCAGTGTGGTCACGTGGGGAGCGATGTCGGGAAGCTGACGTTATTTACTGATCAACTTCGGGAACCGGGAAGTACAGATTAGGAATGTGCGGCATCTATATGTCAAGCACCAAGTGCTCAGTGATGGGACATAGTCAGAGGTTTGTTTTTTTAATATGACAATAAATAAATAAACATTTATTATTTTCCTATGTTGGAAACAAAAGTATGGCATGTGAAACATTGCAATATTCGATCTTTTCCATTTGTAGTCAACATTTTCTCATTTGTATTCTGTGTTTTTCAATTTGTATTTATGGGTTTTATTCTATATTTTTTCCCCATTTATATTGTTTATTTTTGGACTTCATACACAATACGAACTAAACTGAAACACTATAGAATATAAATAGTTTATTATACGATACAAATAGAAATTATACAGTACCGGGGGGGGGGGGGGGGGAGGCGGGGGGAGTTACCAAGGGAAAAGTGGCTCACGTCATCTTCTATGAAATTCGCATGGATTCCGTGCGAATATTTCGCAAGAGAAGATGAGAATAAAATCTAAAAACAATGAAATATTCACATATATCATTGCAAAATATTTTATAGTGAAATCATCTGGTTATGATCTGACAGTTTTGTAACGCCAACACCAGTAACATATTGGTTTCAAGCCTGAAGATGACAAGATAATTTTGATACAATGCAATGGATCAATTTTAAATGTTCTAAAGTGTTGTCAAAGAAACACGCGGAAATTGTAACTTGAAATATTTTAAAATGGGAACAAAATAAAGAAACAATGTAATATGAATATCCACTTCAAAAAAGGCATTGACAATACTATCATTTGTTGGTATGGAAGACCACTTAAGAGTTTTCAAAAAATATGAACGTATGAAATATCATATTTTAGGTTTCAATATTGAATGTGTCCGGTTAAAATTGTGTCAGAACTTAAAATAATCATTTTAAAATCTGCACGTGCCCCTCAGAAGATCTTAAATTTACAAATACTACAAAATGTACATCGAGGATGTTCAGAGAAAACATGAAAAATACGTTCGTCATCGAAGTCTGTCTAGGAAAAGGATTCATTCCCAAATTACGTGCACGTGTACTTAAAAACTTTATTAGTTTTACACCAGATTTCATTATTAGGCCTAAAATACAGTTAAACTTGGGACGTTACTGGGGCTTTTTCCACGCCTCTCTAAATTGAAATCCTAAATTCGCCCATGTGTGTAAGACAATTTACATTGAAGAAGCTTAACTGGTTTATAAAATGTGAAGTGCCATCATCATGATATGCAAATGATGCAAACATGAATTGATAGTTTTTTGAGTTTCAACAGACTGCTGAAACAAACATGCTTCAGAAAATGTGTCATATAGTTTATACTTAATGTGTCATATAGTTTATAGTTAATGTGTTATATAGTTTATACTTAATGTGTCATATAGTTTATACTTAATGTGTTATATAATTTATCAATAGATTGCAATGACAAGGCATACCCTGGGGGATTTGTGTCACGTGATGATGGTGATACTTGCCCCATAAAGGAAAACTCAAGGCATACCCTGGGGGATTTGTGTCACGTGATGATGGTGATACTTGCCCCATAAAGGAAAACTCGAGGCATACCCCGGGGGATTTGTGTCACGTGATGATGGTGATACTTGCCCCATAAAGGAAAACTCCTGAAAATCACGTGAGTCACTTTTTTCCCTGAGTAGTGAGTGGGAAATGGGATACTCAGTAGTGACATCTGGTGAAGGAGCTAACGAGAGCTGAGACAAGGGATAGCGAGATTTGGGGAAGACGTCACTGAGAGACTTTGTTTAATGCCGTGTTTTGTTGCTGCATTCGATTCTCCTGTTAGTGATAAATGATTTACTATTCCAGGTCGACTATCCCTTAGTCACAATTCCAGGTCGACTATTCCATAATCACTAGTCGAAATCAAGAGTTGGTTATTCATTTTTTTTAATTTTTTATTTTTTTTTTGCTTGAAATCTTCAAATCTTCAGATACAGGCAACACGCAATTGATCATATTTCGACAGTGATCGTCAATAAAGTCTCTGTGCGTTTCAGTGCACTTGTACTTTGTCAAACCCTTACCAGGTACATTTATCTTTAGTTTTGAAATACCTAGCTTATTGTCAGTCCGAATCGTAGTTTATCCCTGTGTAATTATTCTAAGACCCGAGCTATTGACGGATATTAATTATTAATTAAAGTAAAAAAATTATGATGAAATGTGAAACACATATGCGCAACTAAATCAGGAATAGATACAGGGAGATGGCTGTCTTGGATGAAATATTCTGAAATAAAACCGATACACAATTGTTGAGTTACATGAGTGACGGTGTATTTTATGTGTTTCTAAAGGAAAGCATTATATGCTGTCAACAATCTCATGCATGAATATACAAAAGAATTTCCAAACCAGGTTCAGATTTCTTCTGTCTTTTAAATAAAATTGAATGGTTGGAAAATAAACTTTTAAATACAGTGGTACAGATAAGTGAATCTTTTGTCGGAATATTTTTCCGAGTCACAGCCATGGTCTCGCATTCCTAATTTCGCCATAGCAACTAGCAAGAGTTCCACAACCCCTAGAGAAACGAATAGTGCTGGGATTTGTAGAATTCTGTAGAGATTAAGGTAATGTAAAGGTTTCATCCGTGTACTCCCCACAACAAATATCACAATATTCACAATATCACAATATTCATAAACAATATCTAATAATAAATAAACAGTGAAATTTGAAATCCTAGTATTCCGTACCGTCTGTGTTCCTTCAATTCATTAATTTACTTTTTGCAGATGACCTATCGTTTGACTCACCGAAGTCTGGCGGGTAGCATCGCTGATCTCAGTGATATCGCCGAAGAGTTTCTGATATGCCCGATATGTTCCGAAGATTTCACTGACCCCCGCACTCTATCCTGTCTTCATTCGTTCTGTCACGAGTGCATCTCTGAACATATTCTTCAGAGTACGCTTGATCAGCGACCACCTAAAGCGTTTAACTGTCCGGTTTGCAAACGCGGTATCGACGGACCAGTTCAGGTACCGGTTGAATCGTGGGCAAATGTTTTTCCAATCAACAATTTCATCAATGGATTACTGGATGCCGCTAAACTGCGCGCAGAAGACAGACGGTGTGACACGTGTCTACACCGGAACCGGAAGGTACTCGCAAACTTCTGGTGTGATGATTGCGGACAGGCGTTATGCAATGACTGTCACGAAGTTCACAGCTGCATGAAGTTTACGCAGTCTCATCAAGTAATTGAAATAGAAAATATTAAACAACTGCCTTTAAAGAGTACCTCTGTTCATTCTCTCTGTCCAGATCATGATGGGAAATTTCTTGATTTCTACTGCAATGACCATAACGTCATTCTCTGTTCCACCTGTGTGACAGTTAGCCACAGACAATGTTCGAACGTCAAGACATGCAACGAGGCCGCTGCCGAGTACAAAAATGAGACCCGTGGACTGATAGAGAACCTGAGGCACCAAACGGACTGGTCAGTCCGTATTATGGATAATCGCAAACACTGCGTCGACTCACTTGAAGGCGCAGCCAAACAAGTAAAGAACCAAATAGCTAATATTCGGAAACAAATCAATGACGTACTAGACGCCCAAGAGAACCGCATAGTAGGGGAATTGGAAGATCTGAAAAAGAAAGAAATGGAAATTTTAGAGACAGAGAAAGAGACATGCAAAGGCATTATCAGCACTACACGGAATTCGGCAGCACTTCTGAGAAACACCCTGAAACACGGAACGGATAACGATCTGCTGTCTTGTATTGCTCAGATAAAGAAAGAGACGCGTCTTAGCGAAAAGACACTGAAAAATATCTCCAACCACCTCAAGGACGTTTATGTGGATTTCAGACCCGACCAAAATTTACCCACTGTGTTGAATCAACTGAAGGAGCTTGGCAGTTTTGCTGTGTCCAGACAAAGTATTCTTATTCCGCCATCGTACGCCGTCAGAGCCGACACTGTTTTGATGCCAGCAGCCAAGGAACACATTGAAGACGAGCATTACCCGACTCTTGAAACAGAAAATAATTATAAGCAAAAAGAAACTCTCATTCAGGATCTGAAAGATTTCAAGAACTTCGTTCTACCACCAATTGTGAGTACCCCGGTGTCCTCTACTCCAAAGAAAAGTCCTATTCGAAGCTCTAGAAAACATCGGCCTACCACCGCCCGCTTAGCCACTTTAGATAGCACATTTCGTGGACAAACACCAAATGACAGAGAAAATTGTTCCCTCACTGGGGCCGTGTTTATTGAAAATGGTCGAATAGTTCTTGTTGACCAAGTTCATAGAAAATTGAAACTCTTCGATCATCAATGCAAATGGATAACGGAGAAGGTATTGTCAGTCAAACCTTATGACGTTGCCAGTTGCAGTGGGACTGAAATTGCTGTCACCCTACCGAAAGAGAAGAGGGTTTTAATACTGTCCGTCAAAGACGCTGATTTTTCCGTCATAGGGGGATTTCAAACTGGAGCGAAATGTTTTGGCATCGCCTTTACACAAGATACTTTTGCTGTCGCATGCTACTCGTCTCCACCAACCGTGAAGATCATGTCACGCGATGGACGTGAACTGAGGGTTTTCAAGCGAGATCAGTTTGGGCAGGACTTGTTTTTCTTCGCCGATTATATCACTGCCGACAAAGATGGCCATAATCTCTTTGTAACTGATAAGTACAAGAAGTCTGTGATATCCATGACGACAAAAGGTGAAAAACGATGGGAGGTCAAGTACCATCACCTGAAAGGACCGAGAGGGGTCGCTGTTCACGGAACACGTCTATTTGTCGCGGGAAATCGCTCACACAACATTCTGGAAATTTCCACAGAAGGGGAGATTATTGGAGCTATAGTAATAGACGGCGTGAACAATCCCCATGCTTTGTGTGTTAGTCCAGGTGGTGACCATCTTCTGGTCACTCAGTATCACTTGACCTTATCCAAGACAGAGAAAAACATGGTGAAAATTTTCAAAGTACCAAAGAGAAAAGTATAGAAGATCTGAACCAAACGAAAAAAATGTATTTATAAACGTTTTATGGTGTGTGCATGCCGAATCGGTTTGTATAATATTTGCCGATTTATAAGCATATGTATATAGCACTTCAATATCGATACCATGTACAGATACATTTGTACCAGTATGTGGCGTAGATTTCAATAGATATTGTTAAAAACATGTATTTCAATAGATATTATTACAATGAATAGTATTATAATCAAAAGAAACAAAAAGAGAGAAAATATTTGCTGATTTTTTTTATGTATATAGAGCATTGTCATCTTATCCATTTTATCATTTTCAAAATGTCACTTGACAATAGAAACAGAATTTTCTTGAGCGAACGGTAGATAAATTTGGTACGCACTGTTGATGATTCAATGTCGTATACAGTAACTGTGTTTATAATTCTCTTTGGTTCAGATGTACATGGAAAATTCTTATTTTGATTTCATAAACTGCTGGGTTGTATTTGAAATAAAACCCTTGAAAAAACGGAAATCTCAAACAAAAATGGCGAGTTTATAATGTCACCAAAATGCTGGGATTTAATGCTCTAAAAGAAGAAATTCAATCTACAGTTACAACCGCATTTAATGTCCCTAATTACTAAGCGGTATGAAGTTGTAACTCTAAGGAGCTTATTCAATTCCAAAGGAAGGTAATATCTTGATGACATTTTGTAGGAAACAGTGTACATGTTGTTTGTAAGGAAAAAAAATATTGAATATCATAGGAATTCCATGTATGGTAGGGATTCCTTATAATGAAAAAAACAATTATCATGTTTATGCTTGCAGAAGCTTTTTTTTTATATTCCCAAATGAATAAATAATATACTCTCATAACTGGAAAGTATAATTTCTTGGTTTCCACCTCCACTAGATGCCCGTCTAATTATCAGTGATGCCATTTCGTGAACACTGTTTTTTTTAACTCCTGGAAAATTAGCTGACAGATGCGTCAGGATAAGGCTATTCTATCGATCTCTTCCGTTAACACAGCAACCAACATGGCGACAACGAGGCTCTGAAACTAGCAGTCGATCAGAAAACTCCCAAGGTACGGTCTTTTCTCATGATGACAAAATTTCATTTTCTGCACTTTGTACTGGTTTCGGATTAGTAATATCGTCGGTGGTTATTGGATTAAATCGATAACCAATCAGCTGTCAATAGATTTTTAACTGTGATTATTAGGGCAGACATTTAAATTTTTGTTTTAATTTTAGACACCACGGTGTGTATGCTCATGTTTATAAAGACCGAATTTTCTGTGATATAATTGATTATTGCAGAATGTTTGGCCCAAGACTGTACTCGCTGATAGCCTGCTTTCCCCTCTTTCACGCCTGGTCATTACATAATGTCCACTTGAATCTCCGCGATCATTCTGGTCACTCGGGCATCTTCAATCACGACTCCCGGCATGGAGGGATCAAAATGGGGGTTCCAGACGACCTCTGCGACAACGGAAAGGTCTGTTTCACTTCATTTACATTTGTTTGCACTTGCATTGATTTTCAAAATAATAAACTACCTAATACAAATCAATATGTTGAAAGAATACGAAAACGTCAACGTGTATATTGTTATAATACAAACATTATACAAGTAACATAGCCTTAGTAAACCATTAGAATTTAATTAGTAATGTATAGAATCAGACCTGATAAGAGATTTATGTGTAAACCTTCATGTAAAGATTGTTGAATGTATATTATTTAACGTCCCGCTCGAGAATCTTTCACCCATATGAAGACGTCACCTTTGTCGGTGAAGGGCTGTGAAATTTAGGCCTATGCTCGGCGCTTATGGCCTTTGAGCAGGGAGGAATCTTTTACGTGCCACACCTGCTGTGACACGGGGCCTCGGTTTTAGCGGTCTCATCCGAAGGACCGCCCCATTTAGTCGCCTCCTACGAGAAGCAAGAGGTGCTGAGGTCCTATTCTAATCCGGATCCGCACGGGGTCCATCATGTACAGAACCAAACCTGACAACAAATTTATGGTTATTCTGTAAACAATCTTGCTCTAACTGTACGATAGTATGAGTATCACAAACAAGAAATAATTATGTAGAACCGCGTGACGGGTAAATAATGTTCCTTTGCATGCCATTAGGCTTTTTGCATTTTTTAGAAAGATAAATGTTTTGTGTAGATCCATGCGATTCACCATATTTATTGAGAGAAAATAGTTGGTTTATAGACTATCACGCTGTATATATTTATTCATTTAATGGAATCTACTGCAGTACCTTAATCTTGTCACATATTTTTTTTTCATCTAAACAGAACGCTGAATTTTTATTGCACTTATAACTATTACACACCCCGGATTGTGTCATTCGTTTTTTGTCAATTAGCGAAACTACGGAAAGAAATTTGTGTTTGAGCGTCACGATTTAAAACTTGTTATGCTTTACACGATTAGAATTTGTTTTGAAGGTTAGAGGTTTGGGAGAGTGCTTAGTATGGGCAGGGGTGTATGTCCGAATGCTTTCATTATTATACTTGCGTGTATGTGCTTCAGGTGTCACCGTAAGAGAGAGAGAGAGAGAGAGAGAGAGAGAGAGAGAGAGAGAGAGAGAGAGAGAGAGAGCAATAAAATGTGAAATTCACTTTTTGAAGCGCATATTTTTAAGGTATGTTAGTTGTATATTGTTTAATGCCCCGCTTGAAAGTTTTTCACTCGTATGGAAGCGTCATCATTGTCGGTGAAGGGCTGCAAAATGCTCGGCGCTTACGGACGTTGAACTGGGAGGGATCTTTATTGTGCTACACCTTCTGTGACGCGGGCCTTGGTTTTTGCGGTCTGATCTGGTCGGACCGCCACATTTACTCGCCTCATACGACTATATATATATATATATATATATATATATATATATATATATATACTAAATTAAATTGTAGAATTACCTGAACGTGGATTGGAATTTGAAAGACCAGTCGTTGTATAGCTGTACCTTCAGATTGGTGGTGCCTATGTCACCTGTAAGTATCAAGTATACTGATTACTTTGTTGCACCTATAACGCTAACAAGTATCAAATGTACTAATAAAGTCCTGTTACCTCGCGCTAGTAAACTACACAGATAACATATCGATAGTAAGTACCAAATCCAATGAGTATCAAATATACTGATAGCTTTGGTACATCATACCATTTTAATATTTTATCGAATCATTATGAATGGAACATTAATTTCATTTGCCAGTAGATCGATATGCCACATGCATCTGTATATTAAAACGTCATTATGTCACGTGTATCTGTATATTAACGGGTCGATATGTCACGTGTATCTGTATGTTAATGGGTCAATATATTACGTGTATTTGTATATTAACGGGTCTATATGTTACGGGTATCTGTATATTAATATGTCATATTTCTGTATATTTACACCCTGTTTTGTGCTAATGATATAATAACTGATATATAATATCCACTAATGATACAATGACTGATATAATATCCACTGATGATACAATGACAGATATATAATATCCACTAATGATACAATGACTGATATAATATCCACTAATGATACAACGACTAATATGATATCCACTAATGATACAATGAATTATATGATATCCACTAATGATACAATGAATTATATGATATCCACTAATGATACAATGACTGATATGATATCCACTAATGATACAATGAATTATATGATATCCACTAATGACACAATAATCACGAATTGTATGATATCCACCGATTAATGTAATAATTATTAATAACCACAAATGATACATAATAAACACTAACCATACAATAACCACAGAGTGACATAACAACCACTATTGATATGATAATCACCAATGATACTACAATAATACCTACAAATGATATAATAATCACTAATATGATATAATAACCACTTATATGATATAATGATCGCTAATAGGATATAATAACAACTAGTATGATATGACAATCACTAATATGATATGATAATCACTAATATGATATGATAACCACTAGTATGATATAATAACTACTAATATGATATAATAATCACTAAGATTAGATAACATGATAACATGATAGATAGCATGAATAAAATATAGATGTCTGTAATGTTTGTCTATTCCTTTTATATGCAATTGCCTGGCTGAGTAGCTCAGTATCGGTTAGCATGCCGACTGCTGAGCTGCAGATGTTGAGGTTCACACGTCTGTAGTCCTGCTGATAAGTGCCAGGAACACTTAGTTTACTTCACTTTCCCCGAGCTCTGAATGACACGCGTGTTTACCTTCTGAAAATCCCATTTTATCTTCTTTACTTTTGAGAATTGTGTTGTGTACCTAGAATCCGCGTTCTAGAACAATCACCACCACCCCTCCCCCCACCACCCCAAATTGGAAAAATACAAAGCAGAATGAAAACTACTAGTTCCCACTACTACTTTTCCGGGGAAAGAACTCTGCGATGTGTTTGTATCATTCGTGGTTTAGGATTGAGAAACATTTGTTTCATTCTTGGATTTTTTGTTGTTTGTTTTGCGTCCCTTCCATATATTTTTTTCATTCACTCTAAGATGTAAAGTACCAGAAATTTCGACCTACACTTAGCGTTCAGGGGGTTCTTCACGTGTAATAATCCAACGCCAACCGCGACACGGGACCTTAGTTTTTAAGGTCATATACGAAAGACTCGTGATTGCCGAGTGTTTGGCTAAGAAGCAATCTGTCTTAGGTTTGACATGGTCATGGCGCGAGCGGGGCTTAAACTCAAGACCTCCCAGTTACAAAGGGAACTCTGCCATTTAGTTACCGCGACTGGTACATGCTGAATGGGTCCCTGTGATTTCCTGCTACATATATGTTAGATGTTGATGTATCACGGGTCCCTGTGATTTCCTGCTACAGATACATTAGATGTTGATGTATCATGGATCCCTGCTACAGATGTACATGTGATTGATATCGTTAGATATTGATGTATCATTAGTGGTAGATAGTTCTATTATCATTGATATGTTTATATCAGTGGTTTGTTCACTAATAACATGATACACTATTGATACAATGTTGCCATAGTCCTTGATGTTACAGGACTATATCCTGTAGAATTTCGTGTTTTAAGTGAATCGTTCTGTGTGCATAATGGTGACACAATATTTTCTTTTAAGAAAACGAAGAGCAAGGTTTATTGCACAGATGAAGAAGACAAGGTAAAATAGATGTGATTTGCAGTTATGAAAGTGCTGTTCGATAAATCTATCTGTCACATGAATTAAATGCATTACACTTGCTGTTGTATAGGATTCTCTGACAGCGTGAATTTCTAATTCATACAGAATCAATTTTCCAGGGAAAAATCGTGACTCGAGAGCAGCCATAACGCGTATCAATTTCACCAGGATAATGTAACAAGTCTCGTGCATCGTTGTCGTTGCTATCGTTATTTATACGGTTCTTGTTATTTCAAGGGGATTTGTATGGTCCATCATTCAAACAAATATTGATTAAAGTTTTCTGTTTTAAATTTTAATCTTCTTTTTTTCCATATCTTTTTTCAGCCCATACATGTATGCATGAATGAAACAATAACATATCGTGATACCATTCCTTTAAGGTATGTAATTCAGTAATTTAAACGAACAGTAACATAACGCTACTTTATGTTGTAAAGAGCGAAATTCAATCAATCAAATAAAAACAGAAAGGGACACTATCTCATATAGCACGAAATTCAATAATTCAAGTAAATGATAACACAAGAAACCAACTGCAAGCATCAAAGGTATCAGGCCGCAGAAAATGTGAAAGAAATTCTAGTTTTAAATTATTGTCATTATTTTAATAGATCGGGCCACACCGACAATATGCACTTTGTTCATCCCTTCAGAATGAAGAGTTAATTGTAAAGTCATACTTTAATTAAGATATCTAAATTGTTATAGAAAGCAAAATTAGTTAGCAGATACAGTTGTACGCAGAAGGATGTATGTACATGCCGTTTGTCTGGACTCAACTCCTTTTATCACCTCAAGATCATTTGAACATTTTAGTTATGTGATTCCGCAAAAATGGTCCTGAATCCACAAAACACTGCACACCCTTTTTGTATTTCATATATAAATTAAATAGATATAAAGTAATAAATAAATTGACCCGAAACAAACGCAGTACAAATTGACAACTACAATGTCTATTACATTACTTTTAATAAATACGCTTGATTTATACCTAGAAATTATACAACTCGAACACTAATATTAACAATAACTTCAATCCCCATTTAAGTACGTATATCACATTATTTTTTTTTGGGGGGGGGGGGGGGGGATCATAAAACCATATCAGAACAGACCGCGGCCTTTAATAACGCGACACTATCTCGAAAATAATTAATTTAAATAAATAACCAAAGATTCCATTCATTAAAGTAATCCAATGATTAAAAACTATAATGTATCGCAACACTGCCTCGTTTAAAGAAATTCAATAACTTGAATGAAAAAAAAATATCGTTAAGATTAAAGCAAATACACTAGACAGCATCGCAGCTCTATCCGAATATTTTATTTTTTTGGGTCTTGTATTTTTATTTATGTATTTGGTGAAAATAAATGACGAAGGACGGTAAAGGCATAAAATAAGTAAACTGAACGAAGCGAATACAAACTAATGACTAGAAATAGTCATTGATAGTAAACTGAACGAAGCGAATACAAACTAATGACTAGAAATAGTCACTGATTCGAAAGTCCCAACAACTTATTCTTTAAGCGTTTTACCCTAGATATCTCGAATACTCGGATATCTCGAAGTTTTTTCTCGGAGCCCATCGCGTTTGAGATAACGAGGTTGGACTGTATATGTATGTGTGTGTGTGTATATATATATATATATATATATATATATATATATATATATATCTCACATACAGTGATAAGATGGCGCCTAAAGGTTGGAAGAATGAACTAATTTGAACAAAGTCTTACAACGCATTCAAGGTTCCAAAACGAAAAATATCAACCTATCGTAAAATTCATACAGGACAATTACAACAGACACAAATGTCTGTATCGATGAAAAGCGCACTGCTAATTGACGAAGCTAAGCGTCTCATCATCACCTCCTTGTTCACCATCCTAAAATGTAAGATCAGATTACCTTATTGATAGTCAAACTAAACAAAATGACACAAAAAAAAAAAAAAAAAAAAAGTAATCAATTTTTTTTTGTAAGTCTATAACACTTGGAGGGACTTTATTAGATTTAAAAATCTAGACACACTACAACACTAGCACAAAGTCCTGGAAACTATTTTTATTCTAATTATATAAGTATATATGTCTCACTAGACAAGCCGTAATGGTGTCTGTACATATTTTTAGCTCCATGATCTGTGAGAAGGTAAAACATTTCAATAATTGCCTAGTACAGCTGTAGCGATTTTTAAAGCTAATTTGTAGCCTTAGAATTTCTGACGACAGCATGCATTTGGTGTAGGTGTCTACCACCAGTAGTGCTTGTAAGGGAATGATTTCACTGCAGATAATGTTACAATCGCACAACTCTTAAAGGTATCAAGATTGAACAAATTGACTATCACCTCAAAATCACACACACACACACACACACACACACACACACACACACACACACACACACACACACACACCATTTAACCAAAATAAAAATCAGTCTTGTCTGTACATAAATACCACTTTCGTGATCAATATTAATGGTGCAGTGTACATTTGTATTGTGATGATACTTCGTTTTCGGTTGAACAGCTGGACCTGACTTTTCCTTAATACAGCTGTTGTTTGTTGAACAGCTTTCAGTTAAATTGTTGAATTCTTTTCAGATAATTTCATAACGACCAAGCATTAGCTTGATTTACATTTATATATCAAAAAGCATTTAATTCATACAAACTGAGAAAATACAGATATATAGTTTGCATAGACTGTAATGGTGGTAAATATTTACATGTTACGTTTAATCAACAGTGGCCGTCACCGTCCCCTGTGGCCTGTTTACGGCGAATACCTCTACCTTCCTCCACAAAGATGGGTGCATTCATTAGAGGTAATATTCTTGGAATGTACTTGAGACAAACAAACGGGAAAACTTCAATTTATGTCATAATATTCCATTATCGTATACATATAGTATTTAAGATTCTCAACTGATTCAATATGCAAGAGCATGTTCTGCATATGTTCAATTTTTAAAATCGAAGCATCTTGCCTACAAATAAGTTGATATTACAGAGATTTCACCAGTCTAGTTTAAAGTCAGCATTTTGCAAATTCAATGATAGTTACAATAATCTAATTTGTAAACACACTGTCATTACTTCCGATGCTGTCTGTCGTGTTTCACATCAACTGGGCGTTCTTTACGTACTAATTTTGACTACGGATTACTCCGAGTACCTGATCAAGATATGGGGCTCACGGCGGGTGTAACAGGTCAGCAGGGGATGCTTACTCCTCCCAGGCACCTAATCCCATCTCTGGTATATCCAAGGATCCGTGTTTACTCTTCTCTTAAAGGAGAGTAGGGAAAGTTATCTACTGAATCTGCACGACTTTTTTCCCTTCAATGAGAGACTACCTCTGAGAATTGACTTCGTTCATCATGCGGGGTAGTGCTTTGAACGAAATGTAATTTATTTTACTTTACAGAGCAGTTTTGTGGTTAAGTTTTGTAATATATACATGTGTGGTTTAGTTGACGGTGCTATGGTAATCCTGTATATTTATTTACTTTACAGCATGGTGCTGTGATAATCCTATATATTTATTTACTTTACAGCGTGGTACTGTGGTAATGCTGTATATTTATTTACTTTACAGCATGGTACTGTGATAATCCTATATATTTATTTACTTTACAGCATGGTACTGTGGTAATGCTGTATATTTATTTACTTTACAGCGTGGTACTGTGGTAATGCTGTATATTTATTTACTTTACAGCATGGTGCTGTGATAATCCTATATATTTATTTACTTTACAGCATGGTACTGTAGTAATGCTGTATATTTATTTACTTTACAGCATGGTGCTGTGGTAATCCTATATATTTATTTACTTTACAGCATGGTACTGTGGTAATGCTGTATATTTATTTACTTTACAGCATGGTGCTGTGGTAATCCTATATATTTATTTACTTTACAGCATGGTACTGTGGTAATGCTGTATATTTATTTACTTTACAGCATGGTACTGTGGTAATGCTGTATATTTATTTACTTTACAGCATGGTGCTGTGGTAATGCTGTATATTTATTTACTTTACAGCGTGGTACTGTGGTAATGCTGTATATTTATTTACTTTACAGCGTGGTACTGTGGTAATGCTGTATATTTATTTACTTTACAGCATGGTACTGTGGTAATGCTGTATATTTATTTACTTTACAGCGTGGTACTGTGGTAATTCTGTATATTTATTTACTTTACAGCATGGTACTGTGGTAATTCTGTATATTTATTTACTTTACAGCATGGTACTGTGGTAATGCTGTATATTTATTTACTTTACAGCGTGGTACTGTGGTAATGCTGTATATTTATTTACTTTACAGCATGGTACTGTGGTAATCCTATATATGTATTTACTTTACAGCATGGTACTGTGGTAATCCTGTATATTTATTTACTTTACAGCATGGTACTGTGGTAATGCTGTATATTTATTTACTTTACAGCATGGTGCTGTGGTAATCCTATATATTTATTTACTTTACAGCGTGGTACTGTGGTAATGCTGTATATTTATTTACTTTACAGCATGGTACTGTGGTAATGCTGTATATTTATTTACTTTACAGCATGGTGCTGTGGTAATCCTATATATTTATTTACTTTACAGCATGGTACTGTGGTAATGCTGTATATTTATTTACTTTACAGCATGGTACTGTGGTAATGCTGTATATTTATTTACTTTACAGCATGGTACTGTGGTAATGCTGTATATTTATTTACTTTACAGCGTGGTACTGTGGTAATGCTGTATATTTATTTACTTTACAGCATGGTGCTGTGGTAATCCTATATATTTATTTACTTTACAGCATGGTGCTGTGGTAATCCTATATATTTATTTACTTTACAGCGTGGTACTGTGGTAATGCTGTATATTTATTTACTTTACAGCATGGTACTGTGGTAATCCTATATATTTATTTACTTTACAGCGTGGTACTGTGGTAATGCTGTATATTTATTTACTTTACAGCATGGTACTGTGGTAATCCTATATATTTATTTACTTTACAGCGTGGTACTGTGGTAATGCTGTATATTTATTTACTTTACAGCATGGTGCTGTGGTAATCCTATATATTTATTTACTTTACAGCATGGTACTGTGGTAATGCTGTATATTTATTTACTTTACAGCATGGTGCTGTGGTAATCCTATATATTTATTTACTTTACAGCGTGGTACTGTGGTAATGCTGTATATTTATTTACTTTACAGCATGGTGCTGTGGTAATCCTATATATTTATTTACTTTACAGCATGGTGCTGTGGTAATCCTATATATTTATTTACTTTACAGCATGGTACTGTGGTAATGCTGTATATTTATTTACTTTACAGCATGGTACTGTGGTAATGCTGTATATTTATTTACTTTACAGCATGGTGCTGTGGTAATCCTATATATTTATTTACTTTACAGCATGGTACTGTGGTAATGCTGTATATTTATTTACTTTACAGCGTGGTACTGTGGTAATGCTGTATATTTATTTACTTTACAGCGTGGTACTGTGGTAATGCTGTATATTTATTTACTTTACAGCATGGTGCTATGGTAATCCTCTATATTTATTCACTTTACAGCATGGTACTGTGGTAATGCTGTATATTTATTTACTTTACAGCATGGTGCTATGGTAATCCTGTATATTTATTCACTTTACAGCGTGGTACTGTGGTAATCCTGTATATTTATTTACTTTACAGCATGGTGCTATGGTAATCCTGTATATTTATTCACTTTACAGCATGGTACTGTGGTAATGCTGTATATTTATTTACTTTACAGCATGGTGCTGTGGTAATGCTGTACCACCCCTGCGCCAAAAAGGAGGAGGTGGATAAACTAAAAGCCATTGTAGAGGGTTGTTTACGACGTCACGTGATAACACCTTATAATAAACTTCCTCTTGCAGAGGTGAGTGTATTTAAAAGTGGTATCGACTTCAGAGACCCTTAAAATATAGTATAATTAAATCGTCATGTTGCGCCTAGAATGAACATTTCTTACCGTGCACTACATTACATTTAATCATATCATATACCTATTTATTCATCACGATTTCGCGAAATATTTACAAAGATTATGATGTGAGGTTTTTTTTCAGCCATTTGCCTTAGTGACTTATAAATGTCGGCTTACGATGAACTATGTAGATGAGGACGCTGTGGTTAAATTTATAAAGGTAAGAATTTCGTTTTGTGCTCATTCATTGTAATGTAATAGTAATATTCAAATTTACGCACAAAACTACCACATGATTTTAAATAAGACGTCATTATTTTTATACGTAAGTAGATAGCTCTAATTTTGCGACTGTAAACAAAATTTTAAAAAAAATTATTTCAGGAACATGCACTACAGGCCCCAGAGCAAACAGTGTGGGTAGATGGCGATTATTCCTTTGGACTGTTAAAACCCAGTAAGACCCTTCCTAGAAGTGGCAGGAAAGACACTTCTCTTTGTCCTCCATTGTTAGGAAATATACAGATGATCGACAGACACTGACATCGTGTGGACACGTGTCAGTTTTGGGAAATAGACTGGCATTGTGATATATTTTATTAAATGGTGATTTTTCAATATCAAGAGTATCCCCCTGTTTTTTCTTTACCAGGGCTCTTTTGTGTTTTCATTGTTCTAAGTCTTGAAGCAAAATTAAGGATTAACAGAAACATTTCTCCAGTAAATGTAAAACTTCTTCCCCCGAGAGACATTTGCCTTATTTGAAAAGTCGTTTTCTTAATAGAATCACTAAGTCAATGTTTGATATACTGTTAAGTCAAGAAAAGTTGTGTATGGAGTCAAAAATGGGCTATCATACTTTTACATTGAATATTTTGTGACTTCCGGTGCGGATGCTAACGTCTGCAACATATTCAAATATCATATTGATCCACCCAATATTTATCAGGAGTATTTCAAAATGTTTCACAAATTCTGTGTTAAACACTTTACTGGGTAAACTATTACATATATCACAAAGATGAATACTATCTAATCAAAATTAGACTTTTAAAGTCAGCTTCTCTACGACCCATTCCATGCCGGTATATGTTTTTATATTCTTATGAAGCAGAATTCATTCAAAGGCTTCTGCATGAGAAGAAATCTCTTGCTGTGTCCATCAATTCTACATTTAGAAATATTGAAAACATATCTATTGACAATGATAATTTTCATTCATATGTCGACTGATCGGTCGCGGTAGCTCAGTGGCTAGAGCGTTTGCTTCGTAACCGGGAGGTCGTGAGTTCGTGCCATGGCCGCGTCAAACATAAGACGTAAAAATAGGTAGTGATTGCTCCTTCGCCAAACGCTCGGCATTTAGAAGTGAGAATGACGGGTCTTTCGGATACGACCTTAAAAACGGAGGTCCCGTGTCAAGGTAGGTGTTGGCACGTTAAAGAACCCTTACTGCTATGGCCCAGAGCGCCACGTATAAGTCAAAATTTGTGGTACTTCACCTACAACTGGTTACGTTTCAATATGAGTGAAAACTTCTCTACGGGATGTAAAACAAACAATCATATGTCGATTCGAGATATCCCAGTGAACTTGAAATAAACGATACACCACAGAGTCTTCCACATCTGCTTCGTACTTAAATATTTTATTGAAAATAGATGTTGGCGGCACACTAACAACTCCACTCTATGACAAACGGGATGATTTTAATTTCTCCATTGTCAGCTTCCCTTATTTATTTAGCAATACCATGATCGTCTGGATATGGTGTTTTCATCACTCAAATGTTTCGATACGCAAGAGCTTGTTCCACATATGATCAGTTTCTAAATCGAGGTAGGCTACTGACAAACAAGTTGATGTTACAGGGGTTTGTACAATCTCGTCTAAAGTCAACATTGCGCAAATCCTAGTTTGCCAGTACAATATTCCATTATGTGAAATGCAATCTGATGTGTTTCTTGCGAATTGTTAAGCAGTTCTTGGCACACTAGTTCTGACTGCGGATTACTCCGTTTACCTGATCAATATATAGCGATAATAGCGGGTATTACCGGTCGACAGGGAATACTTACTCATCCTATGCACCTGATCCCAACTTTGGTGATATTTCCAGGGGTCCGTGTTTGCTCATCTCTCTGATTTGTATTTCTTATAGGGATTATGAGAAGATCACTGTTCGTTATCTTAACCTTTTCATGGAATATATAGTAGAAGCACAGAATTTACTAATCTAATTTTAGGTAGATTTAGATAAGTGGCAGCTTGAAGTAAAAAAGAAAATAAGTACCAGTTGTTGTGAGATGTTCATGAGATGAGACTGCTCACTATCTGAACAAAGAATACAACCCTGGAATTAACTGAACTAATATAGAATACAAACCTAGAATTAACTGAACTAATATAGAAAAAACCCTAGAATCAACTGAACTAATATAGAATACAACCCTAGAATTAACTGAACTAATATAGAACATAACCCTAGAATTAACTGAACTAATATAGAATACAACCCTAGAATTAACTGAACTAATATAGAATACAACCCTAGAATCAACTGAACTAATATAGAACATAACCCTAGAATTAACTGAACTAATATAGAATACAACCCTAGAATTAACTGAACTAATACAGAATACAACCCTAGAATTAACTGAACTAATATAGAACATAACCCTAGAATTAACTGAACTAATATAGAATACAACACTATAATTAACTGAACTAATACAGAATACAACCCTAGAATTAACTGAACTAATATAGAACATAATCCTAGAATTAACTGAACTAATATAGAATATAACCCTAGAATTAACTGAACTAATATAGAACATAACCCTAGAATCAACTGACCTAATATAGAATACAACCCTAGAATTAACTGAACTAATATAGAATACAACCCTAGAATTAACTGAACTAATATAGAATACAACCCTAGAATTAACTGAACTAATACAGAATACAACCCTAGAATTAACTGAACTAATATAGAACATAACCCTAGAATTAACTGAACTAATATAGAATACAACCCCTAGAATTAACTGAACTAATATAGAATACAACCCTAGAATTAACTGAATTAAAACAGAACACAACCCTAGAATTAACTGAACTAATATAGAATACAACCCTAGAATTAACTGAACTAATATAGAATACAAACCTAGAATTAACTGAACTAATATAGAATACAACCCTAGAATCAACTGAACTAATATAGAATACAACCCTAGAATTTACTGAACTAATATAGAATACAACCCTAGAATCAACTGAACTAATATAGAATACAACCCTAGAATTAACTGAACTAATATAGAACATAACCCTAGAATCAACTGAACTAATATAGAATACAACCCTAGAATTAACTGAACTAATATAGAATACAACCCTAGAATTAACTGAACTAATATAGAATATAACCCTAGAATTAACTGAACTAATATATACTCTGCAAAAAAAGAAACGCATAATGGATTTTTTAAGATTTTAGTAGATGTATTTTGGATTATGATTTTACAATAAAAAATGTAGATATTCACTAGAATTGTTTCAATTGAAAAAAATTACAGTCCAAACCTTAGATATTGGTGGAAAAAAAGTCAGATCATCACAGTTAAGAACACTTCCTGTCACGTTTAAGTTAGTACCGTGTATGACCACCTCGAGCTGCCAACACAGTTCTGCATCTCCTTGGCATAGAGTCAATCAATGTTCTTACGTTATTGCGTGGAATTGTTCGCCATTCCTGTTGTAACATTTGACGGAGCTGATCGAGGGTCTGAGGCGGAGGTTGGCGCAGGCGCACACGTTTATCCAGTTGGTCCCATAAGTGTTCAATCGGATTCAAATCCGGTGATTTGGAAGGCCATGGTAGCACATTAATGTTGTTCTGCTGAAGGTAGTCAATTGTTAAGCGGGCTGTGTGAGGCCTAGCATTGTCATGTTGGAATAACTCCCTCTGTCGGTCAATTACGCGCATAAGGTGAGGTTGGAGAATTTCGTCTCTGTACCTTTGAGCCGTTAAATTGCCCGGGACATGTACCAGTTCTGTTTTACGGTCATTAGAGATCGCCGCCCACATCATGACGCTACCTCCACCGAAGCTATCCACTTCTTGGACACACGAGGAAGAGAAACGTTCATTCCTGCGCCGGTATACACGGATTCTTCCATCACGTTTCTGTAGCAGAAAACGGGACTCATCGCTGAACCAGATTCTACGCCAGTTGCGGAATGTCCAGCCCCTCAATCTGTTGCACCATCGGACTCTTTCTCGTCTGTGTAACGGTGTCAAAACTGCTCCAAAATACGGTCTTCTGGGTGTAATGCCATATTGTCGAAGTCGGTTGCGGACTGTCTGCGAGCTGATTCTTCTCAATCCAGGTATTCCGACTGCAGTAGCTGTTGCAGCAACGGTTCGATTCCGTAGATGAAAGACCCGGATGTAGCGATCTTGTCCAGGAATCGTAATGCGAGGTCGCCCACTCCTCGGTCGGTCATTAGTAGAGCCAGTCTGCTGGAATCTGTTCCACAGCCGAGAAATTGTGCTCTGATTTACGTTTTCAGTTCGTGCAATCTCACTTTGGGATACTCCGGCCTGGAGACGGCCAATGACGATATTTCGAGTAGCAGGGTCCAACCTTGGCATGGCAGCATTTTAACGTTATGATGAATTCAAGCTTCAAACTTCGTCCTTTTATACGCTTTAATGTAGTGGTTGAATTAAGCACAAAGTTCTCGTGAAAAACGTAAGCCAAATTCCATGGCGATAGAGGTGATGTGCAATTTTAGAGAGTCGCCGAGCTAATTTGGCAGAGAGCCAAATCAAATGAACAGACCTTTAAAGTTTCATACTTACCTGTAAAAAATCAATTACTCAATTGACCATTTCAGTTTACCTGGTAAAATACATAATTTGCATTTTTAAAATTTCAAAAGGGCTATGCGTTTCTTTTTTTGCAGAGTATAGAATACAACCCCTAGAATTAACTGAACTAATACAGAATACAACCCTAGAATTAACTGAACTAATATAGAACATAACCCTAGAATTAACTGAACTAATATAGAACATAACCCTAGAATTAACTGAACTAAAACAACACAACCCTAGAATTAACTGAACTAATATAGAATTGCTTATAGTCTCTCAAAAGATTTTCTTTAACAATCAAATATGTAATGCACTCTATGTCGTGAATGGTAAAATGTGAAGGAAAAAGTGCAGATAACGAACAGTGATCAATCTGATAACTTCTAGAAGGAATTAAAAAAAAAAGAATTTTGCAAACGCGGACGGAAGGTAGGATCAGGTGCCAAGGAGGAGTAAGCAAATCTTGTTGATCGATCATACCCGCTGTGAGCCCTATGTCTTGATCAGGTAAACTGAGTAGTGGCACTGGTAATTTCTGTGCTTACGATGGTGATTTTTGGTAACGATGGTGATTTTTAAGGTAACGATGATGATTTTTTTAAGGTAAGGATGATTTTTATGGCAATGATGGTGATCTTTATAGTAACAGATGAATTTTATGATAACAATAACTGACCAATTCTGTCCATTACCCAGAATTCCTGAAAATTGTAGATACATCCGACCCTCTATGATTACTATGAATTTTAGTATTTTATCTTCCTTGATGTTACTGTATTAAACGTTTCACAATGCATCATTTATTATTGGTCATGAACTTTTAATTTTCAAAGTTTTAGAATTATAGGTTAGACTATTCAAAACCATTGACACTTTTGAAATCTTTTTTGACAGTGATGTTTTTTGTTTGTTTGTTTGTTTATAGCCGCCTGAGCAATTTTTCAGCTATCCGGCGGCTGTCACCATTACCGGTGACAGGGCTGCAAATTTAGGCCTATGCTCGGCACTCAGGGCCTTTGAGCAGGGAGGAATCTTTATCGTGCCACACCTACTGCGACACGGGACCTCGGTTTATACGGTCTCATCCGAAAGACCGGCACCCACGTCCCACAGTGAGATTCGAACCCCCGACTCAAGGATCATCAGATCTTTGAGCCCGACGCTCTAACCACTGCGCCACGCGGGCGGCTTGACAGTGATGTAAATTAGTTCTTGTAGTTAAGATTCACCTGGTGTAATATGAAAATTACATATTTATACCACTTATATCTCGCCTTGGGGTTACTGAAGTATCACCCTACTGTTTGTCTTGAAAAGGCAAAAAACAACGAACAGTGATCATTCTCATAAATCCCAAATTACATAAATTAAAGAGTTGAGTAAACACGAATCACTGGACACACCAGAGGATCAGGTGTCTAGGAGGAGTAAACACCCCCTGTCGACCAAACTATTCAAAAGTCTATTGTGACATAATTTGTCCAATTAGAATGGGTCAACACAAATTAGCAAATGCAAAACAAAAATGTCAAAGTTATCTCTCTTTGTACTACGAACTGCAGCAGAAATGGGTGATGATGTTGTCAACTCCACTGGTTAGGTGCCTGGTCCAAATCCAATATAAACCATACCATGAAGTTTAAAATAAAATCACCTCTGCAAGAAGTTTATTATAAGATGTTATCACGTGGTATTGAGAAGTCACCAGATGAAGTATGGCAACTTTAGACGTGATTCTCACTTCTAAATGCTGGGCGTTTGGCAAAAGAACAATATGATGCCGTCATGGCACGGAGGTGGCTCACATTCACGACATCCCAGTTAAAAGTGAACACGATTTGAGGACCAAATTCGTTCCCTAGAAATAGTTTTCCGAAGTCCCTTCATACAACGGAGTACTTTTGTAACAGATTTTTCTATTACTCCAAGACTAATGCAACATATTCTTTATTCTGCATTTTGATTGGCCAAGAACTTGACTTTCCGACTATTCCGTCACCATTGACAATCGTAAACAATTTCTGCATTCCTCCGCGGTCACTAAAGTAAATAATGTGGCAACCGAACCAGAGTATGACATGTCAAACATTGCAATATTCATT
Source organism: Ostrea denselamellosa (assembly GCA_024699665.1). Taxonomy (NCBI): domain Eukaryota; kingdom Metazoa; phylum Mollusca; class Bivalvia; order Ostreida; family Ostreidae; genus Ostrea; species Ostrea denselamellosa. The sequence goes on from JAMZEH010000041.1 coordinate 3,803,614, forward strand.
ATCTTATTGCCCCGTGGGGATCCGGGTTGTTAGAATAGATTCTCAGTACCCCTTGCTTATCGTAAGAGGCGACTACATGGGGTGGTCCTTCGGATGAAACCGCAAAAACCGAGGCCTCGTGTCACAGCAGGTGTGGCACGATAAAGATCCCTCCCTGCTCAAAGGCCATAAGCGCCGAGCATAGACCTAAATTTTGCAGCCCTTCGCCGGCAATGGTGACGTCTCCATATGACTGAAAAATTCTCGAGCGGGACGGTAGACAATATATAATCAATCAATCGTTATCTTATTATTCTATCTCCTGTGATTTATATTCTATCTCTCGTATTATGTCAGTTTTTTAATTTTTTTATTTATATTATTATATCTCCTGTAATTTATGTTTAATAACGTTCACTAGGTGTTGGTAATCAAACACAGGGAAAACTGCACTGTTTATGCGTTAGGTATTGTGACTTGTAAAATTTGTCAACAGTGAAATTCAATTCAGTGCATCGTAATGGTTCACGGCGATATGAAAGGATTCGCGCAGATATAACGATGTGAAAGTTTCTGAATACCTTAATCATACGCCCATGAACAAATTTTATTGCTTACATCTTGTATCTTTAGATTTGACATTAGAAAGTATTACATGGTTTAAACACAAACTGATGTGTAATGTGATTTATTGATTCCGATTACGATGCAAATGACAGTAGGTCCATTCCAGTTAAAATAAAAACATTCGGACAGTGTTAAGTTTATAATAGTTAAATGAAAACACTTTTCCATGAAGAAACAATGGATTTCATGAAACGTTCACATTTATCAAATTAATAGTGTTGGAGTGTGTTATTTTGTAACCAAAGACAAGAAATATACTGTTTACATATGTAGATATCAGAAATACATTGCCATACACCACTGAGCAGATTTTTGCGCATTAAACTATAAAATCTAAGAAATTTTACATGAGGGAGTGAACTGTGACACTTCACATCAGTAAACTGCGTAAAGCGCATTAATATCTTATATTACATTCTCCTTTTATTTCTTTCGGAATTTCCAGGTGATAAAATAGAGGTACTACATTTATCACTCATTGTTCACGACTATCATTACAACTGGTAACGATATAAAAAAGCAAAAACATTGAAAGTGAAGATATAAAGTAATCTATGTATAAAACATTCAGTGTTGACCCCCCGGCAATGACATGAATCTGACCATGAACAGCTAACAGCAAACGACAAATGTCACGTTATCATACTATGCTTTGATATCTGTGCAAAAAAGACAAATATGACGTTCAGTCGGTAGATCTGTTCATAAGTAACCTATATCTTATTAACTAAATTCATTTTGATCCATGTGAACAAATGACAAATATGACGTTATCGCCATTCGCAATATCCATTAATGGCAAATGTGACGATATTCTCATTCTCTTTGACATCTGTGTACATTTGCTTCGTATTTAGTGATATCAAAAGAACGATATCAGTGACATCAATTTTCTTCTTGTGGAAATATTTTGCAGCATTCAAGGATACAAAATCGTCATCATTTATTACGATTGGAGGTCACGGGTATGGTTGAATACATGTACCGGATTTCTATCATTCGCAATACCATTGGATACCTCTTTACGGTTAGATTTATTGTTACCCCGCGAGGAGTGGAGTAGTCATATCAACGCTTGTGACGTTAACCAGGGGCGTGGAAATATTGCCGAGCATGGCGGCCACAGTGCCTGTCAAAGGATCGCATGAACTCTGTGTTGAGTTTCCAAAAATTTCTGGAATAGTGTCAAGATCAAAGAGAGCCACTCCCCACGTGTTGATTGCTAGATTCAGAACGAGGACTGCTATTGCGTTCATCATGAGACCCGCGAAAGCCTACAGATTGAAAATAATAACATTACGGCTTGAAATTGCATCCTTATCAAGATAACGAGATGGTAAACATTTTGATAAGAATTAATTAAAACTTAAACTTTAATAACCAAAATAAAACAAAAGATGAGGATAACATCGATCAATCTCATAATCCTATAAAGAATACAATATGTAACACAGGACTAATACGGACCTCTAGAAACACCAGAGGTGTGATCCGTGCTTAAGAGGAATATATGACTCAAAAGAAAGAGAATATATAGAAGAAATTGTGTCAAATGTATCAATTTTACCATGTTAGGAATCCTGATGTACCCAGTGGAAAATACTATAGCATTGGGAGGTGTGGCAACCGGAAGCATAAATGCAAAGGAACATGCAACGGCAGCTGTTATCATCAGATACAACGGATGAGACCCTGTGTTTATAGCCTGAAATTCGGAATAGTCTTATCCCGTTTAAGCAAAGTACAATTGAAATAAATATCAACACGTTACTTGAGGAATTAAAATTACCAATTCGGCCATTATTGGCATGAGGATGGTGGCGGTAGCACTGTTGCTGGTAATCTCTGTGGCGCCAGCGATGATGAGGGACAAAATCAGGTTCATAACCCAGGGCGTAAAGGTGTTTAGAACTCGTAGATTGCAACCCACTTTCTTTGCCAGACCTGAAGCCTGTGTGTAATTATACAATTATCATCAATTAATATCAATAACACTTTTGTATTGAGTGATCAGCATTCATATGCTTTAATTCATATAACTTACATACATACACACACAAATATATATATATATATATATATATATACATATATATATATATATATATATATATATATATATATATATATATTAACGTTCCAAATAATAAAATCCGTACGGATGTTGCAGAGGCCATGGCAAATCCACCTCCCAAGAGAACGATGACTCCCCATGGAATCTTATTAACAGTCTTCTTCCAAGTGAGAATTGGGTGGTACTTTGGTTTGCTTTCCTCCGACACTGAAACAGAATTGCGATTGACGGGAAAGATGAGATATAGGATGAATCTAGTTGTGAAAAAGCCAATTCAGTTCGCAAAATTGACTAATATTAGTGTGTTATTTTTCTTTTTCATTTTGATATTTTTGCCACCAACATTCCCTTGATATCAGGGACACAACGCAAAATATATTTCACAATGGAAATAAGATTTTCCTTATATACGATTCATCCTTATATACGATTTACCTTCGTATTTGTTCCAGCAAAGGACATTTGGAAATCTAGCCGGAAGAAAGAACAACAAAACAGCTATAAGCATGGCTGGAGTAGAGTCACGTACAAAGGGTCTGAAACAAAAGAAAATGAGAACTGTGTGTTGGTGTTCATCTTGCTTTAACTAATGGTTTATTTCACATTACTAACCCTTTACTGTTTTCCGTGAATAGGATTTTCCATCCTCCAAAACCCGGGATATCTCGGAAAATCCAGAGTAAAGCAAGTGCTCCGAACAGAATCATCACCTCAACTTCTGCAAACCTAATAAAGGTAAAGGGAAACATGCCACTTCCAGGGAGACCAAAAATTGAAACAAATATCAACGAAGATGTTTTATCTGTACAAACGTGATTGGTCCAAGTTTTCTTTTTTCTTCATTCATCACCATTTTTATCGCTTTTCTTTTAGCCGGGCTTTGTTTTCTGAAACACCTGGATAATAATAGTGAGGTAAAGAACAAATGAATCAAAGCTACATCAATGTATGACTGTCTAAATCATTCTTCAATCATTGCTGTAGGGTTTATTACAAAATAGATGAAATCCTACGAGGTTCCAAGGAATACGATCTGCAGCCAAACCCAGGACAGCACCAACACAATAACTGAAAGAGGTAATCCGAACCCCATCCACTTAGCGAAGGTTATGCCGCTGTCTGCTCCGGGGGCTCGACTAGAGTACAACCTGGTCGTATAAAAGGTAACTTATATATTACTTGAATAAGTAAAATATATGCTATGTTCCAATTACTGTCGTGGATTTCATTCGCGAACATGATCTCTGTAAACACGACGAAGTTGATCGTGTATCGCGATTTGACATTGTATACCGATTCTGGAAATTATGACATAAGTGAGGACCAGTAGTGCTTACTCGTTGGCTTGGCCCTGTAGAATAAGATTTGGGGGTGTGCCGGTAAGAGTAGCCACGCCTCCAACATTAGCAGCATAGGCCACACACAAAGCAAATCCTTTAGTCATCTTCTTCATTGCTTCAGATTTTCCTTTTCTACAGTTAGAAATTCTACAGTTTCATTCATTCTAAGGTGGAATTCACATTGTTGTAGCATGGTTATGGGTTTGCTATATACAAGTAGATCATTAGAAATCTATAGTTTTCTGAAACATGTGCTTTTGAACAACGGATTTAAGGTATATCATTTGTGACATATAAATACATATACCTGATTACTTATATATAATGTCATATGATGACTAAATCAACCATTTAAACTGTTAGCTACATAGGTGATCTTTTACAAGTGTATAACTTATAGAATCACATTACATTCATGTCGAACGCCAAATTGATGTGTCGTTTTAAAGAATGAAATTCATTAAAACAATATATCTCCGACACTGTACTAAAATATTCCAAGGACGTAGTTTGAACCAAATGCTTATGCGAACAAGTGAAGATAACGAACAATGATCAAAGAATACAAACTTAAGTAAAGGGCAAACACGGTATCATATTCAGGCATAGATATTCATCTGGAAGTCATACCCTACTTTGTCTGACCTTGAATTTTGGCCTAAAGAAAAGATAAGGGTCATATAGTCACTTTTTCTGCGTTTCCTCGTTACGAACGCTCATCTTGCATTAAGATAATAAATGGATGGTGTGATTTTTGCAATCATGGTATCATTTCGAAGGGTTCATCAAATAAAAATAATCCACGATAGGAATTTACAAAATTTTGATTACTGTTTATTTTACGTCGAAAGAACGTTTTATCAAAATATTCGTAACAGAAAATGTATTTTCATACAAATCTCTACGTAAAAGGTTGCATAAACTTTATATTTATAAAAATATGAAATAAAATTAATCATTCACAATGAATATATTTTTTAATTTGATTTTTCTTATTTTCATCGACGGTGGATAACTTTCAAAAAGGCTCAGTGCAAATTAATTGGCTTCTAATCATTTACCGTCCAGTGGGGATCCGGGTTAGGATAGATCCTCAATACCCCTTGCTTGTCGGATGAGACCGCAAAATCTGAGGTCCCGTGTCACAGTAGGTGCGGCACGATCAAGAACCCTCCCTGCTCAAAGGCTCTGAGCGCCAAGCATAGGCCTAAATTTTGCAGCCCTTCAACGGCAATGGTGAGGTCTCCATATGAGTGAAAAATTCTCGAACGGGACGTTAAACAATATATAATCAATCTATCTAATCATTTACAGTCATGTAAATTTGATGTATTTCAATTTCATCTTCATTTAAAAATAAAATTTGTCGTGATTTAAATCATTCAAAGTTGTTCAGTCTCCTTTTGTTATACACTGAATACCTTGATATATAACACAGAAACGGAGAACATATGGATAATGTATGCTCTCTGTATATTTCCCCCCACGTGATTACTGTCAAAACAGTTTCATTTATATATGCTTGATGATCTTACGTTAGTTTTGAATCGTCGCTATCTGAGCTGTGGAGTGTCATTCCGTTTGTCTTTTGTCCTTCTTTGTCTTCTTTACTTTCAGGACTTTCAATGTCATCAAAGCCTTCGTTTTTCACTCCGCCATTATCTGGTCATAGAAAATAAGTTATGAATTATATACTATTAGGAATTCAACCAAATCCTCCTATATGTGAAAGTCAGTTCACTAAAGCCCTACGAGTGTTTTCATTTCTCTCTATGTCCTCCATCTGATTAGCCACAGCAGTGATGATCGGGACCATCATAGATGTCGCTGCTGTGTTGCTGATCCACATCGATAAAAACCAAGTGGGTAACATCAACCCAAACATTAATCTACAAGAAAAAAAATGTTTACAACTTACTTAGAACCCCAATATTACCAAAACCCTTACAAATTACCTTTACAAGAATAAGGACAGAAATGCAATAATAATAAGGGGCTCATGGACCGCAATGTTCACCTGAGTCACATTGACCCAACTATTCATTTTTAAAAGATATTACTCTCTTTATTTCCCATGAAAAATTTATAGAACTTTGAATTTCTATTGTTGACCAAACCTACCCTCGGAGCATAAATTAATTTAATCAAACTTGAACCTGCACTACCTAGAGATGCCTGCAAATTAATTTGATAAATCCTGTTCCATTTGCTCTTGAGAATGTTTCTCCTACCTATTTTATATAAAACGTCGATCCCCTGTTGGGGTTCCATTCCCCAGTCAAGATTTGAAAAAAAATTTGAATCTGAAATACATGAGGTTGCTTGCACATCAGTAAGTCTAATCATGGCCCTGCTGTTCATAAGAAGATTTTTAGATTTTCCCCCATACCATTGCTCTCTAACAGTTTGATACTTAATTGTGGCTCCACCCTACCTTCCAGGACCTGCATAACCTGCTATCAACATGAATAATCATACTCTAGCTGTTCGTAAGAAGATTTTTAAACATTTGCTATGAATTCCCATGTAAAACTTTGATACACTATTGTGGCACCACCCTACTCCCGGTGGACACATATTGAACGAATCTGCAATTCCTGACAATGCTTGCAAATTAATATAACAAATTATGACCCTGCTGTTTCTTGAGAAGATTTGTCCTATCTATCAACATGTAAAACTTTACCCCACCCCCCTACCCCCTCATTGTAGCTAAACCCTACCCCTGTGGGACATGATTTGGACAAACATGAATGTTCAGTAATGTCAGGTAGCTTTCTCAAAACTATCTTTTCTAAAGGATATTTTTTTCAAATCATCCCACCCAACTGTGTTTGCCTTTTCTTCATCATCTCTTAGGGGCCTCCGTGGCCGAGTGGTTAGAGGATCGCGCTCAAAATCACAAGGCCTCTCACCTCTAGTCGGCGCGGGTTCGAATCTCGCTTGCGCCGATATATGCGAGATAGTTTGCCAGTTTACTTTCGGAAGGTCGGTGGTGTCTTCCCGGGTACATTGTATCTGGGTTCTCTCCTCCACCAATAAAAACTGGATGCCACCAGATGACTGAAAAATTGTTGAGTGTAGCGGAAAACAACAACCAATCATCATCTCTTATTGGAAGAGAAGATGACCCTTTATTTGAACTTGAATCCCTTTCATCCAAGATGACCATCTACAAGTTAAGTTGAAATTGGCCAAGTTGCTCTGGAAATGAAATTGTGAAAAGTTTACGACGACAGACGTAGAACAAATTTTGATAAGGAATAACTCTTACTTGAGCCTTTGGCTCAGATGAGCTAATAATGATAATAATAAGCAGTTGAAAAAAACAAGAAATTAACAGAGCTTAGGGCGATCTGATATCAAACAAATTTCTTCTGATTTCTAACAATCAGGGGATCATAACTTGATGTTAAAAGTTGAAGATATTCTTACAGACTTGGCTGAGAGCCCACCAAGGAGAGAATCCCTATAGCAATACGTTTGTGAAGATTGACTTCCTCTACTGCCACAGCCACAATGAGTCCTCCCAGAAACAACATGGACGTATCCTATGGTAATAAAAGGGCTAAGATAACAGTACTCAATCTCGTAATTCCTATAGAAAATACAGATCAGAGAGATGGGCAAACACTGACCTCTGAATATACTAGAGGTGGGATCAGGTGTCTAGGAGGAGTAAGTATCTCGTGTCCACCGGTCACAACCACTGTGAGCCCTATGTCTTGATCAGATGAACGGAGTAATCAATGTGCTAAGAATTGCTTTACAATTGGTATGAAACACGTCAGATAGCATTTGACATAATGGAAGGTTATAGTGGCAAATTAGATCGTTAGAACGACCATAAAAATCTAGAAATGCTGACACGATACTGTAGAAACTCCTGCAACACCAACTTGTTTGTCAGTAGCCTGCCTCGATTTAAAAACCGATCATATGCAGAACAAGCTCTTGCGTATCAAAATAGTTGAGAGTTGTAAACACCATATGCAGGTGATAATGGAATATTGCTACATAGATAAGGGAAGTTGACGATCAAGAAATTGAAATTATATCTCCCAACTGATTCGATATGCAAGAGCTTGTTCTGCATATGATGAGTTTTCAAATCGAGGCGGACTATTGACAAAGAAGTTGATGTTACAGGGGTTTGTACACTCTCGTCCAAAGTCAAACATTAAGTTAAACATTTCTCAAATTTTATGGTCGTTATAACGATCTAGTTTGCCAGTACAACTTACCATTAAGTCATATGCTGTCTGATGTGTTTCATACCAATTGTTAGGCCGTTCTTGGCATACTGATTCTGACTACGGATTGCTCCGTTTACCTGATCGGAATATAGGGCTCATGGCGGGTGTGACCGGTCGATAGGGGATGCTTACTACTCCTAAGTAACTGCCCCCTCCTCTGGTATGACCAGGGGTCCGTGTTTGCCCGTCTTTTTGATTTGTATTTTCTATAGGACTTACGAGATTGAATGCTTAATGGCCTTTTCAATTAAATGTGAAGATAACTAAGTAATTGTTTTTAATTCCCTACCGGCTTTGCCGAAGGGGACTTTCAGTTTACCCTTGATCTGTCCATCTGTCAGTCATTCCGAATCAGTTTCACTTTTTCAGCATTCGGTGAAGATATTCAACAGAAATTTTATATATGACTTTGTCTTGAAAATTTACAGATCAAGTTTGAGTTTCGTTACTTTTGACTGAATTATGCCCCTTGATGAATGTTTCAGGTTTTCCCGACTTTTCTCCGCATTCGATGAAAATATTCAACTGAAATTTTATATATGGTTTTGTCTTGGATGGTTGCAGATCGGGTTTGAGTTTTGTTAGACTCGACTTACTTTTGACTGAATTTTTCCCCATGATAAATTGCAAGAATCAGTTTTCCGGACTTTTCTCCGCATTTGGATAAAGATATTCATTTGGAATTTGATGTGTGGCTTTTATCTTGGATAGTTACAGATCAAATTTGAATTTCGTTACTCTTGACCTACTTTGGACTGAATTATCCTACCGGTAGAGGACTTTATTTGCCTGCAATACACTCGTTTTTTTTAATTCAGTTTATAGTATTTTATATACATTTTACCTAACAAACATCAAATTGTTTTTGATGAGTAACATTGGAAATACTCTAAAATTATGGCGTTTATCCTTAAACGATTGGCAAGAAAACACTCTTTGTGCATGTAAACATGAAGTGAAAATAAGAATGATTTGTAGGGTTTCAACAACCTATACAAGAATAAACATACTATTCATTATCGTATAAAATTCACAACAGATTTCAACTTGACTTTGGTTTGTCTGTACTCTTGATTTTAAGTTGTCATAAATAACTATAAATCTGAACTACGTCTTATCATTTGTCCTTCAACTTCCCGCAGTGGTGTAGTTAATACACTGAAAGTTCTCAACCATTGCATTTTAATCTAATTGATCTCCAATGGCTTGATACTAACCATAAAATGTAATATCTCTATAAATAATGGGGGTACGTCAATTCTCAGAAAAAAATGTCGAATCCTTAGATAGTGTACAGAGCTTAAGATCAATTAATAGTACTTAAATCAAGGTTACTGATTATATGTTGATGTTACAGGGGCTTCAACAATCTCATTTAAAGTCAACATTTCGCAAATTCTATGGTCGTTATAAAGTATAGTTTGCCAATATTTTCTGACGTGTTTCATAACAACTGTCAGGCCGTTCTCTACATGTTGATTAAGGATTAATCCGTTTACCTGATAAGATACAAGGCTCACGGCGGGTGTGACCGGTCGACAGGGAATGATTACAGCTAGGGGCAAAATCTCACCTCTGGTGTGCCCAGGGGTCCATGTTTGCCCACCTCTTAATTTTGTATTCTTTATAAGAGTTACGAGAATGATCACTGCTCGTTATTTTCACTTTGACCTTTTCACATAATGAGACTTCATTCACAGTTTCACCATATGTATATATTGATTTTTTTTACAATAAAATGTGAAGGTGAACAAAATAATTTACTGATATTTGTTTCATATCCTTTGTTAGACTGTCATTTTTCATACTAACTTTGACTACGGGTAATCCCGTATACCTAATTTCGACTAAGGACTCACGGCGGGTGTGACCGGTCAGCAGAGGATGCTTATTCCTCCATGGCACCTGATCCTACCTTCGCTTCGTCGGAGGTCCGTGTTGCCCTACACTCGAACTTGTATATGTCTTGGGGATTTATGATTCGATTTACAAATTGTTAACTTCGCCATTCGATTTATTAGACTAATTCTTAGATGTAATTATAATAATCCTATTTCATTGTTCAATATTCTCGATATAAACTGTGACACATAAAGTAATCTTTCAACTGAACATAAAAATCACGTCTAGTTTACTGGTATTATAATATTTTCTCTGGTTATCCCGTAGGGACCAGGGCTAAAATAGGTCCCAAGTACCTCTTGCTTTCGTAAGAGTCGACTAAATGGTGCGGTCCTTCGGATAAGACCGTAAAAACCGATGCCCTGTGTCACAGTAGGTGTGGCACGATAAAGATCCATCCCTGCTCAAAAGCCATAAGCGCCGAGTGTAGGCCTAACTTTTGCAGCCATTCACCGGCAATGGTGACATCTTCATATGAGTAAAAGATTCTCAAGTGGGACGTCCAACCAACGTCTTTGATTATGCATGACGCGTTAGCGGGTTATGCAATTTTTTTCTGCAACGTTTTATGACTTTCGTTTAACAAACCAAAGGAAGACATTTTATCATCTATATTTTTCTGCATTTTTAAAAAAATGTAGAAATGCTTTCGTGTAAAAAATGGAAAGCAAGGGAACAAATTTCTGCATACTGGCTTCGCCATGAAAACAATTACTCTTGCTTTCATTCATAATACAAATAAAAATAGATGTTTATTTTTTTATATTATTTTTGAATAATGGAACAGCTACAACAACCTTGGTTTATATTCGCAAAGGACAAGGTCAGTCGCCGGCAAAATGAAATTATTTGAATAGGGTGTTATTGTAATGAAATAACGTCAATATTATAACGGTGAGAATGACAGTGAACTGACACATGATTCATTGCTGGCTAACTTGAACCCAATCAAAGAATTCAATTCTAATTATTTGTCCATAGACGAAATATGTACATTTCTCTCGCTCAGTAAACGTTTACAGAGGAAATGAAGGGAATCAGAAACCGGGGGCTAATAGGCTTGATTAATCTGTCGTATGTTAAAATTCTCGTGAACTTGTTTATAACCATTGATTTCCCCATCTCCTATGGTTATAGGGGATATGTGTTAGCAACATCTTGCATGACGTCCATTGTTTCTCTATAGCACGCCCTACCTTTCTAAACATAATATCTCGGTAGCGATAGAATCGCTAATAATGGTGGGTTTTTTTTAATTTACTTATATCAGATCAGACATGCAGAACTTTTCCATGCAGAAGAAATCCTTGACAATGTTTCTATAATAACCAAATTTTCTATGTTTTAATTCAATGAGCTATTCTTTTTTTTTTTTTTTTATTATTATTATATTTTGTTCTTCCTTACGTTGACATAGGCAGCACAGATAGTTTTTCCCGGAAGTATTCCCAGCATGGGAACGAGGAACACTGGCATAAGTGCTGTAACTGGTATAGGAAGAGCTTCCGTCAGCCATAGAATCGCCATCACTACGAGTACGTAGGCACATTGTGATTCCTGTAAATAGCCAGGTGTAAAGATTAGCTTCACTAGATAGCCACAGAGACATTGTGATTCCTGCATAATCAGGTGTAAAAGATTAGCTTCACTAGATAGCCACAGAGACATTGTGATTCCTGCATAATCAGGTGTAAAAGATTAGCTTCACTAGATAGCCACAGAGACATTGTGATTCCTGCATAATCAGGTGTAAATGATTAGCTTCACTAGATAGCCACAGAGACATTGTGATTCCTGCATAATCAGGTGTAAATGATTAGCTTCACTAGATAGCCACAGAGACATTGTGATTCCTGCATAATCAGGTGTAAATGATTAGCTTCACTAGATAGCCACAGAGACATTGTGATTCCTGCATAATCAGGTGTAAATGATTAGCTTCACTAGATAGCCACAGAGACATTGTGATTCCTGCATAATCAGGTGTAAATGATTAGCTTCACTAGATAGCCACAGAGACATCACGGTTCCTTTAAATAGCAGCGCATTTTATATGTTGATTATAAAAAAACTTTTCACACTATTTGATAGCATGCCTTGCTGTCTCAATAGTTCTGACCAGGTCTGAGATTTAATACATCAAATCAAATCCTGTATGTGAAGGAAACTGGGAAATATACTTTATGTCAGCAAGAACATGCGCGGCGTTTCTGATATTTTCTGTAAAATATTTTTTTCATCTCGAAACGAAGATTTCCTGTATGATTTTCCGGAAAAAAAGGCTTAAATATATCACAGTAAGATTATCATATTTTGTATATGAGCCTTGGTAGCTCTTTGGTTAGATCATCTAACTTGTAAGGCAATGGTTCCGGGTTTGATACCCGATTGTTCCAGTGATTTTTTCTCTCCTTTGCTACAGCATTGTCCATTTCTACCCTTTACTGTAATACATCAAAGAGCTGACGTTATATTTTTACTTGCAACAACCAGGAACTATCAAAATATGCTATCTTTAAAACAGACATGTAATATACCCCAAGAGTTTTGTAGATACGCGAAATGTCACGAAAAATTATATATTATTGAGAAACATCGTATACTGTCCTTCGAAGTCACTCCACGAGACATTAGTTTAGGGAACGCTGAATTCTATATCCTCATATATACATAGCCCTTGATAGTGCATTTTATTTACACAGGTAATTTATCTCTCTTAAGGGAGTGCAACGTGTTTTTTGTCCTTTTTTCCTTGAAGTGTTTGCGTTTTAAGTAAACCACGTTTATAAGTTCAGTTTTAATGACTTGGGTCTGTAACTACAGCCCCATTTATACTATGTTGCTACCACAACAATTCTAATGCATTTAAAGTTATATTTCCTACATTATCTTCCGCATGGGTCTTTCGGATGAGACCGTATAAACCGAGGCCCCGTGTCGCAGTGTGGCACGATAAAGATCCCTCCCTGCTCAAAGGCCCTGAGTGCCGAGCACAGGCCTAAATTTGCAGCCCTGTCACCGGTAATGGTGACAGCCGCCGGATAGCTGAAAAATTGCTCAGGCGGCTATAAACAAACATACATAAAACATACATCTTCCGCATGGTTCAAAAAGCACAAAGAGCAATAGGTATATATAAATATTTTCATATAAGGGAAAAGAAAAACTTACCCTGGCTCCATCCTCCAAAATCTTCAGTGGGGCAAGGAAAGCTATTGGCACCAAAAACAATACACGGATTGCCACAATGTTCTTTAAGAACCATACGCAATTTTTCCTGGGCATCTTTATTTGTCAATTTTATCTTTTGTAGAAAACCCTCAAAACATTTGATACAGTCAATACCTGAACCCGAAGTGACCCGTGTTCAGTCAAGCGTGACAGCTTCCAAATGGATGTTGGAACTTATCTGTCATTTTGTCAACAGATCGATGAATGGAAAGCATTAATTTTATATTTCCACTGAATGAAGCCCGGCACACAAAGGTAATGATTGTACGCTCGAAAGTGGCAGCATTTACCTTTCACAATTCGGCGACACCGCGAGGTAAAAGACAAAAAATAAACTGTGATATTTCATAAATCATACAAAAATTCCATTAGTTTGTATGTTATGGTGGTGTGTTTATATTCATAAGAAGCACAACGGTCAAGGAGATCCTTCTTGACTTTTATTACCTGTAGGGTAATTGTCACGACCAGTATTAGAAATGGCGTCTTGATATCGAAAAAATAAAATTCGTACAAAGAAATAAGATACGTACAGAAACACGTGATATATTTATGTACGCAATAGAGGAAATGAAAACAAGGGAAAAAATTGCACTGTTGGCAATGTAAAGGTGTTTAATATATCATCGAATTGTGTCGACCACATACAACTGTCTTGAGCGTCATTTTTCATTTCTTTTGGATGAATTCCTGTCAGGATTCAGACAGGTTAGAAGACATACACAGTACGTACACAAGTTTTCTTCACTAATGAAACATGCGGATTATGGAGCCATGATTCAGTTGTTACAGTCGGGGGACTCTTTTCTTGGTGTATTATTTATTGAACAATTTTGAAGTGTTGACTTTTGTTTCCAATAGAACAAAATTGCACCAACAAAAAAAATTTTTTTTTTTTTTCAAAATTATTGAAATAAATTTTAATTCAAACATGAGGCACAGGGGCCATGTCGCTCACCTGAGCAGCAGTTTACAACTTTAGCCAAATAATTAGCCAATATTTTTTAAAATTCTTTTCCTAGTCAAAGAAGTAATGGTTAAGTAAAGAACTAGACACAGTTGTAGTGGTAATAGAGCCTAAATTTCCTACATTTTCCGTGTTGTTTACTTGAAATAAAAACAGGCATAACTGCAAAGTAGATGTCAAGTGTTTATAATAAATCCACATAAATAGAATTTGTAAAGCGTTGCTAAGCGACCTCAACTGCGCATGATTACGTAGCAATATTCCATTATGGTATTCATATAGTGTTTTTGTCTCTCAACTGATTCGATAGGAGAGAACATGTTCTACGTATATAGATTAATCTTTAAACGGTGGCAAGCTACCGACAAACAAGTTGATGCTACACGAGTTTCCACAGTCTCGTCTAAAGTAAGCATTTCGTAAATTATATGGTTCGTTGTAAATGATCCAATTTAAATACAACCCGTCATTAGATCAAATGCTGTCTGACGTGTTTCATACGAATTGTTAAGTCGTTCTTTACATATTAATTTTGACTACGGATTACTCTTTTTACCTGTTCAAGATGTAGGGCTGGGGTGTGACCGGTCAACATGGGATGTTTACTCGTCTTAGGCACCTGATCCCATCTCTGGGATCTCCTGGGTTCTATGTTTGTCCTACTTATGAACTTTGTTACCCCCAATTCTTTTAAATAAATCAAAAGTTGATATAACTAATTATAGCGTCTGCTCGATTGAAATTTTGAGGTCTTTTGGCATGAAAAAATTGTGACCTTGAACTAATCCTGACCCTAAAACAACCGAGACACCCATATTTCTATGCGTTGAAAGAACGTATGTATTCATTCCATGGTTGTTGCATACCAAATATAAAATATCAAAACTCAATGCGTCAAACAAATACGAGAATAATTCATCCTTGCGCATCATCTTTATTACACGCTCTGTGATTGTGACGTCATATTTTCACTTATGAAGATTTTCATGTTATATGCACCGCTGAGTCACAACAGAGAAAATAAACAAGTTTACTGGCACTATAAACAATGTACAAGTACCACAGACTGAGGTCTGTACAGGAAATTCTAACCATACTACAATGTCATCTCATTGGAAACATAGAAGAGTGAGACCAGTTAAAACAATAGTATCTATATAGTCAGTTCTCAGAAAGACAGTAATTATTATTAAAAATGCAGAGACAGAATGAAATTCAGAAATCCATTACAGAAAACAACAACCCAAATATTTGACATAATAAAGCATATACATCGTTTTAATAAATCGTCCCTTTACTGTTCGTGGACATTTGCATTGTTTTAAATTACTACAAGTTGGCTTCTTGTTTTCTTCATTAAAGAAATAAATGTTTCCCTGCAGCGAATGTTTGACTTTTGAATTCTGTTGAGGTAGCGTCTATCCGTATGGCTCTTCCACGGATGTCGTGTGAGTATATTGCGTAAAGCGATGCATTATAGCATTATACCTGAGATTTTACAATTTTCCACATACAGCACAATACCAAACTTTTTCAGTGCAGGTCTCCCAGATGACTGTTTGAACTGATATTTTAGGAATATGGCCTTCCAACAAATTCCATTTCAATTTCTGTGCCTATTTACCTAGATTCCCACAAGAGAATTCGAATTATATCTCCAATAATACTTTTTCGGATAAATGGCAGCGGCAAACAATCGCTAAATTCAAATAGTTGATTTTCTTTTATCATCTTGTCCCCGAATCTGTTGTCCTTATATATTTTATCCAATTAAGCAAAATTTTTCTTAGAAAATTGAAATGAGGTGTTAGGCTGATGATTTAGATCAAGCTGCTGAGTAATTAAACGTAGCTGCCGCTATCTTCGAGCCATTGTTCTGGATTTCCTGAAATATCACGGGTATATTGTCAAAGTCAAACAAAAGTTTACCCCAACTGTTAATTCCAACCGTGAGAACAAACACTGCAATGATGTTCATCATCAGTCCAGCAGAGGCCTGGAAAATCAAATCAAGTAGCCATGAAACAATGGATAGGAAGTCTGTATTCTTCATATAATTTTTTTTTCATATTTTAAACAATTAACAAATGTCCGTATTTCTTTACAGAATATAAAAATAATGATCAGTTATGTGCCACGCGGTGACAATCATATATTGATGACGTTTTATCTATTAACAATAATCATTTTTATTCATATGTCGATTCTATATATCCCAGTGAACTCGAAATAAAAGACACCAGAGTCTTCCACATCTGCTTTGTACTATTGAATACAGATGTTGATTGATTGATTATTTATTGCTTTCCGCCACACTCCACAACTTTTCAGTTATCTGGTGGCGTCCAGTTTTTGTTGGTGGAGGAAAGAACCCAGATACAATGTACCTGGGAAGAGACCACCGACCTTCCGCAAGTAAACTGGCAAACTTGCTCACATAACGCCGCGGCCGAGATTCGAACACGCGCCGACAGAGGTGAGAGGCTTTGTGATTTTGAGCCCGATGCTCAAACCACTCGGCCACGGAGGCCCCCGAATACAGATGTTAACGGTAAACTAACAACTCAACTTTATGACAACATACATATCAATATGTTTATGACAACATACATATCAATATGTTTATGACAACATACATATCAATATGTTTATGACAACATACATATCAATATGTTTATGACAACATATTGATTTCAGCTTCTCCATAGTCAACTTTCAATATTTATATAGCATCATTCCATCGTCACCTGCAAATAGTGTTTACGTTTCTCGACTGATTCTATGTGCAAGAGTTTGTTCTGCATATGATCAGTTGTTAAATCAAGGCAGGATACTGACAAAAAAGTTTATGCTTCTGAGGTTTCAACAGCTTGTTTAAAGTCAACATTTCGCAAATTCTTTGGTCGTTATAACGATTTAGTTTGCCAATACAACCTGTCATTGGGTCAAATGCTGTCTGGCGTGTTCAATTCCAATTGTTAAACTGTTCTTTACTATTTACAGAATTTGACTACGGATTTGCCCCGTTTACCTGTTCAAGATATAGGGATCACGGCGGGTGTGACCGATCGACAGAGGATGCTTACTCCCGCTAGGCACCCAGAGGTATGTCCAGAAATCCGTGTTTGCCCAACTCTTGATTTTGTATTCCTTACAGGAGTTATGAGATTGATCACTGTTCGTTATCTTCACCTTTTTATAAGAGTATTTATACCAAGATTTGTGCATTGTCAGTCGTGGTTGTGTTGTTTTCATGCTGTTATACTGTGGCTACTTTGTTGCCACGAGTTTGAGATGTTTGTAAATGCATGGTACGCAGATGGGAGTTTGAATACGTCTAGCAAGTATTGAAGTACAACAAATTTTCACACAGAATAGTCATGAGCATGTTTTAAAGACAACTTTATATTTACAGCTGAAAAGTAAATAATTCTGGTACGAAGAATTTTTAAAAATAAAATGTAATTCAAATCTAGATGCACTTTCTAACAGAATTTGGATTTTTTCTGAGAGCTAGAATAATATTTTTTCATTTAGGATAACATTTTCCCCCAGAATTGATCCGTTAAATTTCCGACAAAATCTAAACTCATCATAATATCAGAAATCTGTATTACTGTATGTTTAATGTTCTCAATCCTACTGATGGAGGTTTATGTTTGAACTTCATGTCTGTATTATGAGTATCAAATTGACATATCAGTGAGGTAGACTGATCGTTACTTGAATTAGAAAAGGACTTCATCTAAAAAAAACGTCCGAGTTAAAAATACAATGAGTTAGATAAAAAGATCGACGTACCAGTCTTTCTGTCAATTTTGGACACACACTTCTATTCAAATACACTGGGGGCCTCCATCTATTCCTGTTTCAAAGAGTGGTTAGAGCATCGCGCTCAAAATCACAAGGTACCTCACCTCTAGTCGGCGTGGGTTCGATCCTCGCTCTCGCCGATTTATGCGAGAAAGTTTGCCATTTCAATTTCGGAAGGTTGGTGGTCTCTTCCCGGGTACATTGTATCTGGGTTCTCTCCTCCACCAATGAAAAACTGGATGACACCAGATAACTGAAAAATTGTTTGAGTGTGGCGGAAAACAACAAACAAACAATCGATCAATCAAATACACTTGCCATAAAACTTTTGTCAATTCTTGGTGTTTTGTACATAGTATAGCTCGTTCCTTTAATACTTATTGCTTCCTTCAATATAGTTACCTGTACCTCATTTGATCTGAAAGGTCGCGTGAGCAATATGAGACCCACTGACACATTTTCAACTGAACTTACGTAAGGGCAAGGGCATTACTGGGTAAAGGGTATTCAACATATTCCTTTTAATTATGAATATGATTATTAAGATATTGTTGTCACGGTACTATAGAATCCAAGAATAACTAAGAAATGAAAATGTTCCTAAGACTAACGGAGCTACAATTTGTGGAACTATTTTACAAAAGTTCTTGTGTTCATGCTGCAAAATCTTGTCGAGGAAAGTTTTATCACATTTCTTTTGTTTTATATCCTACTTAACATCTACATGTACTTTCAACAACAGTTACAGATAATGAAATCAACAGTTCTAGTTTTGATTGCTTCTTATAAAACACAACTCTAATTGGCGATCGTCGTATGTGTACAAACATAGTCCAACCACCCTGTGATAATCATGGTTTAGACCATCGTGTATCTACTCAACATGACGCTGATTTATATTCATTTGACAAACAATACCTTACTCTTCTTGAGAAGGTTTGCTATTTATTCCTATCAATATCAGGTAGACAACCCAAGCCCAGGAAGCAGTGGTTATTTCGACAAATCGTGGTCTTGTATCCAGAGGAGTGACCTTTCCATGCCCTGGGTGGTGATGTGTGAACAAACTTGAATATGCATTGCAGACCTGAGGTCTCACGTTAGTTTTGTTATCTCTAATTTTGTGGTTCTACAAAATATTTTTAAATCCCACCTTATTTTGTTTTTACAATTTTGTTTTTGTTTTTAATTCTAAATAGGCATCATTGAATGAGCCATACATATGTTACCGAATAATATTTTATTTTAAAGTGGATGAAAAACAATTCCAGTGATTCGGGGGAAGTGTTCACCTTGGAAAGCTTACAGAGGGATGATTTCAAAAGACCTACTTCAGAAGGTTAGTCTTCGATTACATATGTTCGGGAGCTTCCAACAACCCTGTTTAATTCTTACTTTATCAGTGCAGTCAGTACTAGGTGCTTAACATATCAATACACGAATAAATCTGCAAATAAATTTGTTTGCACATCCAATTATTATATACAATATCAGTAAAAACAATACCTGATACTCACTACATCACTAAAATAAGTATTTTGGTACTAACTATGTCAGTACAGTCAGTATTTCAGTATTCACCATATCAATACATTCAGTATCTTAATATTTTCCACACCAATACATTCAGTACTTGATACTTACCATATCAGTACATTCAGTTCTTGATACTTACCATATCAGGAATAGTAAGGTAACCATGAGCAAACACGATGGCACTCGGGGGCGTGGCCACTGGTAACATAAAGGCAAAGGAACATGCCACAGCCGTCGCCATCATCAGATATAGCGGGTTCAGACCAGCAGTGATGGACTAATTATTGAAAGGAAGAAAAAATAAGAGTAAGAAAATACTGTAAACCAACTTTTATTCATGTTCAAGAAATTTTCGCGAATTTCAGAAGAACATCATTAACAAAATTATTTTTTGCCGCGAACCAGTCCTTTACTGTTTCTCTTATTTAGAATTATCTTCGTTACGAAAATTAGTCGCCCAGAAGCAGTTTATCGCAGTTAAATTAAGTCGTCGTCAATAAAACTAATCTTTCTCTCCTTTACGCAACAAATTACACATTAAATATTTTCTTTTCTTTAATTTTTACCAGTATTTGTCCTATTAGATTTCAAGACGAAGAAATTGACAGCCATTCAGGATTTCACACGAATGCAATTGGGCTGTGATAACTTTTTTTCTTTGTTAAATTACATACCAGTTCTTGTAGTATTGGCATTAACAGGGTTGCTGTTGCGGTGTTGCTGGTGACTTCTGTGACGGAAGCTACTAGAAGACTGATGACGAGACACAGTACAAATGGACTGTAATCTGTAAAGAACTCTAAACTGTCCCCAAACCATCTCGAAAGTCCTGACCTCTGAAATGGTAAGCAATCTCTCTGAATGGGTCTGGGGGACCAATGTGCGAGAAGACCCGGCTTCAGGATCATGATGCATTTTAAGCTTAAATCAAAATCTGAATATTGGGATGAAATAATTGAGAAGTCGATTATTCCCAAATAAAATTGTTATTTGATATTGTTTCATCAAATTTCTAGTATCTGCAAATTAGAGTTTCAGTCCAAGAGTAACGAACATCTTGCAGGTGATTGAAAATTGGACTTAAGTCCGAGTTTGTTACATGATTCCGGGGGCCTGGACGCTTAACTGGTAAGTAATCTCTATCAATGAGTCTGGATAACTAAAGTGTGATCAGAAAAATGTTTTATCGACAAAATCTGTCATTTAAGAAAAACAGGAGTTTTGTCCTCTTTTAGCATTACGAAAAAATAAGCATGTAATAAAATCTTATTTCGCATTTATTCACTTATCTAGTGCCGTCGCTCTGCACAATTTACTCTTGCACAATAAAAAAAATACATTTTAGTGTAAATTTATTCAATGTTGTGTACATCATAGCCTCAATTTTATTTACTAAACGTCTCAGGTATGTTATCGTATTCAAGGTGAAAAAAAATGCGTACCACAAAACCGAAAATATGTCGAGAGTCTACTGAAGTGTAACTCCCCAATATATACTACAAACAGGGCAACCTCCATGAATATATCTGTTCTAAACAGTGAACTAAACAACTCTCTGTTAGTCAGTATGAAATACGTAATGAAAATGAAGGCGCCGTGCTGAAATATTCCTAAAATATACGTTAGTAATCTGTAGTTTATCGCTGTTTACCATGGTAAAAACAGAGACACTTTGATTTACAATTTTTATTACTCTGATTTACAAGATTAAAACTTTGATTTTAGTAAACAATATCATAATCTGATTTTACAGTGTTCAAATTTTGATATTTTGATTTATTATTGTAAACAATTTCATAGTCCGATACTTTGATTCATTACAGTGAACAATTTCACACTCTGATTTACAGCATCAAAACTTTGATATTTTTCATAAACTGGTGCATAAAGGTTCCTCGGGTGTGACCAGTCAAAAGGGGGGGGGGGGGGGTTACTCCTTCTACGCACCTGATTCTGTCTCTGATGTTTCCAGGGATTCGTTTTGCCCTTCTCTCAATTTCGTATTTTTAAGAGTATTTATGAGATTAATCACTGTTCGTTATCTTCGTTTTTTCATACTATATTAGAGTAAAGTAGAGTATACAACTGTAATTTTTGATAGGATTTTGTTATCATGACCCGCCTTACGTTTTGAGCAAGGTAAAAAGTAATAAATTTTAAACTCGGTTGACAACTGTTTTGTTTCAAAACTTTCGAAGAAATACAGAGTTATGGGACTTTGTACTTATTAATTTCTGTTATACATTACACAGTGCAAGTTGTGGAATTCACTTCATTATGAAAAATGTCACCATGGCTTTAAAAAGAGTACGCAAAGAGAGTGAAATTTCTAAACTAGACATGATTATTCCCATACATAAATAAAACCACTCGCTCCACATTAAGTATAATACGCAAATTATTAATGTCAAAAGAGAAATTAAGATATTAAATAGACAATATGTAATTAAGCTGTGTTTTGCGGAAATGAGAGTACCAAAGCCCTGGATGTTTAAACCAAACGTTGTTTACTCGGGCAGCGGACATTTGAGCGAGATTGAAAATTTTTGCAGTGGACATTTGAGCGACAGCTTTGGTGGTCATTTGAGCGACGGATTTTAACGTTCACCTGTATTTCCAGGTGGACGTTTGAGCGAACGGTTTTCACCGATTAAAAGAGCTCACCTGTAAAATTGTCAGTTTACCTGGCCATATAATAAATAGCCTGACCGTCAAATAACCAACATGGACGTAACGTTAATTGAAACAAACAAAGGTCGAAAAAGTATAGTATGCGATGGTTACCGCTACCGAGTTGATGTTGAATTGAAATCTGGGGAAATAGCATGGAGATGTACTTCAAAGGGATGCAAAGCTAGAATACGCACTGATTCATCTGCAAGTATGATTTTACAACAAAAAAATCCGCATAATCATGAAACAGACGACAGACAAATAGAGAGGCGTGTACTCCGAGTTAGCGCCAAACGCAAGGCAATAGATGATATGTCTTCAAGACCATCCAAAATTATAAGGACTGAACTCCAATCTATGACGGAAGAAAATTTAGTCCCGACAGATATAAAAAGTGTTGCTAAGGCTGTGTATAGAAGGAGACGCAAGAACCATCCTCCACTGCTAAAGTCTCGTGAGGAAACGCACATAAATTTATCCAAAATGGACATACTCACAAATAAAGCGGAAAGTTTCTTAGCAGTCAATGATGTTGACAACAATGTGATAATCTTCACTTGTCATAGAAATATTGAATGTTTATGTGATGTTGATGAAATATTCATGGATGGAACTTTTAGGTGTTGGCCCAAATTCTTCCAGCAAATGTACACCATTCACGGTTACAAATATGGAAACTACGTACCCCTTATGTTTATCTTATTGCCAGGGAAATCCGATCATATCTATCGACACTGTATATCTTCAATTATATCTCTTTGCACACAACATGGATTCCAGTTTAATCCAAAGGTAGTTCACACTGATTTTGAACAGGCTGTTATGATAGTCATGAAGGAATTTTTTCCCGACATCACCATAAAATGCTGTAGATTTCATCTTGCTCAAGCATGGTGGCGGAAAATACAGAAGATTGGACTTAGCTCCGAGTACAAAAATCCAGAATCTGACGCAGGCAATTGGTTGAAGTCATTGTTTGGAATCGCATTTCTTAGTCCAGAAGAAGTTGAGGACTCCTTTGCGGAAGATTACATGTCCGTAGCACCAGAAGATCAAAAATGTATTGAATTTGCAGACTACCTAACAGAGACATATATTACACAGGACTCACGTTTCCCCCCAACTCCAGAATCGTTTCATTCACACTTTAATGAACAATTTTATTGTAGTCACCCGTCAATTTATACGTTCTTGGATGTTATAACCATGGTACAAATCCCATAATAGATATCCAAGAACCCCTCAAAGAAATAAATCAAAACTGTATTCCCCGTATATGAAGTTTCGCTCAAATGTCTATCCCGAATATGAAATTTTGCTCAAATGGGTTAAAAATTTGTCGCTCAAATGTCTACTATTTTGTCGTTCAAACGTACTATTTTTTTCGCTCTTTTGTCCTGCGGTTTCGCTCAAATGTCCAACGCCGGTTTACTCAACGTAAAGCAGAGGTATAATATGTCTAGGTGTTACGTGAGTAATCAAAATATTTGGAATTGAAAGAAATATTACGAGTTTGAATTAATTGTCGGGATGAGAAAATATTCCACAAAATTTACAAATGATTGAGGATATCATTGTGGTACGGGTTATATCTTAAATAGTGAGTGTAATCCACTGCAGATCGCTGTATGTTGTAAATAAGAACAAATATGACCTATAAAAGCAGTGGCACTTTTTATCAACGCTTTGAATGATCTTTCAAATACTGAAAGTATCGGTAGGCATTTGTTCCAAATCAATACTGTAAATTAGTGAGGGGACCAAAGTTTGTATTGAGGTATATGGGGAGAATCGGTACTGTATTCCCTACCGTGCTTGCTTTAGCGAGGGCAAACCCTCCCCCGAGCAGGACCATTACGCCCCAAGGCACTTTCTGGACCGTCGTCTTCCACGTCAGTAGGGGTGTGTAGCGGTTTTCACCTGTAATATCATTGGTATTTTGTGTACATGGTTTATCTAGGAAGCCAGGTCAAATACAGAATTTTGCGGTGATGAATAAAATCGATATATACACCTTGTTTTCTTACGCCGAATATTGACGGCATTTTGGCGGGAAGAACAAACAGAGACACTGCTATTATCATTGCTGGTGTGGAATCGCTAACAAATCTACAATAGATATTTACAAGCCGTATTACGATTAAGTCAGACACAAAAATTGTTGGGAGTCAAGAGTGAGAATTAAATTCATGATATTCTGCTCACGAAAATTTATTAACACTCTATCGATACTCTGAAGAATACGTTTATTAAAAAGATATTAGATAAATACAAATTACAAAACTTTGTAGGTTGAAATGGGAACTGTTGTCTCTCAAACTGTGTTGTCTCCCTCAACTCAGTCAAGGTCAAGGATGATTTTATATGGATGATATTTTACAGTGTAGCCCACCAATATGTGCAATATCTAAAAGATATCGTGAAGCTCTTACCTTTTCTTGAAGAAATCTCCCCATCCCGGAATATTGGGCGGTTCCCGGAATATCCATAAAAACGCTAAACAGAGAAACAAAAAGGCCACGACGCACTCAGCAAAACTAGACAAAAAAGTGAAAGTGAAAAAAATAAAGGCCCTTATAGAAAATAAGTGAAGGCCTTTATAGAACATATGTGGAAGGCCTTTATAAGTAACCTAGTGAATTTGGTACTCTGTTCATAATACCTTCTGACTCTTCTATCAAAGTTACAGAATGCTTATCAAAATTTTGCAAAATGGATTGTGTCGTGTAAAGTAAGCATTTCGCAAATTCTATGGTCGTTATTACGACCTAGTTTGCCGATACAATTTGTCATCGGGTCAAATTTTATATCAAATGTTAGGCCGTACACAATATGGATTACGGATTACTCCATTTACCTGATTAAGACATAGGGCTCACGGCGGGTGTGACCAGTCAACAGGGGATGCTTACTCCTCCTAGGCACCTGATTCCACCTCTGGTATATTCAGGGGTCCGTGTTTGCCAACTCTAAATTTTGTAATCCTTATTGATCACTTTTCGTTATCTTCACTATTTCATAAATAATTTTAAAAGTTTGCAATAGGATGGGGGATGGGGGACTCAACTTAGTAACAAGTCATTGAAAGAATTTATATCATATTTCATTTGAATAGATAACGAATTAATCTGGTAGATGGGTATTACGTAATGAAGATGGCATGGGTAATTATTCTAGTATGGATAATTATAAATTTTACGTTATTTTGGTATAAGTAAATATTCATAAGTTCTCTTGGAATGAGTAATTACAAAACTACATTGTTCTAGTATTGGTATTTACAAATTTTACGTTATTCTGGCATGGGTAACTATTATTATTTTATTAGCTAATTTTATTTTATTAGTTCATTAGTTCTTTCCCTGTCAAAAGAGACCAGTCGCGGTAGCGCAGTGGTAGAGCGTTCGCTTCGTAACTGGAAGGTCGTGAGTTCGAGCCCCGCTTGTACCATGGCCGTGTTATCATAGGTAGTGATTGCTCTCTCACCAAACGCTCGGCATTTAGAAGTGAGAATCACGGGTCTTTCGGATATGACCTTAAAAACGAAGGTCCCGTGTCACGGTAGGCGTTGGCACGTTAAAGATCCCTCAGTGCTACGGCCCTGAGCGCTAAGTATAGGTCTAAATTTGTGGTACTACACCTACAGCTAGTGATTTCTTAATACGAGTGAAAAATTCTCAACGGGATGTAAAATAATCAATCAACCATGCTGGAAGACACAAAGGCCGCGATACTCTCTCTCTCTCTCTCTCTCTCTCTCCAAACCAATCTGTCTTTTGCTGGACCTCATTCCAGCTTCTCCATTTTGCACTCCTTCTTTTTTCTTCCACTGTCTTTCTCCATATTGTTTTTGGTCTTTCTTGTGCCCTTTTCCCTTCTGGTGTCCACCTTAGCACCGTCTCACAGTCTTTCCTTCGTAGCACGTGTTCTATCCAATTCCATCGCCGTCTCCTCAGCTCCTTGTCCGCTCTGTCTTCCACTTCCATGTTTGTTACTATCTGCTGCCACCTTTTCTCCAGGACCCACAAGTCTCTGAACTGGAATGCATCTAGTTTCTGTTCCTCACCTTCCACGTTTTGCTACCGAATAGCAGCACTGATCTCAATAGCGACTTCAATAGCTTGACCTTCGTTCTAACTCATATATATGCTCGCTGCACTCCATACTTGTCATAGCCTTCCATACCCTGCCCTTGCTTTGTTCATCCTGCTCTTGATGTCTTGTGGTCCTCCTCCTGCTGTCACTATTGCTTCCAGATAAACAAACTCTTCCTCATCTTCCCCTACCTTTACCTTGTCTCTCTTCCATTCATCCTCATTGTCTTGAACTTCTTGCTATTCGGCCCCAATCCTCCTCTTTTTGTTTCCTTCTTCACCCTTGTTATCTTTGCATGTGTTGGAACCTTGATGATTTAAATGTCAGATCGTCCGCAACATCCAAGTCTTCCTGCTCTGTTGTCAATCTTACGTAGTGTATTGTCAGTAGGAACAGGAAGCCTGACATGACACATCTCCACTTAATTCCGGTTTTGATCTGAACAACTGAGATATTTCTCATTCTTCAGTTACGGTACACTCGATGGTATAGCTCTCTAATCTTCCTGACCATCTTCTCTGGCATCCTATACGATTCTAATATTCTCCACAGGTTATCCCGGTGCACAGAGTCAAATGCTTTCTAAAAGTCCGCGAAATGCAAATACAGACTGGCGTTCATTTGCCTGTTCGATGACATTCCTCGGGATAAATGGTTGATCGCATGTACCTCTGTCACGTCCAAATCCTGCGTTTTCCTTTCTTATCCCTTTTCACACATTTCGTCATTCTGTCATTCACTTCCAAACACCATACTCACCATTCATAGCAGTGTCACTCTCCAGTTGTTACAGTCTCTCATCTCATGTCTCCATTGTTCAAGATTTTCACAATTATCCCCTTCTTCCACTTTTTGGGGACTCTTTCCCCGAGTCTCATGAACAGCTCAGGTATGTGAGCCTCCTTCTTGGCTCCTTCATATCCACCTTTAGCAGGTTTATTTTATTCTGATGTGAGTAAATATCTATAACATGTTCTTTTGGTATGAGCAATTATACATCTTACTTTACTGCCGTATGGAATTTACGTAATTTGGTATGATTGGTATGATTGGTTTGATTGATTATTAATTACATCATTGTTGCATAGGGAACTGTAGATCTTCCATTTTATACACACGCACACACACACACACACACACACACACAGATATATATATATATATATATATATATATATATATATATATATATATATTTGTTTGTTTGTTTTCCGCCTCACTCAACAATTTTTAGTTGTCTGGTGGCGTCCCGCGCCGACTAGAGGTGAGAGGCCTTGTGATTTTGAGCACAACACAATGCTTTAACCACTCAGCCACGGAGGCCCCTATATATACTGGACAAAAAAAGTTAAGGATCATAATTTTGACCTCAAAAATTTTTATTAAGCAAATAATTATTTTGACAAATTTTAACATGTATAGTTTCTCCAATGTGTCCTTAACACAATAGATTTACCTGGTTTCATATTGACGTCATAAGTGCACGATTTTTTCGCCCAAACACAAGCAAGGGGTCAAAATCAAAGTGTGCCAACGTGTCTATTGAAATTGAAAAATTGTGATTTTCATTTTATTGTGGGTATTTATTGCTCTAATCGACTCTTAAGTGAACAATTATTGACATTAAAAGCCATGAGGCGCCATTTAACTGCTCTGGAAGCTGGTCAGACAGTAGGTATGCTTCAAGCTGGCCAAGTCCAGAGAACTGTCTCTAGACATTTTAATGTGTCCCAAAGTATGATTTCAAGGTTGTGGAATCGTTTTAGGCAGACAGGTAATGTTTCTGAGAGACCGAGATCAGGTCGTCCAAAGTCCACAACCGCTCGCCAGGATCGCTATATGTCACTTATGGCTCGTAGACACAGGTTTCAGAGTGCTGTCCAACTCAATACTGACTTTCATGCAGCAAGTGGGGTGCGCATAACACCACAAACTCTCAGACAGAGACTTCATGCTGCTAACCTTCGGGCTCATCGACCTGCTGTTCGTCCCATTTTGAGGAGAAGACATCGTGTAGCACGACTCAATTGGGCTCAAAATCACATAAACTGGCAACTGCGTCACTGGACGCCTGTTCTTTTCACAGACGAGTTACGGTTCTGCGTGGACTTTCATGACGGTCGTAGGCGTGTATGGCGCATGCGTGGAGAGCGGTACGCTGATTGCTATGTAGCAGAGCATGATCGTTTTGAAGGTGGCTCTGTGATGATTTGGGCCGGAATCAGTATTGGTGGATGTACTGACTTGCACGTGATTAATGGCAATCTTACCGGTACAATTTACAGGGACGAGATACTGCATCCAATTGTGAGACCTTATGCGGGAGCTATAAGCAACGACTTTGTGTTAATGGATGATAATGCTCGTCCCCGCAGAGCACGTATAGTGACAGACTACCTTGCTACAGAGACAATTGAACGTATGGATTGGCCGAGTTGTTCTCCGGATTTAAATCCAATAGAACATGCCTGGGGCATGGTGCAGCAAGCTCTTTCCAGACGCCCTGTACTTCCGACAAACCGCCAGGAGCTTACGTTAGCTTTACAGCAGGAATGGGCAAGGTTGCCACAAATTGCGTTCCGCAGGCTCATCAGAAGTATGCAGGGGCGTTGTCGTGCCGTTATACAGGCTCAGGGTGGATATACACCCTATTGATATTGCCTTTATAAAGATTCAATCATTTGTAATGAAATTTGTTATTGTTGCTCATACCGATTTTCAAACTGTTTGGGGGGGGGGGGGGGGGGGATTACCTGACAATGGTTGCTCTAGCTGTTTAACGTATTGATGAATTTGTAAAATGTATTGTTCGATTGTCGTTGAACATTTTAAGTATATATTTAACATAATTTATTTGGTTTTGTTATGAATAAAATAATTCTGAAATCATGATCCTTAACCTTTTGTTGTCCAGTATATATATATATATATATATGTGTGTGTGTGTGTGTGTGTGTGTGTGTGTGTGTGTGTGTGTGTGTGTGACGTTATTCTGGTATGGGTGGTTATAAAATCTTACGTTATTCTGGTATGGGTGGTTATAAAATCTTACGTTATTCTGGTATGGGTGGCTATAAAATCTTACGTTATTCTGGTATGGGTGGTTATAAAATCTTACGTTATTCTGGTATGGGTGGTTATAAAATCTTACGTTATTCTGGTGTGGGTGGTTATAAAATCTTACGTTATTCTGGTATGGGTGGCTATAAAATCTTACGTTATTCTGGTGTGGGTGGTTATAAAATCTTACGTTATTCTGGTGTGGGTGGTTATAAAATCTTACGTTATTCTGGTGTGGGTGGTTATAAAATCTTACGTTATTCTGGTGTGGGTGGTTATAAAATCTTACGTTATTCTGGTATGGGTGGTTATAAAATCTTACGTTATTCTGGTATGGGTGGCTATAAAATCTTACGTTATTCTGGTATGGGTGGCTATAAAATCTTACGTTATTCTGGTATGGGTGGTTATAAAATCTTACGTTATTCTGGTATGGGTGGTTATAAAATCTTACGTTATTCTGGTGTGGGTGGTTATAAAATCTTACGTTATTCTGGTATGGGTGGTTATAAAATCTTACGTTATTCTGGTATGGGTGGTTATAAAATCTTACGTTATTCTGCCCATCGCCCTGAATTCCCTTGCTATTATTTCACGCACTTGCTTGTCACGTGTCGACTTCTCTCTCCTGAAGCAAGCACACGATTTTCTGTAAAAATGATTATATAACCCATTTAATATATCTTTCTCGTGTTCTAATTTGTCACCTACGATTTTATGAGGCCTCGTTAATGCTTTTTTTCATATTTAAATATCATGTCATGGTAATATACATTCGTTACGCAAACATACTCGCATACTAGAAAATCTTTATAAATATCAAATTATTTATAATAGCCTCATTCCTAATTTAAAACGTGCTTCTCTTCCAAGTAGAATTTATATGAAAATGTCATTGAATTGGAAACCCGGGTGACAGTTGCAGTAAATATTTCAAGAAGTTTGGAATCCATTCCTTAATTTTATTCTGCGACTCGTTTCGAAAACTTGCACTCACATGAAGACTGTTAAGACTGATGTATGTTGTTAACGAATCTTCGAAAATGTGTAATTTGAAAGTGCTAGTAGATAACACATACTGATTTGCTACGTCAAAGAGAACTGACATACTGGCATCTGAGGAAGACAACTTGTAACCACAGCCATCCCAGGAGCATGGTCAAGAGGGAGATCGGGAATGCAAACAACAGCCAGGCGGTGAAGTTGACTCCCGAGTTCCACTCCACGCCATCATACTTCTTACCCGCTTCTGCAAACGCTCTACAATGTGATGAAGTCAGACATGTGAGTGAGATACATAATTATGATACACTACGATGTCTTGTCAACAAACTCTGAATGTTACAGAAATCGCACAACGTATGACTACTACACAAGGCATGCTAATACTCTGACATAATTCTGAGATCCTACAAAACATATTCTTGCAAACTGAAGCATTATGTAGTTTGATCAATGTTCGTACAAGCGTTGATTGATTCATTATATATTGTTTAACGTTCCACTCGAGAATTTTTCATTCATATGGAGACGTCACCATTGCCGGTGAAGGGCTGCAAAAGTTAGGCCCGTGCTCAGCGCTTACGGCCTTTGAGCAGGGAGGGGTCTTTATCGTGCCAAACCTGCTGTGAAACGGGACCTCGATTTTTGCAGTCTCATCCGAAGGACCGCCCCATTTATTCGCGTTTTACGACAAGCAAGGGGTGCTGAGGATCTATTCTTAACCAGATCCCCAAGGGAGCGTACAATTGTTGATATTACCATGTATAAAAACTATATAATTATTCATAAAAAGGAACAAGTCAAAAAACAAAATTTAATTCTATATAAGAAATAAATACGCAGTTTGTTTGTATTCAGAAGACATAACAGAAGCATGACAGATATACTACATAGTCGGGTTTGTCCATTATTCAAATTGTCCTACAGATGTTTCCATGTTGTTGGGGGTTTTTTATAAAAAGTTAAAAAAAAAACCACACACACACTAGAATCAAACGGGTACTTTTATGTAATTATCTGGCCAATTTATTCAAGCTTCCATTGTTTATATAATAAAACAAATAACACAGACATTACTATACAAGCAGTTGTTTTCGTGTGGTCAATTTTTTTTTATTTGAGGGGAAAAAATCTTGTTCATGGGAACTTTATTTCGAAGTTGAAGAGTTGTTTCGTCAATGGAGGCTTTCAATTTGTATGTCCATACAGTGAAAACAACAATAATTAAACCCTAATGAAATTACGACGATTTCACGATATTAACACATGCTCTTACTCGTCCACGACGGCTTTGAAGACCAGGTTCGGAGGACTTCCGGTGAGAGTGGCAATACCTCCGGTGTTGGCGGCGTACGCAATGGAAAGGGCCAGCGCTTTACTAAGTCGGCTGTGGTGTTCGTCAGCGTCTTCTACAGTCCTAGGCGGAGTACTACAACGTAACCCAAACACTATAATACAATGTTTTATTAGTTTTTTTTTGTTTTTTTTTTATTTTGGATTTGTCATATTAGCAGTTTTGAAAAACCTTGCATAAGAGTTCAATACCATATAACTTCTACTGAGCCACGATGTATGTGGGATTTTTTTTTTCAGTTGAATTATCGAAGACAATACTTATAAAAATATACAAGAACAAGCATTTTTTTTATGCCCCTCTGCATGAACGTAACCAATAATTACCAACTGAAGTTCACGAACAATAATAGTTCACTATTAATCACATAAATGTAAAAATAAATAACAGCCTGCTCTGATGTTGTAAATTACTGTAACAATTACGATATCTGCACTCCTGTCAGATGCAGCTCACGGTTAACACCTGGAAGCGCAACATTTGTTTACGTCATACAGGTCACATACCTATTATTTGTCATGGCGTTCTCGTCACCTGGCATGTTATTATCGACATTGACTTTGTTCTCTTTTTCCATTCCGTCTGTTCTCCGAGTCACCGATTTTAAAATGACTTTCTCCTCTTCAAGAAATTCTGCTGTTGCGTTGTTAGACGTTGCTAGGAGACGGGTACCGTCTGGTTCCTCCGCTGTACCTGAACAATTTTTGACAAAGAGTCACATTGCCTTCATGTTTTAATAATGTAAATACGGATTTAGGGAGGGAACAGGGCTCCCTCACTTGACCTGAGCTTTCATTAATCATCTCAAGAAATTCTTAGCTTTCTGGGCCACAGTACATAATCATTCCAAAACATATTCCTTTAATTTTCCATTATCCGGTGATTTAATATCTCTCTCTCTCTCTCTCTCTCTCTCTCTCTCTCTCTCTCTCTCTCTCTCTCTTTGGTGTGTTTTTTTTCTTTTTGTTTTTTGTTTGTTTGTTTATTTTTTTATTTATTTTTTTTTTTTAGTTTGTTTGCTTGTTTGTTTTGTTTCTTGTTTGTTTGCTTGTTTGTTTTGTTTTTTGTTTGTTTGCTTGTTTGTTTATTTGTTTTTAAATTTGTTTGCATGTTCAGATTTTATAGACACTCCATCCTCTTCCGCAAAATCCTGGATTGAATTCACCACTGATATGGTTATTGATAAAGTACTGTGGGATCTATAGTTAGCGTTTACTTATCTAGCGACAGAATATTCTATTGTCATTAGTTCTTATACTGAAAGTACTTGTTTCATCTGATCTCGCCATATATCTTTCAATCAATTTTCGACAATTGATGGAAATCAAGATTATAATCATGACATCATTGTACATTGATGAATTAATTACAAACCTCAACCAAGGTTGGGTTAACGTTAAGGCTACCATAAGATCAGAATGAAAATTTCTAAACATTTATGAAATTGTATTTCAAACTCACCGTCCTGTACCGTGACAGATTTCACTTGTGACGTCACTGCTGACACTATAGGTATCATCATAGCAGCAGCTGCAGTGTTGCTGATCCACATTGAAAGAAACCACGTGGGTAACATGAGGCCAAGCATCAAACTTAAATGAAATTTTATTCAAAACGTGAAAATATATTTTTCACTTACACTTCAGAGATTTTCATTTTAAAAAATATGAAAAAGATGTATATATGTATGTAAATCTTATATAATAAAAAAAATGTATCTCTTTAAAGAAAAAGAAATATACTTCAAAATAGAAGAGAAATATCTCTGAATGAAGGAGATATTTTTATTATTAAACAAATGTCTTATTCAGAAAAAAAACTTTTCTGACAGGAAAAGAAATATTTATTTTTCGCAGAGATAGATCTCAAGACTATTTGAATATTATTAAATTAACAGATGAAATACGATTGGTGCTCACAGATTTGGTTGAGAGCCGACGATGCGGAGTATGGCTAAAGCGATTCTCTTGTGGAGGTTCCACTCTTCTACTGCCACGGCTACGATCAGGCCCCCAAGAAACAGCATGGAGGTGTCCTAAGTATTGAAGGTACTTGATACTTCAGAGAATCTAGAATACATCGATACTAGCACCATGGGCAATAACCCTGATAAACACCAATACTGTAATATATCGATGTTATCACCGTAATTAAAGGTATTTTCATACTAACTTTGACTACGGATAATCCCGTATACCTAATTTCGACTAAGGGCTCACGGCGGGTGTGACCGGTCAGCAGAGGATGCTTATTCCTCCATGGCACCTGATCCTACCTTCGCTTCGTCGGAGGTCCGTGTTGCCCTACACTCGAACTTGTATATGTCTTGGGGATTTATGATTAGATTTACAAATTGTTTACTTCGCCTCTCTCTCTCTCTCTCTCTCTCTCTCTCTCTCTCTCTCTCTCTCTCTCTCTGATTTATGATTACGATTTACACATTGTTTACTTCGCCATTCGATACAGACATGTAATATAGCATTGCAATGCATATTCTACATTGTTTTACATTTGTCCTAAGTAATAGCTAAGGGAAACAAGTATCAAAGTTAACAATCATACTAGAGACAAATATTCTGCTCTGCCCTAAATAAAAGGGACAATAATATACAATTATTGATATTTTTTAGGTCAGTATGATGCTTTAGCTACCCGGGAAGTACAATATCCACCTCGCCCTCCGGCATTGTGAATATCATATATTGACCGAGAAAATGTCAAGAATTGATTTATTATGTCATTGAATAATTCATAACATCGAAACCGGCTAGGAGAGCTTACAAAACGATACCTGTTTAGCGATCTTTGTTTACAGCTAGAGTTCAAGACCTAGTCGAAAGTGGTTAGAGACGCAAATTATCATTTGACAACCAAAAATAAAATATGTTCATCTCGACAGCACATAGAGGTGACGCTAAAAGTCCCCCCCCCCCCCCCCAAGTTCGTTAAATCAATAGGAAAGGTGACGTGTATACAGTGTCATTATTTAATAGTACATTGTATTCATATAAATTTATATCATATGATTAAATCTTTTGGTCACTAGAAATGCTTAGTCTCCTGAGGTTCATGTGTTGCTCTAATAGTCAGAATAAGTCGTGCTCACTAGATAATAAGTCGTGCGCATGAGATATTATATCGTGCACACGAAATAAGAAGCGCGCAAGAAATAAGAAGTCGTGCAAACGAGATATTGTGTCGTATACATGACATAAGTCGTGCGCACGACGTATTTTTTTCAACCAAAAAAAAAAATTGCGTGTCCTAAATATACCACCGTAGATTTCAATCAATTATGAAGCTCGAAATTATTCAACCATACAATAGATAAAAACATTGCTATACAATGACGCCAAAAAATGACGCAGTGTAATGATCCTCAGTGTCGCCACTGGAGGTAAATACGAAAGCGAGGTCGTCATGTTCAATGTCGCCACTGAAGGTAAATACGAAAGCGAGGTCATCATGTTCAACGTCGATAATGGAGGTAAATACGAAAGCGAGGTCATCATGTTCAGTGTCGCCACTGGAGGTAAATACAAAAGCGAGATCATCATGTTCAGCGTCGCCACTGGAGGTAAATACGAAAGCGAGGTCATCATGTTCAGTGTCGCCACTGGAGGTAAATACGAAAGCGAGGTCATCATGTTCAATGTCGATAATGGAGGTAAATACGAAAGCGAGGTCATCATGTTCAATGTCGATAATGCAGGTAAATAAGAAAGCGAGGTCATCATGTTCAATGTCGCCACTGGAGGTAAATACGAAAGCGAGGTCATCATGTTCAGTGTCGCCACTGGAGGTAAATACGAAAGCGAGGTCATCATGTTCAAT
This sequence comes from Ostrea denselamellosa, assembly GCA_024699665.1. Classification (NCBI taxonomy): domain Eukaryota; kingdom Metazoa; phylum Mollusca; class Bivalvia; order Ostreida; family Ostreidae; genus Ostrea; species Ostrea denselamellosa. The sequence goes on from JAMZEH010000041.1 coordinate 3,839,357, forward strand.
GTCGATAATGGAGGTAAATACGAAAGCGAGGTCATCATGTTCAATGTCGATAATGCAGGTAAATACGAAAGCGAGGTCATCATGTTCAATGTCGCCACTGGAGGTAAATACGAAAGCGAGGTCATCATGTTCAATGTCGATAATGGAGGTAAATACGAAAGCGAGGTCATCATGTTCAATGTCGATAATGCAGGTAAATACGAAAGCGAGGTCATCATGTTCAATGTCGCCACTGGAGGTAAATACGAAAGCGAGGTCATCATGTTCAATGTCGATAATGGAGACTGATGTTTTATTGCCCTAAGTGACAGGCTGAGGGGCAATAATTACGAATAAATTGCCCCAAGTAACCGGGGAAACAAATTTCAATATTGATATAGGGATTGATATTGCACACTTTTCTAGAAATGGAGGCAATATACCGGAGATATAAATTGTCCTATTAGGAGAGGCAATATACTGTAATCTATCTTTTCTATTATCTTAATAGTTATAAGTTTTATATGTTGTCATCGTTCAGCATCAGAAGGAGTTCGATACATTAAAAAACAATCTGGATTTTCGGTATTTTTCGACTCGTGAAAACCGAGGACAACATTATATACTTTTGTGACGGATAGTGTACGGAGCCCATATCAGACGGAATAATTATCTTTTCGGAGGATTTAAATCAGTAGTTTGACCTCATTTAAGACGCGATGTTTACCCGTGGGTCATAATTTTAAGTAATTCAGTAGGTTCACAAACGTTTCAACATTAAAACAAATAGATCTACTGTACGTAACGATAGCATGGTATTCATTATGTGTGCACTGCTTTACCTAGACGTTCATTTATAACAACAGTACTAGTGTGCAGAAATTAATGTTGATTAGAACATTAACTTAATTGCACTGTCTTTCTACCGTTAATTGTGCTTTTGCACAATAGCATTGCATATATGCATGTTTTTGTAGTTTTACTGTGGCTTGTGACGTGATTTGCGTGCCATCTTCATCAACACCCTACACCAACCCCTTACCGTCACATAGCTGCTGCTGACTTCCTTTGCAGTTGAAACACCAAGCATGGGGAGCATGAAGATGGGTAAAAGGGAGGTAACTGGAATGGGGAGGGCTTCCGTCAACCAGAGAACTGCCATTACCACCATGGTATAGCCGCATCTTGTTGTCTGTACAAAACGCATCGAAAGAATATTCAATATCTGAAATCTCCTCAGCACAGGGTGAAATGTATTCAGATAATGGCTTGTGGTTTTAAGTGCACACGTGAAAAGTTTACAATACAATATAATACTAAGTGTTCAGTAAATGAAAGATATCGAAATATACCTTTGATTTACTAATTTGAATTGTATTTAATTCTAAATAATGCCGATTCTGTTTTACTTCGGTTTCAGTGATAGTAAAATGAATAAAAATAATTCTATACGTTGAAATCAATATACGTAAAATGATCCGAGATTTTACAACAAAGATATGACAAAGCATCGATTGCCCTGCTGTTGCATGTATTATATGATATCATAAAATCTAGAACATTTAGTATATAGCTGGTAAATTATGCGATATTTATAAGTACTTTGATCTCGCCCAAATATCTGAGTGTTAATTATTTATTAAAATACCACATGTCAGCCCTTGGCATGCATAGCATTACCGCAGATGAAATTCAAAATACGATAATAAAAATTTAAAGTCAGGAAACTGTTTAAACACTACACTGACCTTAGACTCGGTGTTAATGACCATAGGCAGTGGAAGCAACGTGGCCAAAATGGGGACGATGATGGCTTTGAGGGACCAGATGTCTTTCAACACCCCCCAAACTTTCTTTCGAGTATCCGGCATGCTTATACTTTACAAGACTGACCCACTTTATGATATACAGAGTAACTGTAGCGTTCCGCGCTGACGATTTGTTTGCATCACGAATCTCTGTCTACACGCATCGCCTCCTCCAGTAAATGTGTGACCCCCCCGGTGCATATGGTATCATTTATATGTAGCAACATAGCTCACTACATGTCCGTTGACACAAAAAACTGGTTTACTTTCTTGTATTGAGGTTAAAATGAGCTCCAAACTGGGAATTTAAACTTAATCTTAAATCGCCTACCTTTTTTTTTTTTTTTTTTTATCTTGAACTTTCTCAAGTAGTTATCTCAGAGCAAAGTTCCAAATCACTAGGACATGGCCTTGAGTTACAACAAAGTTTGAATGTAACAGGAAAACCTTGAAGTGGATGTTTCATTTTGTCTGAAGTACTGTGTGTAATGGTTATAACTAATACTATATATAGTGCTCTTCCTTTATTGGGTTAGATAAGAGCTATCCAGTCACTTTATAGTTTGATACAATTTCAAACGGTGTTTGAGTCCTTACTGGATATATGTATGTCTGAATTTTGTGTACTAGATTGATAAGGATTCACATTGTCATACGAAATTTAATTTACATTTTTCTCCCTAAATTTTCGCATTCACAGTGGTACTTACGCCATATTAAACAAAATAAAATCAGGTCACAGTACTATTGCAAATGACGTGTACTAACAAAGGAATAGAAATTTCACAGTCACACGCGTTAACTAGCATGATTCATTGTTATCTAACGTAGCTGTTCCTTCAATGTTGTAAAATTTGGATCCCTCTGCGGGACATTAAGTCAATCACGACCATTTCATGATTACAAATTCACAAACATGCATATGTTGTATGACTTGAAATCTTGTACATTATTCATAGGATAAACCTTTTGATAGAATTTACACACTTTAATAACGCTTATATGGTTAGCTCGGTCAATTAGCATCTGTCGAAGAACACGTACCGTGAATATGCATGAGATTGGAAAAATTCACTTACTGTGAATCGTGCTGGAAAAAACATTTTCTTCATTTATGTTGGATAGAAACCACATCCTGGAAAACCACTGCTGGATTCAGTTGGATTTGTCATTGTGAATGGGAAATGAAAAAATTTCGAAAAGTTTCGAAAAAAGAAACATTTACTTAATGAATACAGTTATACTTGAGAATATGTTCAGTATTCTTAGTTGCATGGAAAGTGCATGGAAATTGGGGGGGGGGGGTCGATTGATTGATTGATTATATATTATTTAACGTCCCGCTCTAGAATCTTTCACTCATATGGACACAACACCATTGCCGGTGAAGGGTTGCAAAATTTAGGCCTATGCTTGGCGCTCAGGGCCTTTGAACAGGGAGGGTTCTTTATCGTGCTGCACCTGCTATGACACGGGATATCGGTTTCTACGGTCTCGTCCGAAGGAGCGCTCCATTTAGTCGCCTCTTACGACAAGCAAGGGGTACTAAGAATCTATTCTAACCCGGGTCCTCACGGGATTGGGTATGTTCGACGATATCACTTCAATATAGAAAAAGCTACTGTAAAAAGGTTTTAGTGGCAGTCTGTGCCAAATTAACAAAAACTCAAATAAATGAAGATATCATTAGTTATTTCAAGATAACATTAATTCACTTAATGCTCGCAATAATTCAATTGATACACGCATTAAAACTGAATTGATGCGCTCAACAATGTGGTGGAATTATTGCTTACAAAAATTCAGAACTCGGTATAATTGATTTAATGATCTCTTTTAATCAATTGGAAGTATTTTTAATTATTGGCAACCATTTGTATATGAAATTAATGCGCGTGTGAACTCTTTTAAAGAGAGCAATAATACAATTAAAGAGATCATTAATTCGCTTGTGGGTATGATTGCTCTCTCTAAAGAAATCGTTGCGCGCATCAATATAATTAATCCCAAGAGGGCAATAATTCAGTTATTGCGCGTATTAATTGTATTGATGCGCATGGAGCGCCAAATTAACATGAACACAAATAATTAAAGATATTTTAATATTTCAAAGATTCATTTCATGAGTGCAACAATTCAATTAAATATCTTTTAAAATAATTAATATCTTCAAATCTAACTTACTGCGCGCATTAATTGAATTTTTGATAGCATTAATTACTTTATTGAATTGATGCACGCTATGAATTGTTATTTTCTTCAAATGATTCATGATATCAACAATTGAATTGATGCGCGCTATAAGTCAATTCAAAAGAGCAATAATTCAATTAATGCGCAAATCAATTCATTTCAATTAATGCGCGCAATAATTGAATTATTGCCCACTTCAATTGAATAAATAATCATTAATTCAATTGATGTGCACAATAAATCTTTTATAGAGTGCAATTATTTAATATATCTTCAATCCAACATACCCACAAGTGAATTAATTATCTCCTTAATTGAATTGTTGCTCATTTAAAAGAACTGCTTTGTGCATTAATTCCTTATACAAAATCGTTGTAAGAAACTAAAGATATCTTCAACTAAATTAAAGAAATCATCGAATCATTTATACCGAGCACCAATTAAATTTTGCGAGCAATAATTCCATCGCATTAATGCGTGCATCAATTTAATTGATAAGAGCAATAACTCATTTGATAAGCGCATCAATTTAGTAATTGCTCGCAATAGTTTAATTAATACACGCATGAAATCAATTATTGTGCTCAATAATTAATGACATTTTCAGTTATTTGCGCTTATGTTAATTTGGCGCTCCATAGATGCGCATGTAATTGAATGGTTGCTTTCTTCTGTTGAATTATAGCGCGCTTCCATTCAAGTGTTCATATCAGTGCTGCATTTGAAGAGAGCAACAATTCAGTTGCAGCGCGCAGTAATTCAGAATGGAAGATATCATTAATTATTTGAATACATCTTTAATTGAATTGTTGCTCACATCAAATGAATTGATGGTATCTTCAAGTAATTAAAGATTCTTCAATTAATTGAGTTTAATTGATTTGGTGCCCCGTATACTTTCGGTTCTATTCATTCCCAAATGTTCAAGTATCACACTAAACTGAACTTCTCCAGCATGCAGGATAACATTTCTTCAAAATTGTATTGGTTTATTATATAAAGGGCAGGTAACTTTTACAATGAAATACACAATATAGTAAGGAAGAATAGAATAATGATCACATGATAAAAATATAACACGTCAGAAACTCAACGTCATAAAAATATAACACGTCAGAAACTCAACGTCATAAATATATAACATGTCAGAAACTCAACGTCATAATACAGAAAATCCGAAACCGCGTTCCAACAAAACCAAACCCCGCCATGTTGCGTTGAACCAAATGTGTTGGGTACATTCACCGTGACATGGCTCTCAAACCTGAGCGAATGAAAAAATCAAGGTGTGATTTTGGGATCCTCCCCTCCCTATTTTTCTCGAATTTCTCTACCAATTCTCTTTCAAACTTGACTATTTTGGCTAGAGAAACAATATATATCAGAAATGCATTTTAAAAATTAATGATCCTGAATTATTATAGAATTTCTCTCGTCAACTGATTGAACAACTTTCAAAATGTGTTCATTAAATCAAAACGATACGTATTATCATTTCTATCTTTGTAACGGTTGAATTTCGAAACACATTACAATTTATAATTTGCTTTAACGGAATTTGTAGTACTCTGTAAGCAATGTATTTACTTACAGTTGTATTACATGTGTAACAGGAAGGGGGAAATGCAACGTATCAGATCTGGATTCAAACCCAGGCCCCCTGAATCTCCACCCAAATGCTCTACCAACTGATCAATCTGGCCATCGTGATCGAACCCATCTGACCGCCACATTCCTCCCTCCTTAAATGCCTTCACACCTTGAAGACATCAACCCAGGATCTTTATCCCAGGGACTGCTCTACGACATCAAATGCAACCGGAAGCTGGTCCCGGTGACCGTGAAACACGTGTTTACCAGTGTGTGTGTGTGTGTGTGTGTGTGTGTGTGTGTGTGTTTTGAAAACTTGGCATTGGTTTCTATCTTCATTGTCGAAAAAGTTTAAAACGCATGTCTTCTGTGCAGTAAAGCGTAGGCAAACCCATCTGCCATCGTTTTTGGCAGCTTATTACAGAAACTTTTAAAACCCCACCTCTGGTATGTCCAGGGGTCCGTGTTTGCCCAACTCTTGATTTTGTATTCCTCACAGGAGTTATGAGATTGATCACTGTTTGTTATCTTCACCTTTTCATGTTATATATGACTGACTCATCCCCCCCCCCCCCCCCCCCCCCCCATTTTATAACATCATGCTCGTTTCTTTATCATCTATATTAAAAACGTTTGTAAGTTAATACCGTGATTTCTTTAAGAATTTTAGACCACCTTAGAGCTTGTCTATGAATATTCTAAAAGGTCAAAGGTATTATTTCAGAAGTTCAATGTCAACCCCTTAGTTAAGATAGCTGTTAAATCATTTTTCTTTGTGTTCGCAACTTCTTGCAAATTACGAGAAGGAAATTTATTACGAATTGTGCTATATTCCACAATAAAATTTCATAGATCGTGTTATGTTTTCAAATTCCAGTGGTAATTAATATACTTTGAACATCAAGACTTGCACTTTTAAATAAAACGAAGCGGCCCGCGTGGCGCAGTGGTTAGAGCGTCGGGCTCAAAGATCTGATGATCCTTGAGTCGGGGGTTCGAATCCCACTGTGGGACGTGGGTGCCGGTCTTTCGGATGAGACTGTATAAACCGAGGTCCCGTGTTGCAGTAGGTGTGGCACGATAAAGATCCCTCCCTGCTCAAAGGCCCTGAGTGCCGAGCATAGGCCTAAATTTGCAGCCCTGTCACCGGTAATGGTGACAGCCGCCGGATAGCTGAAAAATTATTATTATACTATTTTTATATAGCGCCTTATCTAATTATATAATTACTCTAATGCTCAGGCGGCTATAAACAAACAAACAAAAGATCGTCATTATAATGTTATAGCCCCAGGACTTCCAGCGTTGATGTTCAAATTTTGTCAAATGTGTGCTGGTGTTTTTGGTTCACGATGTGTGTTCTTGTTCAGTAGATATCTCTCTCTAAATATGCGCATAAGGTAAACAAATAGATTGCGAAGGCATGGCATGAATTAAAGGATATATTTAACAGAATTTTGGGAAAAAATTATTTTCCCTTACCAGTGTTGAGACAGGTAAAATAACATTAGTTCTGTCATTTGTAATCAGTCTCCTGTGACAGAGTAAAAACAAATCAAAGTCACAGGAAATAAATATCCCCGATTATAGAGGGCAACTTATGCTATACAACTAATAATAATTTCATCTGCTCCCCTCATTTAATGATAATACCCTGAATCAGATGCGCAGTTACTTCTTTGTGAAACGTTGACGATAAACGACAAAAAGAACAGGTGAGTGTTGATACGACTAAGCAAATATTATGACGTAAATGTATAAAGCAACCTTAACTTTGGTACATTACTGTTAGATCTTATCGTCTAGCTCGCTGAACATCAGTATAAAAATAGTTCAAGCCTTGCGGTAAACACAGAGACGTGTGCAGTTTTGCCTTTTACAGATAAAAACAAAGCGTTGACTGACATTCCTTCATGAAAAATAAGCATTGTTTTATAATTACCTTATTTGAAATGTAGATTTTTTTCTTTTACAATTTAAGTGCATGTATTTTGTTACAACACGTGCATACGGTCTAAAGCTATGTATCTTTATGTAATTAGAGAACCGTTTACTGATTAAAATGAAAAATGTAAACAAAAACAAAAACAAAAAAAAAAACAAAAAAAACAAAAAACAAAAACAAAAAAACCTAGTACCGCTGGAATTCGTGCCATTTAATATTAGATATTACAGAATCTATTGTCTGTATAAAATTATGAATATATCCCGGGAGCTCCTTTCAAGAAAATCCCCAGACAGTCCGGAACTGACGTCAAAATGGTTCCTGACTAATGTGCATTCGTCACAGTGAGACTGAGTAATTCGTTGGTGCTTTATGCCTCTTCCGGAATCATTTCCAGAAGTTACCAAAATGTGAAGTACCACTAGTTTGTCCAGAAGTTACCAAAATGTGAAGTACCACTAGTTTGTCCAGAAGTTACCAAAATGTGAAGTACCACTAGTTTGTCCAGAAGTTACCAAAATGTGAAGTACCACTAGTTTGTCCAGAAGTTACCAAAATGTGAAGTACCACTAGTTTGGACCTTCACGTAGACAGGCTAGGAGCTCACCATAATTTGCGACGTTGGTTTTTAAAGTCTCGTCCGAGGCATTGCCTGAGGAATAAAAGTCACAAGTAATTCTGTTTTCATTTTAGGATTGTTAAATCTGTTTGGGAAACAGACACTTGTTTGTTTATCAATAATTATACATTTTGCACTGGTGAATGTTGTAAAATGGAAACAAGGTCACACAATGCGTTGTCTGTGCATGCTTAATGTTTTAAACATTGATGGTTTAGACGCCGAGAACTGAGCGAGACTTGGTTGTAAACCATGTGGATGAACAGTTAAACGTTATCTACGTGAACAGGTAATGTCTCTGCGGACAAGGGATTACAGGAAACCTGGCATGAATAACTGTAACTAACTGTAAATTCACTTTTCTGTGACATAGTAAATTCTTAACAAGTTTTGTCTTTTCTCAGAAACATAAAAATTAAATTCTTGACAGCTAATCTGCTGACGGTGACATGGAATTTGTCAAACGTCATAATTTGAAATTTTAAACGTTGTACATGTATCGTATTGTTCTTACTTTTCCGTGTGTATATTCTTCTAGTAGATGCACGCTTCAAGGAAATATTGTAACTAAAGCAAGAATCATGTATCATTCGATTTAACTCTGGTGAAGTTTGGCAGTACTTCATTTAAACATTTTCATCTCAGAATTCTGTCACAGTTCCAAACTTGACTATTTCTGTCACGAGTGTTGATGGACAAACTTGACTATTTCTGTTGTGAGTGTTGATGGACAAACTTGACTATTTCTGTCACGAGTGTTGATGGACAAACTTGACTATTTCTGTTATAAGTGTTGATGGACAAACTTGACTATTTCTGTTATGAGTGTTGATGGTCAAACTTGACTATTTCTGTTATGAGTGTTGATGGACAAACTTGACTATTTCTGTTATAAGTGTTGATGGACAAACTTGACTATTTCTGTTATGAGTGTTGATGGTCAAACTTGACTATTTCTGTCACGAGTGTTGATGGACAAACTTGACTATTTCTGTCACGAGTGTTGATGGACAAACTTGACTATTTCTGTTATGAGTGTTGATGGTCAAACTTGACTATTTCTGTCACGAGTGTTGATGGACAAACTTGACTATTTCTGTTATGAGTGTTGATAGACAAACTTCGTCCACTCCTTTTCATTACCTTCTATTCATATAAAACTTTACTCGTTAAATGTCATTTAGCTTTAATAAATTTCTTCATCATTGATTTGATTTAAAAATATTTTAGATATATAACAATGAATAAATTAATGATATCAGTTTGGTTTTCTCTGTCATCTCAAGTTAAAATACAATATTGAAAGATATGCTGCAATACAAAGATGTAAACTACAATATTTTGAAAAATTATGGGATTGTTGGAAATGTATACTTGATCCAGACATTTGATTTATTACTATACCTTTACTTATTTTAGGTTGTTTTTTTGTTTTGTTTTTTATTTAAAATATATATATCTTATTGAGCAAATAAACCACTCATTATTAATTGGTATTATAATTATAAATAACACTTTATAATAATTAATTAAAGCAGATGTATGCGTGTGTGTGTGGGTGTGACTGTGTGCAAAAACTTTCTGTGTTATATGTTTATCATGGAAAAAAACAAATAAATTATAAAAAAAAAAAAAAAAAATATGATATCAGTAATTCGAAATAGTGACTGTTCCTTTGGTAATGGTTAGTATCAATAATATGAAGTATTCATATCATTAATCCAAATTAATTTTATCATCAATTTATAATATCAATAATATGAAGTATTCATATCATTAATCCAAATTAATTTTATCACCAATTTATAATATCAATAATATGAAGTATTCATATCATTAATCCAAATTAATTTTATCACCAATTTATAATATCAATAATTCGAATTATTGATATTAAAATTTCATTAAATCTGCACTATATATAGTATCAAGAAATTAATCTTTAATATTAATCATTCGAATGTAGAAAAAAAAAGATCGAATTCATCACATCAATAATTCGTTGGCGTTTTTATTTTTTAAGCAAGAAATTGATTTTTGACATGAATTCGATCTAATGTCATTAATTCGATTTTTTCAGAATTCTTGGTATCATTGATATAAAAAATAAAGCTTGTTATCAATAATTTGAATGAATGCATTTTAAAAAATGGTCATTGATATCAATAACAAATTACAAATTAGCAATACGAAGTAAAACGGCGCCCGTCTGAGGAAGTCTTGTGTGTCTGCAAGTTCATTGTTCATAAGTGTGTACTTTCGAAATCTCCCAATCGGCAGCAAATTTTGAAAATAGCATTCTTCCTAAATTGTATTTGTTATTCTAAATCTGGCTTTTCTTTTTTTATTTTTTTTTTTTTTTTTTTTTTTTGGTCTCTGAATTCATTTAATGAATAATTTGCATAAAGTGCACGTCGACAGTATTGCGCGTTGTATGATGGATACCAAGGCCTGAAATTACAACGTCTGTGTAGATGGTCACCTAACGACCTATGTAAAGATATGTCATATTGCTGTGATTTTACCAACACATTGTTCCAATATTTCCCTTTTATTTAAATCATGCAAATTTTAGTTGCCTTGGGTCATGAAAATTAAAAGACTATTTTTTGTGTCGGTAAACGTGCAAGAAAAGAAGTTATATCACCCATGTTCAAAATACCAATATTTAAAACAGTCAAGAATATTTCACTGTAAATTCAAAAGGTATAGCCATAGCAACCATTACACGGGGATTTGATTTCTGTGGTCTCTACCAAGGGACGCTTTCTACGTCCCCAGCGGGAGCTCGTAACCAAGGTGCTTAGTTGTGACAGTCAAGGCACAGTTCAAGTGAAGAAAAGAGATAATTCAATTTGGTAGCAGCTGATGATAATGAGTGACTCCTTTCATTGTAAATCGGATCAGTATGTTTGCTCGTCACTGACAAAACGATTCATCTCAAACCAGCCAGCCTTCGAGAATGGAGCTAATATTGTCAATCATAGTCTATAGACTTGTAATACACTAGGGGTAAGAGAGAGAGAGAGAGAGAGAGAGAGAGAGAGAGAGAGAGAGAGAGAGAGAGAGAGAGAGAGAGAGAGAGAGAGAGTATGGAAAGAGGAAGACAGCGGAAAAGAACGATCAAGGAGATGACTGAAGATGTGGTGGGAGGGAGAGGTAGGTATCCTATGCACACGACTCAAACATTCCATGAAAATATGTAGATATACATGCCTTTTCTTCTGAATGTACAGAGCAGGTGATTCTTGGACATAACTTTTGATCTTTTACAACAAAATGCAAGTAAAGCCTCTTTAAGATATGACTTACCTTTCACATTGTTTGTAGTGGTTGTGTTAGATATTGATATAATATTATAAATTTATTCTAACTGTAAATTATACCTCACAACATTTCTGTAATCTCACAGCTTAAGCGTTAAGTATGATCAGAGACTTATATAACATATATGCTATATAGCTCTGAATAATATATCTATAATGATACAGAATAACACAAAAAATATCCTATTGATGTGGAAATATTCATAATTTTACCAGCAACAGTTGTTTCGGCATTGATTTGATGCATATCCCGAAACGGGTGTACTGTTAGGCTGATTAACCACATCTTGTGGAACGTTTATTGTGGGTATCGATTTGACTTGACACCGTTTGCCAGTCAATAATGACATGCTAATCGCACGTGTCCGGAACTGAAAATAGTGTGGCTAGCCGGGTCTGGGATATAAGGCAGGTTTTGTGTGGTGTCTAAGGAGAAAGTACAAATGGCTCTGGGTTGTGTCTCGCGATTAGTTCTTAACAATGGTTGTCGGAGTAAGTATGTCTGCATGTTGATATGCTTATAAATCCTCATTATGTTCTGTTTTTGTGATTCTGCTCTGTATACAATGGAAAACATTAACCTTTTCAGTGGAAAACTTGTTATTCCCGGGGTTCCGGAAAATGTCATCGAGTCAATCAAAATTCAAGGTAGTGGAAACGACAAATATTGAATTGTTACACTGTAATACAAAACCTGGATATTGTCGTGTCTTTTGTGAGGAAAGCAGTGGATCATTGATATTTACATAATCTGATTCAGAAAACAACACAACTAAAGAACATGTTGAACTCAAAAGAGCTGGAATTCATCATGGAAGCCCATAACGGTCTGAGCGCCCGCATCGTGGAGGAAGCTGGTGGGTACTAATGAATAATTCTCGTGAGATCCACCATCTTTTAAAATGTGTGGGGGTCAAATGGGTTCGATCACCGGTTGCCAGCAATCTCAGTTGGTAGAGCACTTGACTGGAGATTTAGGGGGCCCGGTTTCGAATCCCGGTCTGGTCCGAACGTTGCATTTTCTCTCTTCCTGTTATATTACAAATGATTAATAAATAGTTTTAGATAATTTACAACCTCAGTTCAAAGAATCCTGCAAATTCATCTTACTTGTAAAGGTTTCAAAGGCATCTGGGGAAGTGGGTTGTCCATCTCAGCTCAACTTGGGGTGCGAGACAGTAATGAAGCGTCGTGGACCCAAGTTGTTGACGTCATGGAATTCATGAGTGACGCAACCACAATTCCCATTCTGCTGGACGCGGATACCGGATATGGGAATTTTAACAACGCGCGAAGGCTTGTCCGAAAATTGGAGGATAGGGGTGTTGCAGGTACAGTATTCCATGAATCTCCTTTTTATTAAAAACCCTAGAGCTAGATATATATGAGCCTATTACATTTGACAGGAAATATGATTGTATTTTTGTCTTTTATCAGGTGCATGTTTAGAAGACAAATTATTTCCGAAAACAAATTCACTTCTTGATGGCCGTGCACAACCTCTTGCAGATATTGAAGAATTTGCATTGAAGATTAAAGTTTGTACATAAGGAGACGAAGCATTTGTTGTCCTTTTAGAATTTGATTACTAGTAAATTACCGTAATTTGACTACCGTGATAAAATTTTGTAGGCTTGTAAGGACAGTCAGACAGACCCAGATTTCTGCATTGTTGCACGGGTGGAGGCGTTCATCGCAGGATGGGGTTTAGACGAAGCGTTAAAACGAGCAGAAGCTTACAGAAATGCAGGTATTAATGACAATTAATTGGTCTATGGATGATAGGGAAAAGCATGTTTGTTATTGGTGTAATGTAGACGACGTCAATAAGAAGTACTGTCTAGTTTTGGCAATAACAAATACCGATCTATTTAAGGCGCTGACGCAATCCTGATGCACAGCAAGAAAAGTGACCCCTCTGACATCGAAGCTTTCATGAAGGCGTGGAACAATCAGGTATTGAAGCTATAGGATGTCATAAGCTGGAGGATAAATGTTGAATGAAGTTTCTGCAAGGTCCCTTACTGCTACTTCTTCAGGGCCCAGGTTATGTTATACAGAAGGAAGATACGTCAAAAGTACATGTGATAGATGTTCGTTACTGGTATTTTTACAGGGACCAGTTGTTATCGTACCAACCAAATACTATCAGACCCCTACACAACACTTCCGGGATATGGGTGTTTCAATGGTGATATGGGCCAATCATAATTTGAGAGCCTCCATCACTGCTATTCAGGAGACCACCGCCACGATCTACAAAGACCAATCTCTAATGGCCATAGAAAAAAATGTAAGTGTATTAATTGCCACGATCATAATTTGTGTTGAAGATTTTTTTTTCTTTTATAAACTTTTGAAAGATATATAGAGTTCCCTTTACTCACAACTAAATTATACCTACTCTGACCGCAGATAAAAGAAGATGAAATATGTTGTGTTTTTATGAATTTCTAAAATTCTAAATCCTCAACAACAACAAAAAAACACCAAATAAATCAACCATCAATAAAAATAAATCAATCAATCAATAAAAGTAAATAAATGAATAATAAAGAATATAAAATAATGATAAAAAAAATTAAATGGCATGATGATATAGAAATTAAATCACAATTACAGGTAGCTTCTGTTAAAGAAGTGTTTCGTCTGCAGAGGGATAGCGAGTTGGTGAAGGCAGAAGATGTATACTTACCTCAAAAATAGGGATCCATCCCATATCCAGAGGCTACACTACTATACGTGGAGAGGAATTACATGACATTGCAAATCATACAGGGTTTATTATTTAACAGCATTCGATGGGGGACGCTTAAAATACAATGTTCATAATAGAATATGTGGGGAGAAATCGGTAGAAAACACGTTAGTTCTAGAGTTGTTTTTATTAAAGAGACAAAATCCAAAATCAGTCACTTTGTTTTAAATTCCATTATTCCATATTTTCATAGGATTTAATTCATTCACATCAGGGACGTCGCAATTTTGACAATATCGATGTCAACGTCGATTTCCTCTTCTCTGTCGACGTCACACATCTATATCTAGGGTTGACAACTATCGTGTTTTCTTCGTGGCCCTCAAACCTGTCGAATTCACTATGTTGTCAATGTCAAGTCGACGTGACATATTTTCATCGTTCACATGGCTGACATATCGATGTTGTCATTATTGTATATATTCCTTGTTATTGAGGTATGTTCCGTCCGCCGTGTCTACACCAACATCATTTCCATTTCATTACTCATTGCCATGTGCTTGTAAAGTACGTCACAGATGCCTCGTCCTTTTAAAAGTTGTCACCTATATCGGATTAGATGCCTGTATAAATATACATTAAGTTGTTATCTGTCGGGTTAGTTACCTCTATAAATATACTTTGTTGTTATCTGTCGAGTTAGTAACGTAAATAAATATACATTACACTGTTACCGGTCTAGTTAGTTGCTTCTATAAATATACATTACACTGTTACCGGTCTAGTTAGTTACCTCTATAAATATACTTTGTTGTTATCTGTCGAGTTAGTAACGTGTATAAATATACATTACACTGTTACCGGTCTAGTTAGTTGCCTCTATAAATATACATTACACTGTTACCGGTCTAGTTAGTTGCCTCTATAAATATACATTACACTGTTACCGGTCTAGTTAGTTGTCTCGAAATATCGTTTGAAATATAAAACCTCGGCTTGTATATTTCTCAACCTGAGAGATTATCCTGCGACATCCACGAAAACGCGTACTTTATTTCTTATTTGGGATGCTATTGGTTATTCAGTCCCCTACCGGTTTGTAAAACCGAAGGGGGGCTATAGCTTTCTTCTCTGTCAGTCCGTTCCATTGATTTTCCAGACTTTTTTCCGTTATGCTTGTGAAAATTTATTTGAAACTTAAAGTGCAGTTTCATAGTGGCAAACTACAGGTCAAGTTCGAATTTCGTAACATTTGATGGAAAATTTTGAAAGAAATTGATTTTTATATTTTCTTTATTGTGTTGCGATGGGGATTGGGTAAAATTAGGACTTATGAATAAAGGGAATCGACGTAACACGATCGCTGATTTAAAATTTAAACTAATTTAAAATTTCAAGCTCATTAATTGCAAAAAGGAACAAATCAATGAAAATATATATCAAATATGTTCATCACACGGGTATTTTTCTGAAGTCTGTGAGTAAAGTCTGGTTCTTTGGCAGTTTTTAATTTGCCGCATTCCTGCAATCAGATTGAAATCGTGAGTATTCGAAATTGACTTTCAAAGTTAGTAGCTATGTAAGTAGTAATATGTTTACGGTGTGACCTTGAGACGAGCGGAGACGCATAACATTTTGCAACACGACTTTTGGCATTTCATCGAGCCTGTTTATTTACATTGGGACTTCATATCTGCTGCGATGGTTTTTTTCCCCTTTCAAACCAAACAATAATCAACAACACAACGTTCGAAGGTACGAGAGCTTGTCTGGAATAAGGGCGATATATTTTTTTTTTCAGAAGCATTACAGGTAATACTCACTAATTAAGAACAAATCACGTGACTCAAATGTGTAATCATTCATTCTCTCACCAGAGGACGCGTTACGCAAGCTTCTCTTCCACCTCTGTCAAAGCTTAGAATCATGTGACGTCCCGATGCAATCGGAACATCACTCGGATTATGGAATAAAATTTTACAACATAACATTGATGGGAAATGTTTTAGATTTATAAGTAATATGTATAAAGGTATTAAATCAAAGGTTGTATGTAATGGTGTATCCTCAGAGGTATTTAATTGTACTGTTGGTGTTAGACAAGGGGAAAATTTGTCACCCTTCTTATTTTCTTTGTATCTAAATGACCTTGAAGAATTTTTATCTACAAACAATGTGAATGGGCTTTATAGTCTTTCTGAATATTGTGAGAAAGAGCTTAACTTATACCTACATCTATTTGTTTTATTGTATGCAGATGATACCATTTTACTTGCTGAAAAACCAGAAGATTTCCAACATCTTCTCAACACTTTCTCAAATTACTGTAAGAAATGGCATCTTAAGGTCAACAGTAAGAAAACTAAAGTTGTAATTTTTGGTAGAGGTAAAAATAAATGTTCTTTCACATTTGAATTTCACAACTCGAACTAGTTGACAACTTTAAATATCTAGGGGTTACATTTAGTAAAAGCAATTCTTTTAATCTAAACATTAAGGAATTGTTCGACAAAGCTACCAAAGCCATGTATGGTGTCATAGGTAAATGCAGGAAACATAATCTCACTATAGACTGTAAATTGGATATGTTTGACAAGGTAATTAAACCAATTCTCCTGTATGGATGTGGGGTTATCAAAATTCTAAAATTATTGAGAAATTACACTTGAAATTTTGTAAGCATATTCTGAGTATGAAAACTACAACCCCTAACTTTATGGTTTATGGGGAACTTGGCAGGTATCCGTTATTGATTAATATTAAAGTTAGAATTATCTCTTTTTGGGGTCGACTAGTCAACTCACACTGTTCAATACTATCTGCAAACTTTTTATGTGTACTCAATGATTTTAAGATCCCATGGATAGAATATGTACAGAAAATTTTGAATGAATGTGGATTGAATTATGTTTGGCATGAAAAATATATCAACATTTCCTGGTTGAAAAGTAAAGTTCACACTATTCTTGTAGACCAGTTTAAGCAATCATGACACAGTGAATTAGATTCTTCCTCCAAGGGATTGAATTACAGATTGTTTAAGAAATCATTAGCCTTTGAGAAATACTTTTTGAATTTACCAGATAAATTATATTACAACTACTGTAAGTTTAGAACTGGAAATGCAAAACTACCAATTGAAACAGGTAGATGGTTTAATATTGCTAGAGAAAACAGAATCTGTAAATTATGTGAATGTAAAGATATTGGGGATGAATTTCATTATGTGTTTAAATGTACTGATATATGTATACAAAATGCTAGAGTTGTATATTTACCAAAATATTACCATAAGAACCCTAATATTTTGAAATTTGAATCACTTTTTAATGTAACAAATAAGACTCAATTAATGAAAATTTGTAAATTTTTAGGTGTGATATTGGAGAGAGTTAGCTCTCTTAGTTAAACATTCTTCACGCATGCAAATTCTTTCATTACGTTGCATATTGTATTTTCTCTACACTGTATTATTGCGGTAATGAGAATAAATCATTGTCATTGTCATTGTCTCGGCCTTTTCGGAAAAGAAAAAAAAAAAAAAACGAGAATGTAATACATAGCCATTTACGGACTATTTTTATGTCACATTGCTACAATTAAGTCACACGATCAAAACATGCTGATAGAATGGAAAAATGTATATATTGTTTAAAAGAGAAACGGAATTTATTGAAAATAGTGGGAACAAGAGCTGCGTCAGAAAAAATTGAAAGGTGCAATCGGAGAGTTTTCGCTGTCAGAGAGGAATAGAATATGTGTGCAATGTTACAAGGTCTTGAATAAATTTTACCATTTCAAGTGTATGGTGCTGGAAAAATGTAAAAGTTAAAGTCGACGAATTGTTGAAAGTGTCAAAATTATATGTAACACCCTCAGGCCCAACTCCAGAAAGACGGCGTGTAACTGTAACTGATTCGATCAAATAGAAAAAATTTCATTTTCACGTGTTCAAATATAAACAAAGACACGTGGTTACAATTTCAATAAAATAGACTAAAATTTAGGTGTCTAAACATTCTATTTTGATATGAAAAACAGAACTTTATTATAAATTCAAAAAAAAAATCACATATTGCTATAGGTCGTTCTTTTTTAAACTTACATATATTTCATGTCGCTTTGTGTGCTTAGGCGAAACAGAATCACTGAAACCCATAAATCGATGTGTATTCCGACTAATACGTCCAAAGTTTTTTTCTCCGGAAAAGGCAGAATGATGTTCCGATTGCTCTCAACGTTCAGAATCACGTGACGTCATATGATATCAACAGTCATTCTGTCAACAGATGATACATCTGGTTCTTTCCATAGTCCACTGTCACCTTAAGAAGTACATTTTCATGATTTAGCTGTTAGTTTCTTATTTTCCAATTTTTATCGTTTTTGTTTTGTTGTTTTATTTTTTGTTTGTTTTTTTGTGGGTTTTTATTTTGGTTTTTTTGGTTTGTTTTTTTTTTTTTTTTTTGGTGTTGTTTTTTTTTTTTTGTTTGGGTTTTTTTTGGGGGGGGGGGTGTTTTTGTTTTTTATTTTTTTATTTTATTTTATTTTTTGGTTTTGTTTTGTTTTTTGGCAGCATTTTTAAAAATTTCGATTCAATGTTTACATCAAATGAACACTTCTATGTAAATATATCGTTGACCTATAGGACTGGTATTAGTTTCAGTCTTTACAAAAAGCTTATTGATTTCCGTTCCGGTCGATGACTTTAGGCCACATACATGTAGTTATTTGTTTCTGGTGCATCGCTTTAATTCTCGTCAGTAAACGTAACTTTTAGAAATAGAAGAAACCTTTGTATGAGGGTCCTTACCTGATGCCTGGCAACGGGACATAAAACCTTAACTGACCCAATCCCTTTTTTCTAATCTGTAATAAATATCGCCAATGCATACATTTCTCCCGAGGAATGAACTGCATCTACTCTGCAGTATCACTCCCACAACAGTACTATTTCCTAGTGATGTTCTTGAAAGACAAACGCAGCAATTTTTTCTCGGCATGGTTTGGTTTTTTGTTTTTTTTTGTTTTTGGGGGGTTTTTTTGTTGTTTTGTTTTTTGTTTTTTTTTTGTTTTGTTTTTTTTGTTTGTTTGTTTGGTTTTTTTTCGTGACACTTGTATCGAGTAATAGAGAGTGAATGATTCTTGTCTTCGAACAAAGTGTGCTTACACTGAGGTATAGTTCCGGTTGATTGCTTTTAGTTACAGAGAATTTATGATCTGCATTCTCATAAATGTCTTTTATATTAAGAGCAAACATGCATTTAAGGAAGATAAAGATGATGTGGTGTTGGTTCAGAATCTATAAAATGTCTGGAGCATAATCTGTCGTGACGTGGCGGTTGTAGTCACGGCGCCTTGACACTTTTCTGCAGAGTTTGGGCTGTTTAGATGTGAGAAATGGAAAGAATTTCACATCAGTCATGAATTCCTATCTCCCTTTCTTCCTTGTGTCTGACATACATCCTTCCACAACACAATAAAACTTGGGCATTTCGCAGCAAACGAACTCGTTTCTAACAAAAACAAATTTACCGAAGTTATGCGCCCCTCAATTTGATGAAAATCACGGGACTCCAGTAACTCGAAATTTTGATATTCTGAATACATCCTCTCAACCACGTGAATGTCTTACATTCATACGCGAATTTCAAAGTAGTTCCAAATTCATGACTAATAAAAAAAAATTGATAAATAAAATAAAAATTAAAAAAACAGCGATTTTAAACAATCTACAGTAAATATCCATTTCATTGCACCAGTTGTATTTCAAAATTATAACTTGGTCCAAAACATAAATGCGTATTAAACAGTTTTACGAAATGTCTGTAAAAAGCCGTTGACAGAGATGTAGAAGGAGTGGCACACGGAACTCTGGTAAGGGAATGGTAACCATCTGAACGAGCTCGTGGCGTAGCTTGCTATTGTTTTGTACGGGTAGTGAAGGTTCATTGAATTATTACTTTAGGCGGGTTCCAAGGGTAGGGTTTATTATTTTAGGTGAGTTACAAGGGTAAGGTTCATCATCTAAGAGCACTGATCCGGGTTAGAATAGATCCTCAGTACCCCTTGCTTGTCGTCAGAGGCGACTAAATGGGACGGTCCTTCGGATGAGACCGCAAAAAATCGACGTCCGTGTCAGAAAGTGTGGCACGTTTAAGATCCCTCCCTCCTCAAAGGCCATAAGCTCCAAGCATAGGCCTAAATGTTGCAGCCCTTCACCGGCAATGGTGACGTCTCCATATGAGTGAAAAAAAATCTCAAGCGAGACGTAAAACGATATATAATCATTAATCAATCAATGGTTCCATTCATTATTTTAGGCAGATTGAGCCCATTACTCTAGGCAAGATACTATGTTTGGTAAAACTAGCCCTCTCATCCGCCCAAAATGATACACTTTGCTCTTGTAACTGTTCAATAACGGACCCAGTCCCTGTAACCCGCCTAAAATAATAAACTCAGTCTTCGCCAGCTCAAAATAAACGTTTTCCAAAGTATAGGTAAAACTCCTAGGTCGAACCCTTCAGAAGTTATGACAAAGATTAAATTTGTTTTAATATATAGTAGGTCAAACTCCAAGGTCAAGATCACATTTTGGTGCCAAAAGAAAGGTCTTATCACAAGGAGTACACTTCTCAATTATGAAAGGCCTATCACTATATATTCAAAAGTTTTTACGGACAAACAGACCAAAACCTATATGACTCCCGAATCTCTGATTACAGGGGGCATAAAAATTTTATCGATTTAGATCATGACAAATATGATGACGCCAAGTTCTCAGATGAAAGACCTGCTGACAACACTGCAATGGTTTAAAGCCATGGGGTATCCAAAAATAAATTAAGATTTTGTAAAACTGTTGTAAATATTTCAATATTGCTAAAATCCTATATTTATCACTCATTTTTCCTAAGAAAACACCTTTATTTTTGCAATGTTCACAAATCTCTACTTGAAAATTCAGTGGAAAACATTACCCAAAAATTAAATCCTCCAAAAACGTCTTTTTATTGGAGCATTTCATAAAATATCAAAAACAGATTTAAATTGTTGTTTGATCAAACAATAGAAAATCCCACATAAACAACAAAATCCCACTTCATTTGATGCGTCCAAAATCTTGGGTACCTTGTGACCTTAAATTCTCGTTAAGTGATACGCAGGTGACCCACAAGCCCCTTATCGAATTGATTTTTTTTTTTTCAAAATCTCGTTTTCGGTCGCAAATCTAGCTCACCATTTAATTCTGAAACTCCGAAATATCCAGTTTCCACATCACTCTTATTTAAACTCTGTCCTTTAACAGACAACAAACACAATAAACTACAAACAAAATAGTAAATTTATTTCTACGGGAAACTGGCAGTTCTTGGGAAATGCTGCCATTTCAAGGAGTCAATTACATCAGTCAAACAACAATAATAAACTACAATATACGTCCGACTCTTTAGAATAGCTCACTCTCCATCAGGTTGACACAGTGACCACGTGACATACACGTGATCAACGACGACGGGGGCTAAACATGGCATTGCTTGAGGTAATGGGGGTTGGATCAAACAGGGATTTAGTGGTGTTTACAGCACTTAAACATTAACTCTGGGATCAAAGATTGACTCCCTTTTACTGTTTGAATTTCATTGTGTCAAACTGCCTGAAGTCTCTCGATAAAAATAGTCATTTCTAAACCTTTCACAAAGCTCTGTCTAAACTTTCTGGAATGTTACTACTAATATACGAGAATTTTTTTGTTAGTATACAAGATAGCCAAAACACCTTCATGTTGTTGAGATTTGTAGACTTTGACCACATAAATCCGCAACAGGGTGTCTCTCAAAACAACCAACTCGATTGTCATTTGGGCCTTGAAAATTACACCGAGTTCATTAGTTACCAGTTGTTTTGAGAGAGGAGAGAAAAATAGGTACTCAAAGAAAAAATATAAAATGTCATAACAACTAACACCATTCACACAATGAGAAGTCACTTCATTTGTCAACAGTCCAATGTGTTGACAAAGAAAACAACGTCTAAATGTTACAAGTTTTCTCACATTGACAATTGACCTGTCGTGTCATTCATTCAATGATAAAAAAACATTTTTGCATAAAATATATCAATTTGGAGTCTAAACTACAAAATCACACGAGTCACACGCCTTCGTTGAAATGGAAGAAAAAGGTTCTTGGGTTAAGTTTTCAAAATCTTTCCTGGTATTAAATGATTGTCACATCTACAGAAATTCTTTCTTCCCAAATGTTTCACTTCAATGCCACCAGGATTTTCATTCCAAGAAAGGGAGGAAGATAGCTCTTTACGTAATAACTATGAAACATGGCGGATTTTCTGCGGAAACCCGGATGCTGTCACCCTCCACGTGATGTTTCCTTTACCTATATTTCTTGTACGGGTCAAGTTCCACGTTTTGGACTGTAAAATTGCGTCGTAAAATTTTTATAAATTTCCGACAAATACAAGCGAACACAAAAGTACTGTACTACAATCGAGCTTCACATTGCACATTCTGCAGTCAACGGTGCACTGAGTTTCCAGAACACGTCACATTATATGCGCAAACAGCACTTTATCCCTCATGCAATACCTACATCTGTGTAAATATACATACACCTGCAAGGCTTTTTCCATAAGAAGATATTGGCAAGCACCTACTCGAAATGCTATTTTACCATTTGAGCACACTAGTTTAAAATGTATAAAACGTACACGACTACAAATTGTTGACTAAAACTATATCAAGCAGATAAAATAATGCCATATAATTATAAATAAATAACAATAATTATACATTTACAACTGAAATTTACAGTCATTCAACTATTAACAATCGCTAGGACACAAAACTGTATATATCCGCCATGTTTAATTTTTGACGTCATCCACTGATTATCAACTGTAGTCTGCTAACGTGCAAATGAAACGTGTATGCCCTTCAAGTCTGGAGAGCTTGCGCCGTAGCATGATACCAGACTATAATTGAGTAATGTTGGACGGAACACTCTAAAGATGTCTAAAAGCGTCCAGATAGGTACACATTTCTGGCATTAATAGGCTCCGTCATACTGTAAGCCGCAGATGGGAAAAACGAGTTCAGAAGAAATTTGGGTAGTCTGAAAATAGGACCATAACATTCAAAATTCAATTTTATCTTGGTTATCTCAATGTAATTGCATTAATTTACACAAAAAACACATTTTCAAGCAGACAACATACACACACGAAACATTCATGCAAGAGATAACCAATAAAAATCGGCGTTAAAGCAATTCTAGCCAATCAAATTTGGTGATCAGTGCAGGCCTGGATGTGATTGGTGAGAAAACTAACCAATAAGGTCAGTGGATGCCGTGGTTGAATGACGATTGATAACTCCGTCGCCCCGAGTTGTTATACAAATTTAATAACATGCAAGTTGTGTCTACAACTTTTAAAATAAACAAAACATTTCGTTAATTGCATGCAATAATTTACCTCCATTTCATATCCGATACCATTTAACACTTTTACTTATAAAGTGCATGTCTCTTCTCTTTCTTTTTCTTCAAATTTGGTAAACGAAATAAATTTTTTTTCTATCAACAAATGTTTTATAATTAAGCATATGGCCAATTGGACATAAAATCTTCGACATCAGGTACAGTTTGAACCAAAGGTAGGAGACATTGATTTTTAAACGTGTAGGAGTTGACAACAACAATAGTTGGAACATTTATAATAAATCAAGATTTACCATCTAGAGGTCACTGCAACCTGCTGCAGCATTAAGAAGATAAAATCTCAATGAAACAGTGGAATTAATCAAAATTGGTGAAGTTATAAAAGTCTAACTATTATTGCAAGAAATAGCATGCTACGAACATGCTATCCAAGAAGATGTATGATAAAGTGAGAGTGCTCGAGTAAGACACAGCATTATCCCAGTGTGTATGTTGGACTCCAAAAGAATTTACCTTTAGTCCTTATTTTTATGGATGCCGAAATGAAAGCAGAACAAACATTACACTTCCGTAAAATTATCCCAAGTGGCTGTTGCAGAAAAATTCCTTAAACTTTACCTTATGACAACATCTTCCCCTTCCAAAACGACCCCCCCCCCCCCCCCCAAAAAAAAAAAATTAAGTCTGGACTCTTTATGTCATGTCGGTTACACAACACTCATCAACCCCAAATTGTTTTGAATTTAATGAGCCTCTCAACAGATATAGTCCCCCCCCCCTCTCTAAATACTGGTGATCATTCCTATAAATATCATACAAAACATTCAAATTAACATCATATCAAACATCATTCAATGCAAGATTCGTCAAGGCAAGCATTCAGAATGAAACCATGCCATACTTTCATAATGAAGATTGTAGAATGTTCCTGAAACTCGCCAGATACCTTGTTATTGTGTTATACAGGATTAATATAACTACTAGTACACATCATACACTAATATACATGAATAGAAATATAGATTTATTATGTATAGGTTTATTATGAATATTTACTGATCAGTGAATAGTAATCAGTCACGACCTCTATAAGCCAAGCTTATGTACCGTAAGCGGAAACATGCCATAATACAAGCTAGAAGAAAATGCCACAGAAAATCCTCCTTCTGGAAATAATGCCAAACACACACCATGCCAAGGTTTTTGTAATGTTTAATAAAACTCATTTTTTGTATTACAAGATTACTTATTCAAATCAAGTCTCTTAGCAAACATAAAAAAAAAAATCTTACAGCATCAATACATATGGAATGACACACCTTCCTCTGAGAATTTGTCAATAAATATATCATAATATTGTCCATTTCAAACAAGACGATAAGTGATGATTTTTGACCACTGAGAACACAGGCTCTGCTGATAGACTTGCACCATCCCTCGGCCCTATGCATTGCATGACAGCTTTAAAATGCTCAAAGACTTTCTACTATGAATAGCTATAGTGGATTTCAGTGAGAATTTTAGATAGCAGAGTTGAGTTACAAATAGCTTAGTTTTGTGCATTGCCAAGAGATGGTTTGATTCTTCAGCACAGTTCAGACAAGGAAAGACCTCACATTGCTATGTAAAGAGGAAATCAACATTTCTACGATTGTTTTTGTTCTTGTCTAGCTAGATCTCTCATCCAGAGAGTTTGCATGCTTTGATTACAGTAGGAAGATATATAGATAAATTATTGGTTCTCTATTTTTTACCTACTTTCATTTGGTTGTTAACCATCCACTGAAAAATTTACTGTTTTTGTCAGTCACAAAATAATACACATTTGTCCAGTGTTTCTAATGAGAGGTGACTTTAACACACAACTATCACATGCAAAAGGATAATGAATTGAAGAAAACCTCCACCACACAATAGGGTTAAATTGGTATACAGAAGTCTGAAAATCATATTTCTTTGAAGAAAATGTTTCAAAATATGCACATCACCAGTTTGAAAAAGGAGAATGACAAAAGTAATAGAAGCCCCTGCTCAGCCTCGGGTCCCATTCCAGCGACAGTTGTGTGTTAAAGTATGAAATGTAATTCACAGATGAATGGAGGAAAGGAATAAAACTTGGGTAGTTACACTAAAAACAAACTCCATTACTTCAGTACATATGCATTGCCTTTGAAATACATTATTCAGTGTGTGATGTTACAAATTATTGTTGATTAACAGTTAAAAGCTGGTTATCTGTGTAGTGGTTCTTTCTTTACAAGTGACAAGAAACTGAAAATTCATTATAACATATCATCAAAGGAAAATTTGTATTAATCAATGTTCAACTTGTCATTCAAAGTATACACAGAGCAATGCAGTGCAATGCATAACACACCCATTACAAAAAATGAAATGAGTGAAATGGGTATAATAAACATACAGTGTGGAGACCGATGAACATTCATCCTGAAAGATAAATCTCCACGGACGATGCAGGTACACAGAAACCCAAGCTTAGTCTGCTAGACACTACAGCTAACAATGAAGTGGACAGTATGATTTACAATGACCATCACAGACGGACGGTCTGAGGTGCAATAAAGGCATGCAGTTTCAAAAACTACCATTAAACTTCTATACTTTCAGGGAAATTCACATTGGGAAATGAAATGATGAAATCACCAATGTCAAGATGATAGACATAACTACATATTGTGGATCGCGAAACAAAATTCAAAAATATTTTCAGCCAAGACAAATTTTTTGTTCAACAGTGAGTTAGTTAAGTTTCTGGGAGTTCCAGGGATGAGAGAAAAAGATAGATGGATAACACAAAATGAATGCATGCACATTACTACATTCTTCATTCCATTCTCAAATATCAACAAGGTACTTCACAAAGACAGAGTAAAAATTTACACATCATTCATCAACGGACTTCACTTTTTCTTGCTATGGTTATAAATGATTCTGTTTTTATCTGATATATCTAAGCTTGGATTTATGTCAAACTCTGCATTACAATAGACATCACATATCCATATACCTAAAAACGTATCCCATTTCACTCCCACAATAAGAATAGGTCATCTTAGCACTAAATCATTGAGGGAAGTTGGATAAAATAATGTCATTCTTAGAGAAGAGCATAAAATCTATAATTTAGAATATATAATGATTATATAATTACTGTAAAAAATGAACAGAAAGTTTTCCAAGACTATCCATGTCCATGGAGTATATTACACACCACAATACAATCACTAGTGTAACAGCCTACACAGGGAACAAAAGGCTCTAAGAAGCCCTATCTCCTACATGTGACATTTCGGTGGAAGTTTCCTATGTGATGATGAATGTTACCACATGTTAAGATCTGTTAATGGGAGTAAAAAGGGGAGGTAAGATACAACACTTAGGTCTCTCTGTCATCAATGAAAGAAAATGAACATCATTCCCAAATAGGCTGCCCATACTCCCACCAGGACTGACAATTCTAGAACAACGGAGGAATTACCGTCAGTAAATTTGCGGGCGATAAACTTGAGTGTTTCATCCAATATTATAACAGGGAAAGAGATCTTCAAAACAGCAATCCACTCAGCCAGGTTCAGAGGGGTGATCTGGAAAATGGTCTGAAACGAGAAAACACGATAGCGAGATAAACTTTAACCTTTCTTTACCATACACACTCTGTCATTTTGTAGGCAAAAAGAAAGATATATATACCCAATAAATGCCTTTTCCTTGATGCAATACACCTTTTATATTAAAAATAAATATGTGTAATATTTGATAAGTACGAATTAAATTTTTGATTAGTCAAGCATTTTGACTATGAAATGATTTTGCCATATTTTATTCGTCAAAGCATGATTTTCAATGATAAAACTAAGGTAAGATTACATAATGTCAGAGCATAAGAGAAATTTTATAGTCTTTGCAGTCATTAAATAATTATGAAAGCTTTATAAAAATGCGACAATGCAGTACATGAATTATAATGAAAAATTCTTTACCTTCCCAACACTTTTAATATGAACTTTATTTTCAAAAAATAATTATTTTGTAAAATCAAAAAAATGTTGAAAAGAGGAAAATCTGAGATGATTTTGATTACTTTTGAATACATCCATGTCTGAATATCTACTTTGTAATGGTCATTCTATGATCTTGATTTCATTCATCATGTTCATAACAATTTTCACCACTGAAAGTGCTTGTTATACTGTTGTCAGCAGCAAACATTACATGCAGTAAGAAATGTTGGCATGAGAGAGAGATGAAGCATTCATTTGAAATTTACTCACTGACATTATGTAACGCATCTAGTAAACAGTACACAGTCATCCTATTAACTTACAATACTCCAAGGCTCTTTACTCACAGAGATTTATCAAGAGAACTCTTCCGTAAATAAACATTTTACACGTAAGGCTCTCATCACCATACTGATCATTCTTCATTTAAACTTCAGATTACTCTGCCTTGAAGCCCAATACTTAAAACTTGACATTCATTTTTGTGAATGATACTTACCGCCATAAAGTCTACATAGAGGATGAAGAAGTGCAGGCCCATGGACAGTGCGATAGCAGCAATCAGCCACTTGTTAGACCAGGGAGGCATTACAAGCAGTGACTGGTTCTCACTCAAGCTAAACAAAACAAGAACACCAGTTTAATTACTGTTAAATCAAGGAGTTAAGTGCATTATTTGTATTTTCATAAATTCATCAAATGTTTTCTCACTTTAAACAAAATTTTTATTTCTTTTTTACATCAAATTTTGATGTTGCAATACAATTTGTTAACAGTGAACACAGTCATAGTGAATATTCTCTTGTCTAGTAGTTTAAAAACATAAAAATAGAAATACAATATGCCTTCTATCCCTGAAAGTAACCTATCACTGTGTTTCATTACGAATATTTAATTAAGCACAAGTTCATTACAAGTCACTCCAAGCCTTCTATAAATTGTGATGTTAAGATATAAGATACCCATGCACACCTTTTCATTTATTATTCTACATACACACCGTTTCAAAACATCCACACACTAAATTGTGAATTTTGAACATCTAATATACATTGATTATATCAACAACTTGTAAAAGTAACATTTAAATAAGTCTGACTCAGTCTCACTTCAAAAGCACCATCTATTCACAGTTAATAAAGTTCTAACTACAAACTAAAATGAATGCTTGTTTGTGTGTATAATGTCATGCAGTCATTTTATAAGGACCCACGACAAGGACATGATATCCCAGAAAACAAGTGAGGAGCACACACGAGCAACATGCAGGAAAATGCCCCAGACAGCCTGTACCACAAGAGGATGCAATGTTTCCCCAAAATATCAGAATCCCATCAAACAAGGCAAATCCTTCCCAACAGTTGACATGACATGCCCCCCCCCCCCCCCCCCCTTCCTTTATCTGCTCCTCTGTAGTACAGGTTTCATGCAGTGTTTTGCTTCAAAAGATTTTTATTTTTTTTATTTTTTTTATTTTTCAACATTCAGATATTCATTCCTTATATAGACAACAAGCATCCCCTCATGGTAACTAATGGCTGCTAGACAACTGTTGATATGGTGTCAGTTGTCGTTAGAAACAAGCACTTCCTGCGTTGTCGTGCTCCTTACCTGTTTAAGGCATTAAGCATCTCTATGACGACAAGGACAGAGAGAGCCATGGTCATGGGATGAGGGCTGTCAAAGATTTCACAATCCACCCCTTTAAACATTTCATCCTGAGCCAGACACTGAGAGTGGTGGGTCTGTGTGGGGGAGACAGAGGGTGGTAAATGTAAGTGCCAGGAGAAAGAAAATATAAGGGAGGCGAACTCAACATCTTGCTTAAGCAAGATGTGCTGCCATAAAATGATGATGAATAAAATGAATATGCCAAGCTTCTTTCAAACTTGCCATATCCATTGGAGATGATTTTGGGTTGTGGGAGTACTTCCTAGAACCATGTGTGCATGGTGGGTTTTCTTGTGTATTGATTGATTACCTGTTGAGAGCATTCAGCATTTCTATTGTGACTAAGACTGATAAAGCCATTGTCATAGGATGAGGATCATTGAATATATGACAGTCTACACCCTTAAACATTCCTGGCTCTGCTGGACATTGCATATGGTGAGTCTGGAAGGGTCAGAGGTCATACAAAATATCAATACTAATTCAATACATAGTCATGAAATATTGTAATGGATAATGAATGATCCTGAAATGAAGAAAGTCATAATACTAGCATTTCCAATACAATTTTGAAGATACTAAAAAAATATTGATAACACAGACTGAATTTTATTACATAATCTTGTGTTCATGCTTTTGAGACTCTGTTTTAAATGATTATTTGTATATATAATTGTATGTATCAACTGAAAGACCCTGGGGGGGAAATAGAGCATGCACTAATCAGGTCACCTTATTGAAATACTTTTATTCTTAACAATTTTTCAAATGTATACAAGAGCAGAAACACAAAAAGTGTTGAATATCTTACAAGCTGGTAGTAGTTGAGTTGTGGACCTTGGTCATACACCATGAACCACCAGGCTGCAGCACCAACCGTAGCACAGCCAACATAAACTGAAATACAGACAGACATTTCCAAAGATTCATTTTTTACCTAATATGGAAAACTTCTCTTTTACTTACAAATGTCCAGTTACTGTGTTAGATACTTCAGTTATACTTTTTTTCCTTTCTATTAGTTCTACATCTGATACAAAATCTGAAAGGACTGTTCCTAGATTGTGACCAAAAATGAAAACTTACTGCCAATAGCCATGTATCTGAAGAAAAGCCATCCAGTGATCAGACCTTCCTTGGAGTTTCGAGGTGGTTTTTTCATGATGTCAAGGTCAGGTGGGTTAAATCCAAGAGCAGTTGCTGGGAAACCATCAGTGACCAGGTTGACCCACAACAGCTGTACCGGGATCAGAGCTTCAGGGATTCCCAGAGCAGCAGTCAAGAAAATACTGGGAATAGAAGAATGGCCTATTATCCATAATGGTTCATTTTACCACTGACAGCACATCAATAAGAGCATATTTATATGTCATCAATATATATTTCCCAGATTTCACTAAGTTTTATACTGTGTTGAAATGCTTTGCCTTTGGATAATTAAACAATTCATTAAATTTTAAAATTTTATTGAGCTTTTATATCAAGTACCAGACAACTTCTCCAATGTTGGATGAGATGAGGTATCGAATGAACTGTTTCATGTTGTTGTAGATTGCACGTCCCTCCTCAACTGCAGCCACAATGGTAGAGAAGTTGTCATCTGCCAGAACCATTTCTGAGGCAGACTTAGCAACAGCTGTTCCAGATCCCATAGCAATACCAATCTCAGCTTTCTTCAGGGCAGGAGCATCGTTCACACCATCACCAGTCTGTTTACAAATAAAAAAAAATATGCTTCATCATTCACACCATCATCAGTATGTTTACCAATAAAAAGAACTTTTGCTTGGAAATTTTTAGGTCAGATTTGGTAATTATTTTAAAAAATAAAATGCTTTGTTGTTTTATCACATGACGAAGGTTGCAAGCACTGAAGAAAAAATTTCCTACAATAATTGCTACTTTCATCACTCGATAAAACAAAAAAGAAAGACATTTTATTATTTATATTTTTATGTATCTTATAAAAATATAAACTAGATTTAATTACTAAAATATCATATCGTTATTTTAAATGTCACAGCCAATACACTCTTTGACCTTGACAATGATCCATGTTTGGTAATGATTATGTGGACAGGTAGTACTAAAAAAACCAGGTCAAACTAGTTTGCAACAAAAATGTATTCACTGTCTATGAGAGCAATGTCAGTTTCAAAAGAAATATACGAGAAAAGATTCTGTGAATGTAAATATACCCCCAAACCCCCAAAATATCATATTTCAACCACTCAACATTTATGAAAATTCTATGAATCCTCCAACTGCCAATAAATCCCTGAATTTCTCACTCTATACCAATAAGCAATCTAATATAAACTAACCATAGCAGAAACTTCTCCTTCAGCTTGCAGATGTTCCACAATCTTGCTCTTGTGTGTCGGTTCCACTCTGGCAAACAGTCTAGCCCTCATGCACGCTGCTCTTTGCTCCTCTGAGGACAGGTCATCAAATTCACGTCCGGTGTACGACAAGCCTTCAGTTGATTCATTTTCTCCAAATACACCAATTCTCCTGCAGATAGCTTCAGCAGTAGCCTAATGTATTTAATAACCAAAAATATCCTTATGTCCAAGTTATGTGAAATACTTACTTTAAAATTCAATCACATCTTTACAAAATGTTGACATTTCCTTATCATTTTGTTGTTATATATTTGTCATTCTTATAAAATTTTTGTCATAACGCCATTTTATAAAGGTGTAATATATGTGTATGTGGCATCTATTAATCCATTAAATCCATTGTCCATTTTCCTATAATTTTGTGTGTGTGTGTGTGTGTGTATATATATATATATATATATATATATATATATATATATATATATATTTTGTTTTGAGTTTTGCGTCCTCGTTTTCTGCCGACCTTGTTATCTCCAGTGATGACAATAACTCTAATGCCGGCATCTCTACATTCCTTGATTGAAGACATTACTTCTTTACGTGGAGGATCCAACATTCCAACCACTCCAACGAAGGTCATGTTAGTCTACAAAACAAATAGCAAAATGTTATCCTACAATTATAAGACACGTTGATCTATAGAACAAATAGCAAAATGTTATACTACAATTCTAAGACACGTTGGTCTATAGAACAAATAGCAAAATGTTATCCTACAATTATAAGACACATTGATCTATAGAACAAATAGCAAAATGTTATACTACAATTATAAGACACGTTGGTCTATAGAACAAATAGCAAAATGTTATACTACAATTATAAGACACGTTGGTCTATAGAACAAATAGCAAAATGTTATACAATTATAAGACACGTTGGTCTATAAAATACACAGGAATCATTACAATCAAAATCAAACAATGAGCGCTTGTATGAATGGACGATTCCAGCAGAGTATTGAGTCATGGTTTTCTATGTACAACTCCTCCCCACCCCACCCTTACGTCATACTGAATGAATTTGTATGAACTGACGTTTCCAGCAAAGGGATCAAATCGTGGTTTTTCTCTGTGTAAGCTCCTCCCCCTTACCTCATACTGGATAAATTTTCTAGAGTCTTCCAAATCCATGTCCTCTCTCCTCGGTGGGTTGTCAATGGTTGCCACGGCAAGACACCTCAAAGTGTCACGACCTACATGTATAACAATCATTCCGTAAGTATCACATTGCAATACATGCCCAATATCGTCCTAAAGTTACGTCATTTGCGAAGTATTCTGCTTGAAGAATTCTATGATTGTGTATGTTCATAAAAATGAACAGGACAATAAATTTTATTTCATATTTTCAGGAAGTTATATGGATTTCACACAATAAAAAAAAAGATACAGAAAACAACGCAAAGTAGAACTATAGAGATCCAGTCAATCATGAAAGTTAAGTCTTACAATTTTTTGTTAGAATAAGTCAACTGTGATAAAAGTGAAAATTAATCTGAATCTACTCGTTAGATGATAACATATCATATTTCAGTTTATCAAAGTTATCATATCAGAAAAGTCCGTAAAACTACATTCAACACAAAGTCCCATAAATCTTGTAAAATTCAGTGTGTGGTGACACTGTAAACAAGCACTAGCAAGTCACATATCAAATTTCTGCTTCCTAAATCAAAATATGATGAGAAAAGTATAAAAAAAAAAAAAAAAAGAAAAAAAAAACCTAAGTTGAGACAGACAAACTAGGCACACTGGAAGTTGCTTTTTGGCTTCACCTGTAGGGGACTAATAATATAGTTATGTTAAAAGAGACAATGCAAACGAAGAGATGTGCCTATATGAATGACTCTGTAGGCCTGTATGTGTACATGTCTGAATAACTTGGATAAACCACATTTGACATTTCATCAATAAACTCTGCACAAACAGAATATAATGAAATGTGAACATAGAATGTTTTATGCAAATAACACCCTGCAGTAAAAACATTCAGGTTACTGTTACGATAAACAACCACGAAATAGACAGGGTCTTAAGCAGTACTGTTTTCTACCACGAGTTCACCCGCATGATTAACTTGTTACTTACCAGTTCCATAGGATTTCACATGCTTCATGATTTCATTCTTGATGGCTGGGGACATTGGGATTTTGTTTCCTTGAACTCGAGCGTGGGTACACCTGTCCAGCAGTCCTTCCGGAGCACCCTACAGTAACATCAATGTCTGTGTTACAGACTGCAGCAAGAAAGACACTCATCTTCTTAAAATTAGCTACTGTTGTTAGATCTTGTTTACTTTCTGACGACTGATCACAGACACGATTTTGCAGTTTAATGAAATAAGGATTTAAAGATTATCCCCCAATAGGTCAGGGATCATTGCTAAATGGTGCTAAATCCTGCATTCTGCACATTTCCTGGAACTTCATTCTCACTCTGAAATCATCTTTTCTTGAACCAAATATTCACATATCGCAGTACTACTTGCCTTGAAAATTTTTATTTTTAGTCCCAGTTATTACATCAATTATAATTAATATAAATATTACTGTAAAAGGGAATTTTCATTAATTGATCCCCCCCCCTCCCTCCCCCCCGATGTTAATTATTTTTATTTAGAAACATATGGCTCATCATCCACCTCCTCGTCTTACAACTCCAAAATTTTAATAATTTTATCAATATTTTTTACATTTTTGTTTCCTACATCACGTTCAGCAATTTTTACATCAATTACCTATGATTTCAATTAAATTACCAACTATTGGCTGAATAAATACAATTAGATTCCAAGAACCAATGAAAAATTTGGTCACGTTGATTCATTAACACTGAGATAATAGCCCACCAGACAAAAATAGCTTTATCACAAAAATAGCTGTATCACACAAAATCAGTCATGTATAATGACTTGGGGGAGGAAAAAAAAAGAGTACAAATTTAAAAATGGATTGCAAATGTTTAAAAGTGGAATATTCCACTTTCAAACAGAGGAAAATCATGTCTGTGATCACCACTCAAATGATAACAGTCTTGACAAATGTCCTTTTTCTAAATTTAACACTTAATGGATGTTTACCTTGCAAAACATTTTGGCCCCTCCAGTTTTGGAGGGTTTGTTAGGGGAGCAGTACACACTCATGGACTTCCTGTCACGGGAAAACTCCAGAGTGAATTCCTTCTTCCACATCTGTTGGATGACGTGAGCTGCGGCTGTTCCCTTCTCACGTTTGTTTAGGTTGCTTTTGTCAGTGTTGTAGTAGTTCATTTTTTCAGCCAGGACAATCAGAGCAGTTTCTGTAGCCTCACCAACCTTCTCGTAGACATCCTTAGCCTATAAAACACGTTAAAATATTCAAAGAAAATATCTGTGGCCGAAAAAACATTTGTTAATATATCCATTAGATGTCTTTAGCCTATAATATTTGTTTCAAAATAAATTTATCTTTACATAACAGTAACTAAATCGTCAATACAGTACAGCATATATTACAGCACTGAATACTGAAAATAAAATTTGGGCATTGTAAAATGTGTCGCTTTCCCTCCGCAAGATCCTTCCATGAAAACTTGCGAACTAATTGTACTAACGTAAAATTACTGATTTTAAAATTGTCACATTATCACACCAAATAAACACCATGACTATGGGACAGTCCTTCTCACCTCATTAAAATTCCCACTAGAATCGTCAAACATGACACGACTGTGTGACAGTCCTACTCACCTCGTTAAAATCCACACTAGAATCGTTACACATGACACAAATTGTGGCAAGTTCCTCCAGTCCTGCAAAGTCTGAAGCCTTCACTTTCTTGCTGCCAATGTACCTATCAATTAAAAGAGTACAAAGTCCTCCTATTAGTCTCACTTAACGAACTGGGTAAAAAAAAAAATTAATCACCCGCTACAGATCACATCAATTAGTGACAAATAAATCTTGTCTTGCTTTACACTGAGTAAACTTACAGATCCCCATCTGGTGAATAGGTAGAGCCAGTAATCTCAAATTGATCAGTCTTGATGTCGTTGCCCTCAATCTTATTAAACAGGAACATCTACAATGACAAAAAATTTTTATAATCAAATGAACTTTGAGAAGAAACAAATTCAAAACAGGTATCTTTTGGGGTTTTCTTTTCTTTTAACTCAGATTTCATCAAGTCCAATACTGAGCTTGAAAAATTCCAATATCATACACATTCTAATATTATATATATTCCAGTGTCATTACAAACAGTACATCCTAAGCATTACAATGTCATCCACTGTATCCCCCTTACCCTGCAGACAGACATTTGGTTGGTGGTCAGGGTTCCCGTCTTGTCGGAGCAGATAATAGAGGTACATCCCAGGGTCTCCACAGAGGGAAGACTTCTGACAATTGCGTTCTTCTTGGCCATTCTTCGGGTTCCTATCATACACAGTACAAATGAAGATGATCGAACTACTTAAAAACTAAAATTAAAATTTAAGTCTTCCTAAAAAATTAGATTCTTATCTCTATTTTCAGAATTTGCAAGCTGTACATGTGTATCCCACAAATGAATACAATTTATGGTCCCCTCCAGTGTGTTTTCATGCTGGGTATCGGCTTACATTCAAGCCAATTAAAAGGTTAATTTACAAGAAATATACAACATAAAAAGGTTGAAGTCAAAAGTAATTAAAAAGGGCCATGTTGATGTTTTTGTAACAGATAGACTAATGGACCCAACAAGACATCCCCATGTTATCACCACGACAAGGACAGCACTTTGTTCACAGTAGCACAAACACTACATTGACTTGTCCATAGTAGGTTAAAGTCTATAAATTTCTTTGAAAATGGGACTTTGTTTTCTCATTGAAAGGTAACAATATTTATGACGTCTTTTTGATATTTAGACTACGGCCTTTTGATCGTCTTGTGTGGATCAGTATGGAGACTGTGTGGGTTCTTACCCAGAGCCAGGCATGTGGTGATGACTGCCGGCAGACCCTCAGGAATGGCAGCTACTGCCAAAGCCACAGCAATCTTAAAGTAATAGATAGCGCCCTGAAAAAAAAACATACATCAAAGATTAAGAAAACATCTACTAGTGATGATCAAAATTACCATTGGTAGATATCAAATTCAAAGTAAACATATCTAATCAAGAATCTCGCATGCATTTATCATTTAACTGCTCCAAAATAACCTAATTTTGAAAACTAGATAGATCTGTAAATCACATTTAACATCATGATTTTTTTGTGTCATGTATTGTATCAAATATTATTGTGGTACCTATTGAACATATGGTCTGAAAATTAATAAGCTATATAAAAAGAAGACATTTTTCTTAAGATAATGAATACAATACAGCCTCACCTTGATCCATGATCCTCCGTGGGCAGGGTCATTAAAATGTCCAATGTTAATAGCCCACACAGCAACACATATAACTGTAATCACCTGTAAAAATGTACATATATACATGTAATAAAATCCATTCAGATAAAAATCTATTATCAGCTACTGAAGTCAAAACTAATTCAAGGCGGAAAAAGTGTTTCTAATAATTAAATTGGCATCACAGCTCTGATGTGATATAATTTGATTACATAATAAGACTTCCCCATTCTCAGTTTTCATTTTTATGAGCACATAAATATCTGTTTTTGATTGTACTGTAACTAAATTGAGCTCAGCCTTTTATATCTATACACTTCAGAGAAAGCTTTGAAATCCTTCTAAGACCACCAATGTAAAACAAACAGAATCAGTTCCTATCAAAGCTAAGTGAATGCAATATGCTAGTTGAGGGCCTGATTTAAGGTAAAGCCTGACTAGTGTAATATGCTAGTTGAGAGCCTGATTTGTGGTGAAGCCTGACTAGTGTCACATGCTAGTTGAGAGCCTGATTTGTGGTGAAGCCTGACTAGTGTCACATGCTAGTTGAGAGCCTGATTTGTGGTGAAGCCTGACTAGTGTAATATGCTAGTTGAGAGCCTGATTTGTGGTGAAGCCTGACTAGTGTAATATGCTAGTTGAGAGCCTGATTTGTGGTGAAGCCTGACTAGTGTAATATGCTAGTTGAGAGCCTGATTTGTGGTGAAGCCTGACTAGTGTCACATGCTAGTTGAGAGCCTGATTTGTGGTGAAGCCTGACTAGTGTAATATGTTAGTTAAGAGCCTGATTTGTGGTGAAGCCTGACTAGTGTAATATGCTAGTTGAGAGCCTGATTTGTGGTGAAGCCTGACTAGTGTAATATGCTAGTTGAGAGCCTGATTTGTGGTGAAGCCTGACTAGTGTAATATGTTAATTGAGAGCCTGATTTGTGGTGAAGCCTGACTAGTGTAATATGCTAGTTGAGAGCCTGATTTGTGGTGAAGCCTGACTAGTGTAATATGCTAGTTGAGAGCCTGATTTGTGGTGAAGCCTGACTAGTGTAATATGCTAGTTGAGAGCCTGATTTGTGGTGAAGTCTGACTAGTGTAATATGCTAGTTGAGAGCCTGATTTGTGGTGAAGCCTGACTAGTGTCACATGCTAGTTGAGAGCCTGATTTGTGGTGAAGCCTGACTAGTGTAATATGTTAGTTAAGATCCTGATTTGTGGTGAAGCCTGACTAGTGTCACATGCTAGTTGAGAGCCTGATTTGTGGTGAAGCCTGACTAGTGTAATATGTTAGTTAAGAGCCTGATTTGTGGTGAAGCCTGACTAGTGTAATATGCTAGTTGAGAGCCTGATTTGTGGTGAAGCCTGACTAGTGTCACATGCTAGTTGAGAGCCTGATTTGTGGTGAAGCCTGACTAGTGTAATATGCTAGTTGAGAGCCTGATTTGTGGTGAAGCCTGACTAGTGTAATATGCTAGTTGAGAGCCTGATTTGTGGTGAAGCCTGACTAGTGTCACATGCTAGTTGAGAGCCTGATTTGTGGTGAAGCCTGACTAGTGTCATATGCTAGTTGAGAGCCTGATTTGTGGTGAAGCCTGACTAGTGTAATATGCTAGTTGAGAGCCTGATTTAAGGTAAAGCCTGACTAGTGTAATATGCTAGTTGAGAGCCTGATTTGTGGTGAAGCCTGACTAGTGTAATATGCTAGTTGAGAGCCTGATTTAAGGTAAAGCCTGACTAGTGTAATATGCTAGTTGAGAGCCTGATTTGTGGTGAAGCCTGACTAGTGTAATATGCTAGTTGAGAGCCTGATTTGTGGTGAAGCCTGACTAGTGTAATATGCTAGTTGAGAGCCTGATTTGTGGTGAAGCCTGACTAGTGTAATATGCTAGTTGAGAGCCTGATTTAAGGTAAAGCCTGACTAGTGTAATATGCTAGTTGAGAGCCTGATTTGTGGTGAAGCCTGACTAGTGTAATATGTTAATTGAGAGCCTGATTTGTGGTGAAGTCTGACTAGTGTAATATGCTAGTTGAGGGCCTGATTAGTGAAGCCTGACTAGTGTAAAAAGCTAGTTGAGAACCTGATTTGTGGTGAAGCCTGACTAGTGTAATATGTTAATTGAGAGCCTGATTTGTGGTGAAGCCTGACTAGTGTAATATGCTAGTTGAGAGCCTGATTTGTGGTGAAGCCTGACTAGTGTAAAAAGCTAGTTGAGAACCTGATTTGTGGTGAAGCCTGACTAGTGTAATATGCTAGTTGAGAGCCTGATTTGTGGTGAAGCCTGACTAGTGTAATATGCTAGTTGAGAGCCTGATTTGTGGTGAAGCCTGACTAGTGTAATATGCTAGTTGAGAGCCTGATTTGTGGTGAAGCCTGACTAGTGTAATATGCTAGTTGAGGGCCTGATTAGTGAAGCCTGACTAGTGTAAAAAGCTAGTTGAGAACCTGATTTGTGGTGAAGCCTGACTAGTGTAATATGCTAGTTGAGAGCCTGATTTGTGGTGAAGCCTGACTAGTGTCACATGCTAGTTGAGAGCCTGATTTGTGGTGAAGCCTGACTAGTGTAATATGCTAGTTGAGAGCCTGATTTGTGGTGAAGCCTGACT
Organism: Ostrea denselamellosa; assembly: GCA_024699665.1. NCBI lineage: Eukaryota > Metazoa > Mollusca > Bivalvia > Ostreida > Ostreidae > Ostrea > Ostrea denselamellosa. The sequence goes on from JAMZEH010000041.1 coordinate 3,879,045, forward strand.
AGTGTAATATGCTAGTTGAGGGCCTGATTAGTGAAGCCTGACTAGTGTAAAAAGCTAGTTGAGAACCTGATTTGTGGTGAAGCCTGACTAGTGTAATATGCTAGTTGAGAGCCTGATTTGTGGTGAAGCCTGACTAGGGTAATATGTTAGTTGAGAGCCTGATTTGTGGTGAAGCCTGACTAGTGTAATATGCTAGTTGAGGGCCTGATTAGTGAAGCCTGACTAGTGTAATATGCTAGTTGAGGGCCTGATTAGTGAAGCCTGACTAGTGTCACATGCTAGTTGAGGGCTCGATTACTGGTGACACATGAATATTGTAATATACAAGTTGACAGTCTGATTAGCAATACTGCCACTGAGGACTTGCCTTAGAAAGTTGCTGACTGAACTCGTCCAGTTTCTGTTGGAGTGGGGTCTTCTCTGTCTCAGTTTCCATCATTTCATCCCGGATCTTTCCTGTAAGGAACAAGGGTTCAAAAATTACAATCGATGCTAAGTAAGTCATCTAGGTCATTATTAACTTAGCTGTAAGGAACAAGGGTCCGGCACTTAGGATCAATGATAAACAAGTCACCCTAGTCATTATTGAATCATTAGTCATACAACAGTTCATTATCCAAGAGGCAGGTTCTATTCATTTGTCACTCCGGTTATGATCAGTTGTGGTGGGGATATAATTATAGATATACACCATCAAAAATAATTACATTATTCAGATGAATGCATAAAAATCAATAACATCTTTCTAAGGAATGTGAACAGAAACACCGTTGGTACACCTCCGAGATGACTAAATACATATTTACATAGAAAATTGTATATCGTGCTCAGTTATGCATATTTATATCAGAAGTTCAGGTTTCTTGCATTTTTTAACATTTCTACTATGACGATGACCTTTCTTGACAGGTCACACTGAATTCAGAAATGTGTTACATAACTGACCTACATGTATTAAGTGTTTGTGGCAGGAATTTCTTACACAGTGTCATAAGTTCATCCTTTAATGAGCAAACATTACCTTCTCAACAAAAATAAATTGCAAATACTACTAAATGAATTTGTTACAAACAGAATTTTCATTCATCAACCTTAACAATGTTCCCTGCTGTTGGAGATATATATCTAGTAATTCAAACAAGATGTGTTTGTGAAATACAGATGTCCCTGTATGGCCAAACTCAAACGTCAAGAGGTAAAAAATGTTGGTACAAAAAAGGACGGTCTTGTCACAAGGAACACATGTGAAGCATGAAAGCTTTATCACCATCCATTCAAAAGTTACGGCCAAAAAGTATATGCTCCCCCCTCCAATTATGGGTGTATAAATACTTCTCATATAGCCATTCTGTTTATAACTTCCTCCTCTGAATCACCAGCACAATGGTGGCAAATCATTAAATATTTCATACAGAATCAGAGCTCTGAATATCTCTAATTTTTCATTTCTGTTGGGTTTTTTTAATGCTGTAAACTGATTTCTTTGATCTATTATTTCAATGCCTGATTCCTGTGCAATAAACATCCTACCATGTCACGAAGTTTAAATTGCAACAAGAACCTTTAGGTACGATTTAAATAATAATCCACACAATATACATGGTACAATATTGCTTTTTTTTTTATCGTTAGTCGAAATCTTTTGATAACAATGAAAGCAATCTATAACCAACGTCATCCTCTTCAAAAAGGCAGAAATCTGATCGTGCTCTTAATCAACATGAAACAGGTTCAAGTTTTCTTGCTAAATGATTTGCTGTGAGTCGTTGTCTTTTGCACACAAGAATTATATGTACACAGCTCTTGATAGCAAATATATTTCAAATTACAAATTTATTAGGTGCTTTAAACAAGAAAGATTTTATCTATATGAAGTTTTCATGTTTCATACAAAGGTAGATAACAAACAGGGACTAATGGGTGTAACTAACCCACACATTCATACTGTAAGTAAACACAAGACCCAGGTATACACAGGTGAAAACTTTCCAAAACTTTAATGGAAAATTGTAAAGACAGGTAGTGATGCACCTTAACCCATGGACTGGCCTTGACCTTACAAGAAATCCTTATAAAGATTACAGGTGTCCACAGACCTCTGAGACAACACAAGGTGAGCCAGGTGACTGTGTAGAAAACTACAGAGAACCTACAGACCTGTTCATGACATGGCTAACAACAATGACAGCTGTCTTGTTAATTAACATACTAACAACACTATAATAACAAGACAACACAAAGCACAATCAGATGATCCCCAAATCGACTTCCTTCATCTTGTTGCAAGAAGCTATTTTCTGCCTCCATTCCACTTCACGATCATTATCTCTGTCTCTAACCTCTCTGTGTGTACTACTAAGTAACAATACTTCTGCAATAATTTCTCCTTTTTGCATACCATCAACTTCTTATGGTTCATAAACTTGTTTTACATATTGTGATGATGTAAAAAATGTTTGTTGTTAATTAACTAGAAAGACAACATTAATTTTTTTGCCTATTTCTAACATACCTTCCTCTGTAACACTCATACATCTCTCACTACACTAGCATATTATAACAATGGTTGAAGGTTGATTATGCAACAAGAGTCAAAATGTGCTATGAAACCTGTATTGATGTCTTATATACATTTTATTTGAATTCCTAGATCCACAGAAAACTCTCTGTGGAAATAGCTCTGATACCTACACAATCGAAATCTGAAGAGTTTGAATAGGCAGATGCCAGAGTACAAATTACCCAAGTCTTTGTGCAGTGAACGTACTTGAGATGGAGGATGTGTTACTGTGATGTAATTGTTGCAGCCATAGGTAATATAAATTAAAACCAAATGCTTATTTGTCTGGGGCTTTTCAGAAACTTGCTTTCTGGATGGCAAAAAAAAACCAACAAAAAACAAAGAAACACCTCATGAAAGAAAGAGAGAACATTTCCATTACTTGTCATCAATTACCTCTAGGATTCAAACATCAGAAAAAGTCGTTCAGAATCTGAGACAACCTCAAGGACTCAGCAAGGGCATACATATGGGAGTGAGGAATCTGTCACTGCTAGCTTTGAACAGAGTTAAGAGAACTTGACAACAACACTTTGCATTACCAGTCAGGACAGAAGAAAATCCTTAATTAGTAAGGCAGCTCCAAAATCCCGGGACAAAAACCAGCATGCTGTTCATGGGGACCTCATGTTGCTGAGGAATAAAATGTGCAACAATCTTCTTTTTTTTTTCTGTTTCCCTCACAACCTGATAACTGATAAGTTTCTTTTTTTTTTCTTACATAAATGACATAATAGCAATATATCAAATATTTGTCTCATCTTGACATGCTTGCATAATTAAAACTGATCTGATCATTTAAATTTATTATCTGAACAGCTACAGTGAGCTTCACAGTGTGAGATAGGTTTTATGGAACATCTGTAGCTTAATGGTGAATTTACTGGGGTAATTTTGTGGAACCTTCACAACCTATGCTGTACATAAATGATGGATGGAGTGAAGTTTTATTGAGATTATATCATACCAAGACTGTGCAATTTCATCACAGTTATTTTATTACCAATGCTATTCTGGAAATAACGTGAACCTCAAAAAAAATCGCATATCTCAGCTAAAAACACATTTCTAACATGTTACTAAAAGATTGAGATGGGTATCTGAAAGCTAACCTAAAACTCACAATGACGAATGAAATGATTTTTTTTTTCTAGGAGACCCATATAATAAGGGGTCTACTATGATAAGGGGCCTTACTTGGCCCCAGGATTAAAAACCATGCTTTTAGTGTGAATTGCACACCTAAGTTTGTTATTCTAAGTTGATGAAAGTGACATCTAAAGACAATTAGGACACACAGATAACTTTCAACATTCTTGCATAAAATGGCTACAACACACTTTCCCTTTGAAAAAAAATATAAAGCTTACACACATGTGCACACTTTATATCTATACCGTAGACTGATCATTTTCTAACAGGAAAAACAAATTCCAAAATTATTTTTGGAATTTATTTTCCTGTTAGAAGATGATCAATCTTGTCTAAATTTGAGTAAATTTTGTCTTTTATAACATCAAGTACTTGACCATCAGTATTACAGACAACTTATGTAACACTGCATTGCACATAATCTTTTGTAATGAAATAACAAAATTTGCATTTCTTTAAAGTTTAAAAATTTTCAGTTTTAAGTTGACCCCCCCCCTCCCCCCCACAAAGCTTGTATAACAGTTTTTAAATGCAATATCACAAATCACCCATATCTTTTCTTTTTTTTTCTTTCCCAAAAGCATTATTGAGACTGTATTTATGTATTTGATCATATCGCATCTGAAATAAACATTACTTATCATTAACACTAACCAACTGGAACTGGATGGTATTGGAAAACTATTTTCTTTTTGTGCAAAGTCTTCCAAGAGAAAATGTCACCATTTCCCACGAGGTATAGACGAAGGAACAAATAATTCTAGTATAACACCCTAACTGACAAGCTCTGTCTAACCTGGGAGAACACAGAAACTTGTCTGAAACAACCCACTACACTGGTCCCTCGTGACCCCTCTCATGTCACAGACAATTGATTATTTGTAAACTATGCATATTAAATACATATGACTGAATTGCCACCTTTTTGAAGGAGATGCACTATAAGCCTGTTGAAGTTTTTATATAGCAAGGAACGAAATGTCAGCAAATTTTACACGTCAAAAGCACACTCTCCAGGGATTTATTTAGATTCATTTTACCAGCAGTAAAGGGTGCCTTTCCCCTTTGACATTAAATGAATATTTCCCCTTCCACAGGTAAACATTTTCCTTCCATTGTAGAAATTACATAATTGTATAACAATTTAAATCATTTTCTATGTTGTAAGTCGTTTTCTACACCATCAAAGTCTTACAATAAAGATAATAATCAGTGATTAATCAATTTTTCTATCTGTTTTGAGTTATTATAATCTGAAAGTCCCCCCCCCCCCCTTTTTTTTGGAAGCTCAAAAATCCCCCTTAAACAAGATTACAAGAAGCAAGTAGTAACATCTAAAAGCTGAAGAAAAAAAAAAACTCTCTGCTCTCTAGTGTTTAGTCAAAATTGGTACGAGCACTGTCGAGAAACAATTTGTGTTTCAGGATGTAAATTGTGTCACTGTCAGCACAGCCACTTCCAGCCAGCTTCCTGGCAGAATACAGAACAATTGTCACAGCAAACAAACCCCATTTTTACATGTATTTTATATTTATCATTAACCCAAAAAGTAAACAAAATACACTCTTTATTAGTACTATCCCAGTTTTTAGGCTTGCTTCAAATTCGCTGCACTTGTAACAGCAATAAAATTACAATATTAATTTGCCAAGCATCACCCCTAAGTACACCCTATGGAAAGATGACAGATCATGATTGCTTGTGTTAGCAAAAATTATGCAATGAATATCAGCATCTACACTGAATTGCTGGTGACATATTGAAAATAAAACCTGTGTATCTTAAAGCATAATATTAACACTGGTATTTTAATCCTAATGAATAGTTGTGCAGGTTTTCCTTGACTTTGGTGGTTGCTATGTAGAAAAATAAATCGTCATCTGGGGATGTGACTGCATTTAGCACCTTCAAACATTACAATGTCTCCACACTCCATATTTAAGGCCAAATGGGACGTTTCTGACATTTTCTTTAAATTTATTTTTTCGAGTTCTTATAGGCTTAAATTTTATGTTACAGTCATATTTCCAAGCTTAGTAATACTAGCCTTGGTAGTTCAGTGGTTAGATCATCTAACTAGTAATGAAAGGGTCCTGGGTTCGAATCCAGAATGTTCCAAAGATTTTTATCTCCTTCTTTGCTAAAGTATGTTCTGTAGTACATATAAAGAGCTGATGTACATTTTTACTTGCAATAACCAGAAACTTTCAAAATATACTAGCTCTAAAACAGATATGGCAATATACCCAAAGAATTTTTTATAAAAACGATAGAATGCAAGTGAATTGTACATAAATGGTCACCAAAATATCATATTTTATTGAGAAACGTTGTGTATGTCCATAATCTTGTTCTACTTGCATTAGCATTCTCTGCCTACAAAACTATAATTCTGCACATTACTTGCAAGTTGTGCCCTGAGCAAAAATCATTAAGCTGCCCATCTCTGTGTTGCTTCAATTTCAGATACATGTATACACTTGGGTAATATCATAAAACTATCAGACCAAGACAAGACGTTTATAATGCTTAGTCTTTGACTAAAACAAATAACCTAGGCTGAGGTTAATGACACATCTCTGTGACAGCTTTTGTGTTTGGAACATAATTATCATGGTTATATTCTACCCAAGATTTTTCCATGTCAAATCTGGGGGGGGGGGGGGGGGGGGGGGGGGGGGGGGGGGTGACCTCGGCCATCACTTTCAGACTGTGTTTGGTTCATTCATGCAGCCCCTCTAGATTTAAACTCAACAAATAAAGAAATTCGGATTCACCGACTCCCAGCACTGAGCATTTGACCCATTCTTATGGTATTTCTCTAAAAGTAAAAGTGTTGATTCTGTGTCCTTAAAACCCACTGTTGTCCTCTAGACCAGACCAATGTTTACACTACATCCCTATCACAGATCCATGTGAGAGCCATCACAGGTAGCCCTGTATATAAACAGGAAATAATGATTCCCCACACATACAAACCAAGACTGCTGCCAGAACTCAAATCTCTCACCATTGCCATCAATCTGTCTTATAAACTTATATCTCATCTTCATCTCCAACACAAAAGGATGCCAGATCATATCTCCGACTAAAAGATCAAAAAATTCATAAAAATAGGACTTATGATTAAGGGGGTTTTTTTTTTTAGTGATGCCATGAATATCCTTGAGTTCAGCTCTTTTTTTCCAACCTAGCTGCTTGATGTTGATGTCTGCACACTACTTCATCATGTACATGACCTCTACTGACCCTCAATGCATCACTGACTAATAAGACAATTAAGTAAAGTTCAGTGATCTTCTTACATACTTATCTCCATCTATTCCACTGTACTTTCAGATAATCAATATATATGTAAAAAGTAAAAAAAAAAATATAAAAAAAAAAAAAAAATTCTGGACTCACCAATAAGGGTGCATGTTTTAGCAAGTTTGGTGTATTCTATAAAAAGAAAGGTATTTGTCGACATGCCAACCCTGGCTCCGCTCTAGGAAGCCTACCAAAATGCCAAGTATCCTATGCTACAGCAGCCTCGTCAGCATCACCCTCATTAAATGGTGTCTTACAAATCTCCCCAACACCTAACCTATCAAAACATTTATCACCTCCTCGCAAATCTTTACCTGTTTAATGTTCATAATTAAGGCACCTGCTACCAGCAATCAGAAAAACAAACACGATTTAACTTCTTCAATCAAAAGACTCCCAACATTCATATGTTCAGTGACCTTTAAAGTTTGCTATCATTGCAAAACAGCATCATGTTCCTGAGATATAAAACTAATTATAAATAACAGCAAAAAGATAATCCAAATGAAAGTGATTAAAAGTTCATTATCATCTGGAACACTAATGTCAGATCTGTATGAGAATTCTCTTTATTTCATCTTTGCAGAATCATGGTTAACTTTTGATGCATTAGATTCTCCTTGACTAAAAAAAAAAGTTAATGCATGCAACAAGGCTTTTTTCTAATTTCGACTTGTAAAACTATTTCGCAGAGCAGAGCTTAATATTACTGGCTTTTTGTGCCAAAAGATTATAGACTTGACGTAATGATTCAGGTTCCATTATCTTACAAGTTAATATCAAGGATTGAATATGGAAGGCAAATGAAAATGAATTCTAGGAGGCATTAAGTATGCAGTTGTGTGACGTATACTGCCTATTGTTTCCATCTGTTCCTTGATATTTCAAATGGCTATGACAGTCAGGAGCTATGCCTAATGTATAAATATACACTTTGCTGCAGAAAAAATAATCAGTTGTGATAAAGATTTTCCATCGTTTGCTAGACCAGTGCTCCCTGCAAGATAAAGAAGCTGTAGAATCCCAGCGCCCTTCCAATGACCTCCCCAGCACTGCACAAAAACATATGTTTCCTTGTAACATAGATTTGCACCTCCATTGAAAATATGCAAATCAAGCAGAACAGCACTGGCAGTTCAATACACTCTAATTAAAACAAATAATCAGTGAATATACCTGGCCGCCAAATATAGACACGAGATCTCATGACGCAGGTTTAGAACCGGTTCATGATTTTCTAAGTACTCTGACGCACTAGCACTTCTTCCTATACAGACACAAATTCTCTTTTTAGTTTATAGAATGTAACAATCCTCAACAAGCCAATTTCTAATGTCTAACAAGTTATTTTCATGAGCCGTAGAAAAATTACTCTACTGCTGGAAAGGTGACAGATAAAAAAAAGGGAACATTATCAAGAAAAACAGGATGAAATTGATTTATTTTGTATCAGTTTTGACAACTGTTTTCATTTTTATACACTGCACTGAATCTGTTAATCTTTGGCTTGTATCAGATCAATATGTGTTACACACATTTCTATTTTGCCCAGCTAATGCAAGAAAATTATATCATAAACCTCTAGCAATCCTAACCACAAATCCAACTAATTCACCAATCACTAATTGTCACTCTCTCAAGTAATTCATCTCTAACAATAAATCCTTTTGACTTTATGTATATTTTTCACTAACATAAAATAAAAAAGGTTCTCAACACATATTGACAAAATACCTTTGTTGCATAGCAACAAAACTCATAGTTCCTTCAATATGACTGCCACTGGGAACAATGTCTATAAATGAAAACCTAAAGCAATCACTCGTATCAAAACTAGACTGGATAACTCATTCTACTCATAAACACTATAACTAAAATATCACACAAAATATTTCAAACATTTGACAAACAAATCGCAATCAAGATCACCCCATCCTCTCAATCAAGGTAGCGAAGGTTTTCGTGTTCAGCATGGTAACTCTGACTAGGTCTTATTAAGAAATTCACATGTGGTGAATCTTCCTGGTGAAAATGTGTAAATATCTACTGCTGAGCTTACATACTTGTTACAAATTTAAACGAAACGTTTCAAAGTTACAGGCCTGTTTGTGCATAATGTGAACTTATTACACAATTCACAAGGCTAAGAACTTGTTCTCCCACACATGGCCTCTGGAGAGTTTAATTATAGAGAAAATAGGGAGTTTAATTATAGAGAAAATAAGGAGCTGTCACAAGTCAAGACTCTCTAAGAGTTAAGAATGTTGCATAACTTCCAACAAGAGGAATGTAGAATATAAAAACCCAAACCAAACTGCTTCAATTATTATTATTGCAATTCTGCTAAGTTATCTTGTGTTTCCAATGCACACACATACACACACACACACACACACACGCACACACATACACACACACATGCATTGGAAACATAAATATATTTCTGATTTTTTTCTTCATCTTGTTGAAATCTTAGTAAAGTGACTCTACATTACAAAAATGTCCGTATTATGCAGGGTTTTCTGTATGGGAGAATGACCTCCTCACCCGAGACTGAGGAACTGTCTCCATCCCGCTAATGATAACATTAATTAGTGTAATAGTTTGAATCTCTTGACACTAATTATTGTGTAGTTTGATTTCAGATTTAGATTTATTCATTACGGATACTCCAGGACATAGGTGTCCCAACTTTGACTTCCTCTTGAGAAGACTGGAATTTACGGCAGTGAAAATGACAATATACTGCATGTTATATGTACAATAAGTATACTGTATTACGTCAGTATTTACATTCAGTTCTACATTCATTACATGTATTTGTTTTTGAATGTGGAAACATTTTTGTTTTAAAATTTGAGACAGTACTTCTGTGTGTAATATGTACATCAATACATTGTATAACAAATCTCCAGTCTACATCAAATAATGACACCAAGTCTGATATATAACCCCTATTTGTCACAATACTCATATAACATGTCTCTGGTTGTTATTGTGAAATGTCTACAGCTCATAATGATCATGCAATCACATTACACTTCATCTCATTTTCAAGTAACTCCTACTTGTTATAATTTCACGGTATAACAGCATTCACAGTGCTTTTTTGCTCATTTCAGAAAATAATTCAAGCTACCAGCCTTGCTGGCTGCCTGGGTTTCTATGCTTTTGACAATTTATACAACTCTCATGTCACTTGGCTATCCATGAGATTGTCGTACAAAATCAGAATAATTACGCACCAGAATTCTAACAGGCACAGTGACTCTCCTCAAAATTACGCACAAGATTGAACTGTCACCAAGAATTCTGACAGGCACAGTAACTCTCCACAATCCAGGTTGTCTCACATTCAATAATAAGGGCATCAGAATATTGATAGAAATAAGATGAAACTTGTAAAAATCGTGATAAGTATACGAAAATTATTTTCTTAGAAAGTCATTAAACTAAGTAAGGACTCTCTGTATGAAATTTTGAGGAAATGCACCATGTTTAAGTAGCCTATTTGAGAGCAAAGTAATGTGACAACTGTTGATCATATTTATATTAGTGTCCTTAATCCTAATATCCAAAAGTCTACATGCCTTTTAGTGAAGAAAAAGAAAAATTACCATTTGGAAACACAGTACCCTGAAATTAAATTCTTGCAACTCTTCCAAAAGGTGATAGATAAAGAGTGAAATATGACCTGAACTTCTAAAAATAGCATCACTAGATACTTTTAAATGAAAATAACTGACAATATATCAGTGTGCATGCCATTAATGAGAATAAAATTTATAGATACAGCCAAATCTGTGTGTGTGTGTGTGTGTGTGTGTGTGTGTGTGTGTGTATACAGCTACAGTCTGATCAGACTCAGATATGACTGTAAAGTACAAATTGTCAAATAGTTCCCAGACGTTCTGATATATCTGTGTAATAATGTTGTAAATCGGTTAAATTTTTGTGCACTAATACAAGCTAAACATACAGCAACCATCTTCTCCGTGATTTATTTTGACATAAAGAAATTCATCAAAGTTTCATAATGATAACACCAGAAAATATATATTACAAATATAATTCCCCCCATCAGTTTCATTCCAAAAATGGCTGACCTTAGTTATCTCTTCAAAAGAAATGGTGATTTTCATCTGGTTTTTGCCTTGTCAAAAACAAATAATGAACTACCTTCCTCTGGCTTTAACTTATACTTTAAGTTCTGTGGATAAGAATCTTTGTGGGAATATTTGAAATAATTTCAGAATTTGTGGGCGATGATCAGTGGGGTTCAATATTATTTTTGACGATGCTGACAGCTTTAAGATGTTTGCTGACAGACATATTTCAAGGCATCTTCACAAACCAATCAGATTTCTGCATTCTACCATGCTGCGATCCTGTTGTTTCTGCTCATCTGCATTTATGCATCTAAATCAAATGACCCTGTCGACTCTTGTAGCAACTTAGGTTATTCCCTCAAACTTGCACTCAACTTTTTTGTGCACCTATACATGCACTTTTGAGTATATGATGGGCACACCCCTATCTAAAAATACAAAAAGACTCACCAATTTCTGTGTTCAATCCAGTTCCTATGACAATACCCCTGCATTTTCCTGCTGATATATTTGTTCCCTGTGCAACAAAAAATTGAAAAATTCATTCAAGCACACAATGAGGTTTTGATAGTATGATGTATTTCTTTAACCAATTACATGTCTCTGGCCATATAAAGTTCAAATGCTAATAGTTTTTTTAATAAGTTGCATCTAAGTATGTGTTTTCTAGGAGCCTAATCAACAAAATAATTTACTTTCCTGGTTTCTGATCATATATTTTCTTTTCTATAATTCGTTAACAAGATACTATTTTTATGGGACCATATTTCAGTTGGATTCAGATTTTACTGGGATTCTATCTTAGTAGGAATTATGGGATTCATATCAAAGGGTTCATATTTCCGTGGGATTCATATTGTCATGGAATTATCTTAGTGGGATTCATAATTTCTTTTGACACTGAAGCAAAAGCACTTGTTTATGGTTTGTGCTAAAATGTGAATTCATATTAAAGCAATACCCCATATAGTGCTTCCTCTACAATTACAGTAAATCTAGAATCCACTGCAATAAGGTACACAGCATTATCTCAGAATTTTATATAGATGCCAGTATGCGAATGTCTGTCTTATTTACGAGATGAAGTATCTGTTCTTTTGACTTTTCTGTACTTGCATTACATTTGACGTCATTACTTACAGAAAAGAGTATATTTTTCTTGTCCTGGTTCACAGCTCTAACATCAGGAATTGGGTCAGTGTGTTTAATAACGCTTACACTTTCACCTTAAATAAAGAAAAAAGAAACTCATTAGCCCTAGACATCCCAGGTAATACAAATCTCAGCTCACCACCAGAACACATATTCAACAGCAAAACCTCATCACCATAGAAGTCAATAACTTACAAATGAGGAATTCATTTATTGTTTGCCAATATCCCCTCATCAAATAGCATCTCTTTCCTTGCTTCTTCAATAAATATGTCTATCTGTATGTAATACTGCAACTCATTAGCAATGCTAAGACTCATCAGAGCAGAAAACATGGAATAAATTGTCAATTACCCGTTAGAATAGATTGATCTACACGCAGTGTAGTGGAATGAATGGTGGAAATCCTTATGTCAGCAGGTACTTTATCTCCAACTGAAAAAAAATACACAAACAATTATTACCTCCAGTTAAAAGCTTCTTAGCACACTTCAAAGATAGAGGAGGAATTTCAATGCTCTTCTCTACATCTGAAGCTGTTAGCTTGTAACTTATGATCACTTTCTTCATTGAAGTTTGTCATGGTGGAGACACAATACCATGGCTTAGTCAGCTGGTGGTGTTTATTTGAACATACAGAAATGTCTAAAATTACACTTTTTTAGGTTACCTTTTCTCTTATAAAAAGATGCTAATAACTTCTAAAATCTTTAGAGTGTGCACATCTTTTAATAGAACATACACTGCAAGTTAAATATTTTGTTTATTTGGCATTTCTCACTGGCTTTATGAAACAGTAAATATCTTGATGCCAAATGCAGTCTACTGAGAATCTCAATTTGTTTTACAACTTAAAACCAGTAAACAAACACATCTGTATTGTAGAATAATTCATAGCAATTCTACATCCAAAGAAATATACATCAATTTTGATTTCCTATGTAGTTAAATTGCTTATCCAGAATTGTTTCTGGCAAAACTTTAAAAAGGTATGCAATTCAATACCATTTGTTTGGAGTTGTAAAATAAAATCCTGGCTTGATTTTAAGAAATCAGGATATTTGTTTCGACCATGCAAGTATGATTCATCCCACTCGATATGCATACAATTTCTGCAGATACTGTATGAGATATCTACCTGTCATGCGTTAATGTCTCATTCATCTCACCTGAGATTTCACAGATATCTCCTGGTACTAGGTTAATTGCCTTGATTCTTTGAACTCCTCTTCCACTTTTCCTGATCACCTTTGCAATCTCTGGTTCATATTCCTTCAGGGCTTCAATAGCACTTTCAGCATTTCTTTCCTACAACATCAAATGCCAAATAGTAAATGGAAATAGATCAAAATAGTAGGTGTCCCTTTTGGCAATAAATATTACAAAACTCATTTCCATCAATATGCCAACAATGCATTTTGTGCATAAAATCATATATTCAAAAATCACAAATGCAACGAAGATTGTAATTCATAGTGTGTACCACCATGACCTCATACCCCTTTAGAGCTGCTGTATTAAAATCTCAGAGGAATATTTTTCGTGCTTGCATGTTTGTCAACTTAATGTTATTTATCAAAGCGTAAGGTCTCACTCCATCAGAGTATGCAATAAACATTTTCAGATGAATTAATAGACCACTTAAAAACTCACTGTATAATACGTGTCTTATCTTAATGTGTCTTATTTAATCATCTTAACTAATCCCACAATGGAATACTTTTAAAGATTAATGTACTTATTTACAACATCAACAAGTTTGCCATTGAGGAATCAGAAGAGCAGAAAATCACAAGGGAATATTTAAAAATGAAATGAAAATGTAGCGAAGTAGTGTTTATTACTGTGTATTCAAGGTGGGTGTGTCTTTGAGAAACCATTAAATCACATGTTATTACACAGGTGCACACATGGTGGTGTTTCTTGACGTCAGCATCAAACACACAAACTTTAGAGTGCAGAGTACATAAGGAACACTAAATTTATATATTTTATCTTTTCCTCGAAGTCTCCAAACAAATAGACCATATCATCAAGAGCTGCCATAAAGACTGGACATTTCAGTGATTCCACCCACATAATTGAAACAAATCACCATTGATATATATGTATAGTATACAGTGCTGAGTTATCAGATTATGTAGCCGTAAACGAGGAGTGCAGGCAGTTTTTTATTTGACTGATTTGCATTCTTTTCCTGCACTGAGAAGGCATTTATTTTTAGCATAAAACTGATTAGCTTAATTAGAAAAGTATGAATTGCTTAACCAGTCCAAGAGGATGATCAAATTGTACATATACAGCACAGCATTATTAGGTATAAAAAAAAAAAAAAAAAATCAAGCAATTCTGGTTTCCTGACCTACCCTATTTTTCGATCTCCAATCCTAGTTTTTTTAAGATTGAGATGCATTTACCATACTTAAATTATCTGCTCTTGGTTTATGACAAAATGCTAATGATGATAGGAAATGAAAGACGTCAAAAAGCAGTATCTTAGTTTTGAGCAACATTTACACATTTCAATATCATATATAATTCTAATTTATCATAAAATATCCACTGGTGTAAGACACCTATTTAATACTTTGTCCATAAATATTTAAATCAAAGTCTGGCCTACCTATCCTGTTTCTGAACCACACTTTTTTTTTTTTTTTTTTTGTCTTACAAAGAAATACAGATTTTTTTGATCAGATTGTTTTAAATTCAACACATTCATGAGAAAGATCAATCTATTTGTTACATTATCTAGCATAATTTCCTTCCTGAGTTCAATCTAGTGACAATGTTTATCATCCAACAGCTTTCAACAAGTGACACAGATGTTAAATCTAAGTTCAGGATAAAGAGCAGGTCAATTTGAAATTGTTAAATGGAAAAAATCTATACTCAATGTTGAACCAACATTTCATTAGTTTAAAGATGAGAAATTATAGTACACTTAGTTCTCATCTAAGCCACATGACAGACTTATATATTCCACATGGCAGACATATATTCCACATGGCAGACTTATATATGCCACATGGCAGACTTATATATGCCACATGGCAAAACTACTATACACTGTACAACAGTTTTTGAATACCAATTGTGACTTTTTTCATTCAAACCACCTGAGAGACTCAAAAAAAAAAATACATGACAACTCTATTGAACAATTGTAGGGATCTCAAGTGGCAAATTCTAAACACTACAGCTGTGGCAATTGTAGGGATCTCAAGTGGCAAATTCTAAACACTACAGCTGTGGCAATTGTAGGGATCTCAAGTGGCAAATTCTAAACACTACAGCTGTGGCAATTGTAGGGATCTCAAGTGGCAAATTCTAAACACTACAGCTGTTCAGATTGAACATACAGAGACCACAACACAAAATACAGCATACATCTGAATGTCACATTCATACAAACTATACAGTCCCAAAATTACAGTTATAAACCACAGTATGATTCTAATATTTATGTGACCTTGATGGAAGGTCACATGACACATCAACCTTTGTGTAACATATGCTTCTAAAATATTTCTGTTACATAGTTATGGACCTGACAAATACTTCCAACTTTTTCCACCACTGACTATGTCCAGCTGGTCTTGATGCATTATGAAACACCATGTGACCATTAACACAAACTGTGCTGAGCATAGAATTCTAATGTCTCTTCATTAAAACATCATTGCCTGATCAAAGATTTTAAACCTTTTATCAACCAGTGACTTTGTCCAAGAACAAGTGATCTTATCTTAGAGTAACAGCACACAATCTAGCCAGGAGCAGCCTTTGTTCCAAGCTCCTAATTTCTCTCCACTACAAGTCATGATTTTCACTAGTAACTTTGGTCTTTTAATCCTGGTTATGACACACCATCTGGTCAGTAGCAGCCTTTGTGCCAAATATGAGTTTCTTTAAGGGAGTTATTGCAAGAGCAAAAATTGTTGGATGGAGAGAGGCAGATGGGCATGATGATCGCTATATATCCCCATAACTTTTCTTTGCTGGGGCACAAGGAGGATTATAATAAAAACACAAAACTATATGTTGATCTGTGCTTCTTTACTTGGGAAGTATAAACTTTGCTTTTACAATTTGAATATCATATTTAGGAGGAAAGGGAAAAACCTATGATTCTATACAAGATACTAACTTTATACTTGGTAAACAGAAAGAATGAAGTTATAATACACGTTTCTTTGTCACATAGTATAATCAATAATAGTGTTATGAAGGTAATACTCAGTACTTGCATAATAATGTGCATTTTTCCGCCCATCTTTTCTACTGACAAAAGCAGAATATATATGCTTAAATATATTTATTGTGTTTATAAAATAGAGTCAAAGCTATGTGACCAGTAAGGTTTAAGGCCATTATGAAGGCCAAGACCAAATTTCTAACGACTAATCCTGACCAAGCATGTGATCAGTGTTTTACTAACCCAGCTTAATCGAGTTATTTCCACTATTGTGAGATTTTTTTTAAAGAACATTGCAAGTCTCCATAGGAAACAACTTTAAGCATGTCTCACTCTGAATAGAATTATGAACCAATCAGGACCGGAATTCAGAATGTGACCTTCACTTCCTACAGTTTTTCTGTACTTATCTATCACAACAGAGCTTTAGGCACTGTTAGTCAGCTGTAGGTCATTAGCAGCAATAATACCCACTGTTTCTAATACAACGACACCCAGTCCATTACTCCTCAAGTACTGATACTCATGTTCTTTCAAACCTGGAAACATCACGATACTAATGGTTTGCGGCAAAGTTCCAAAGATGAATAATAACTTTGTAATTCTTATAAAATCTCCTAATGAGTCTCATTATAAATTATTTATATTATCCTTTTTAATTAAGCAAGCACTTAAACATGTATCATATTTATATATTATGTTTTTAAATCATACAGATATAACACTGCCTCTTCCATATCTACCTTCAGCTTCCGTAATTATCTGTGTTTTCTGACGTTTTCTGTTTTACTTCAACACAAATTTTAACATCGCCATGCACAAATTTAATTGGTTTTGCCATAAACAAATGTTACCTGATGAATCTGAATGTTCCCTGTTACTCGATTACCAATGAAATTTGAATGCTACCTGTTACAGATTAAATCTGAATGTTCCCTGTTACATGATTACGGATGAGATCTGAATGGTCCCTGTTACATGATTACAGATGAGATCTGAATGTTTCCCATTTTTTAATTACAGATGAGATCTGAATGTTCCCTGTTACATGATTACGGATGAGATCTGAATGGTCCCTGTTACATGATTACTGATGAGATCTGAATGTTCCCTGTTACATGATTACGGATGAGATCTGAATGTTCCCTGTTACATGATTACGGATGAGATCTGAATGTTCCCTGTTACATGATTACAGATTAAATCTGAATGTTCCCTGTTACATGATTACGGATAAAATCTGATGTTCCCTGTTACCTGATTACAGATGAGATCTGCATGTTCCCTGTTACATGATTACAGATGAGATCTGAATGTTCCCTGTTACATGATTACAGATGAGATCTGAATGTTCCCTGTTACATGATTACAGATGAGATCTGAATGTTCCCTGTTACATGATTACAGATGAGATCTGAATGTTCCCTGTTACATGATTACAGATGAGATCTGAATGTTCCCTGTTACATGATTACGGATGAGATCTGAATGTTCCCTGTTACATGACTACGGATGAGATCTGCATGTTCCCTGTTACATGATTACAGATGAGATCTGAATGTTCCCTGTTACATGATTACGGATGAGATCTGAATGTTCCCTGTTACATGATTACAGATGAGATCTGCATGTTCCCTGTTACATGATTACGGATGAGATCTGAATGTTCCCTGTAAAATGATTACGGATGAGATCTGCATGTTCCCTGTTACATGATTACGGATGAGATCTGAATGTTCCCTGTTACATGATTACAGATGAGATCTGAATGTTCCCTGTTACATGATTACGGATGAGATCTGCATGTTCCCTGTTACATGATTATAGATGAGATCTGCATGTTCCCTGTTACATGATTACGGATGAGATCTGGATGTTCCCTGTTACATGATTACGGATGAGATCTGAAGGTTACCTACCTGCCAAACTCCTACGATGGCATTACATATAAGAATTGTCAGGATTACAAATGGTTCTACGAATGCTGTTACTTGATCTTCACTTTCTTCAAACCAGGCTAAAACCTATGAATTTAAAAAAAACAAAATGCTTACTACAGTTTACTGAGACTACTGACATCATCAAAATTTGAAATCAAGAGTATGAAATTGAACACAGTTGGGTGTTTGAACAGATTCATCTCAGATTTTAAATTTATTGCCTCTTATTTGTGGAAATCTATATTCCAGAACATTAAAAATATCTTAAATGTGTTTCAATATTCAGATAAATTTATCACGATATGGAATTAAAATATCACATGTTACGATGCATCTCTTCTTATAAATCTGTATAAATTTCCAAGCTTCAGCATGTGGTGCATGTTTATTGCAATGGATGGAAATAAAATCAACAATGTGGATTCCAATGGCTGACAAGTGAGAGCAGCTGATGCCAAGAATTCAATCACTTTTGTGAGCACATTTGAGGGAAGGAAATGATATTCAATGCCAATCACAATTACATTTTAAATATAGATATCTACTATCATATGTACTCCTGAGGAAATTTTTAATCATTGTACTCTTCCGTATGTTTAAGTAGATTTGTTATTTAGTAAGGTGTTTCATGTAATGGTCAGTGCAGCTCACCAAGAGGAAGAACACACGAAGTTTTGTATAGGAACAGAATCTGCAAATGTTATTGCTGCCTATAAACAAGTGCTATAGTCTTTAGTACTCAGCTACAATTAACTCACATGTAAGATGAATATGATTCACTTCAACCACAATAGGCTATCAAAAACAATACCCCTGTGTCATATAACTGAGGCCTGTCTGTACTGATATTCTACTCTTAAAAAAAAAAAACAAGTAAACAAAACAAAAAACAAAAAAAACAGGATGCTACAACAGGCTGTCCAAAAGGCATATTGCATTTATAAACCTGTATACCAGAACATAAACATACAAATCTATGTCTATGTTTGTATAATAACAATAAATCATTTGTAAAAATTCAAAGTATCAAGCTGTTAGAGATAAAATTTTGTTTGTGTGTATAGAGAGACAGTATCTGTAAATTATCAAACTGGGAGGCATTTATCCTGCTACTTGCTTTCTCTTTCCATGCTTCACCTTGACTACACAGCTGAGGACATTCACTCTGCTGCTGATGCACATTCTAGACCTCAAGGTAAAAACTAAACAGATCCCCACTGAGCAAATCTGTTTTTGCAAAGTTGTGCAAGACAGCAGAAACCTGGGTGTACTGTTACACCATAGGAGTAATGTGGGCATGCCCAGCATTTTAAGAGCTGCAAAGAAACTTCAAGGAACTTCGATTGATTGGCAAAGTCTTCCATAATTTCATACCTGTTTTCATTTCCTGTAGCAACTCAATTATATGAACGGAACATTGGAACATAATGAGCAAACAAGATCCTAAAAACATCCCAAATTCTTATTTTCAACAATGATGCCAAAAATGATCTCCTTGTACCAGGATTGCAGGACACTGTCTAAATGTACAAATAACATGAAAACTTGCTTATTTTGATGATGTGAAAGAGAATCCTACGGTAACTGCTGTGTCGAACCTATTGCTTTCTTTCTGAACCAGGCTTATCATGACTGTGATGTATGAACATGTCAGGCTATAAATACAAAATCTACTTATATACAAACTTACAAAGGATATAATGGCAGCCAAAAGAAGAATTTTGACCAGGAGATCATCAAACTGTTCCAATATCAGCTCCCACAAAGGTTTACCTGTCATAATCAAAGGTCACAATTTTTAAATGTATAGAAATGAAGCAATAAAATATACAACTTCATGGTATATATTAAAACCTTTTCATACATTTTTGCAAATATATTTAAAATGTCTTTTGCAAGCTAAGGAGATTTTTCAAATTAAATTCTAATCACTTTCTACATACACAATGAAATCAGTATTTATTAAAGCATCTTCATCATCACTTATATTAAAATTTTAGAATGCAAAGTATTCTTGTGAAGTTATTATGCAAATGTTCCCATGAAATACATCTCCTTAAAGGGCATGGAATCAGTGCCAGTAGCCCACCCAAAGTTCATATCTAAGTACAAGAGTTACTGTTTACATGCACATGCTGTGCATGTAGTGATTATAGATATATACATAAATTACACATGAAAATATGTTTTTCCTATGTCCTCTCGTTCTTGGTGTACTATTTTTCATAATCTTCTTTTAAAGGTACAAGGAAGTTGTTCTTATGCAATCAAGCTAGATATTTCTTTGTATTCAATATGCCTACAGGCAGAATTTCAACAAAGTCCTATTTAAACTATGGTCAAGAGAATGTTTTAAAACATTAATTATCACCTCAATTGTTGTCCAGTGAAAGCGCTACATAACTGATTACATGACTATATCGATTGTCAGTGGTGGAAGTATTAATTCATTCACTTACCCTCTTCCGCTGGTAAAGCTGTAAATATACAAATTAAATATTATAAATTCAAAGTTGTCATTATGTAATTACAGGGAAACACATATTAATTCTTTTCTCTTAAATTTCAAAATATCTACGACCTTTAGTCAGATATGACAGGCCTATCAACGTGCTACACGTAATTTTGTTCTCAATAACAAAAAAGAAAAGTTTTTCTGTAATTTATCTCACCATTTGGTCCATATTTCTCAAGTCCTCTCTTTACTTGATCATCATTTAATCCAGAGTCCTCATCAACCTTAAAATGTTCAAACACTTCTTCAACCGTTCTAGTGTGTGCATCTTCCATGTTGTCACCTCGAGAAAAATATTATCCACGAAACACTAATCAAGAAAGAATCATGCGCTATCCGTACTGATTAAAACCTCCAGTTCATGTATTACGTTTAAAATTATTAATGGACCCTTTGATTTTTCGAAATTCAAGCCAGAAATAATAAATTTCTAGCTTGAGTTTCCTAGATGTCGAGGGAAACCTCTGTACTGCAACACAAGTCGTACCGTGTTAGGTAAAGGACGATTCTACTTCCGGTCAGGGCTAAAAGGGTATGCCACGTTCGTGAATCTGTTAGTTACTGTAAACTTATGCCCTAAAGTCTGAAAATATACTCCATGATTTTAATATGTACTCAAAGTCAAAATTATTTGTGCGTCTTTTGAAAGCCTGCTTTTGTAGCGTTTAAGGAATGGAACATTCCAGCGTAGTACTGTATGCAGATTAATATGTGTAGCAATTTGATTGGCTGAAATAAAAAGAAAATAAAGGTATTACACGATAGTTCTATTTTTATCCGGAATATTCACAGCGTTGCAATATTTTAATGTCATTGCACTGCGATATATATCGTGGTTCATGTTTTTTAAATACATGTACACCTATGTTGAAACTTGCCAAAAATAACTCATCAGGACAAAATTAAAATTTGAAAGGAACATTTTTTTTACTTTCATTTTAGCAAAAGAAATAACACGCCGTCGCATTTTTTTTTCACAAACGGAAGTACGCCATAGATGCAAAAATAAATCGAGGAGAATTTTATACCATTTTATTTGAATCGTATGAAGCTCGCAGCAGTGGGGGTCCTTAGGCATAGGCACGATATGAGCGCGCACAAGTCAAAATAAACTGTGTCTCTGATATGAGTGGTTTTTGTTTCTTTGTTTTTGGTTTGTTTTGGGGTTTTTTGGTGGTTTTTTTGTTTTTGGTTTGGGTTTTTTTTTAACGAGTCATTGGGCATCATCTGGTATAAAACGTAACACATAGCGACATAAAGCAGATCAGAATCATTCGGATTCATGACACCGCCATCCCGGAGCATGCCCTGCTCCATGGAGACTGAATTTCCAAACCTACGGATCATCTGGAGTTGATACTAATGACATATTCAACATCACAGGATAGGAGAGTTTTTATGTAATTTCTGTCATTTATTTAGAGTGAAATTAATTTCATTATCATGATTATAGAGCGCTGCATGTTTCGCCAAACGCACACACGAAGCTTAATGTGCTTCGCAACTGTCTTGCCAATCTTTGGTGTTAGATCCGCTCGCATACTCCCTTACCTGCGAGCAGATCTATAACATTTAATTCTAATATATTATACGCTAGATTGCTTTCATGCATACACTTTTTCTTTCTTTCTTTTTTTATTACTCGCCGGTGGTGTAGCTGTCATTGGCGCCAAAACACATCAATTTGACAACAACCAAAGATGACTGTTAATTTTTCATTTTATTATGCATGATGTTATAGCTAGAACAACCCATAAATGTAACCTAAATAGCCTCAAAACCCATGTGCTTGTCCTGGACCCACTGGGGGCCTTAAAATGGCCCCAAAATCCCCAGCTTATTCTGGATTTGTCACTGTGCGTACACTTCACGTCAAGACTAGCTACGCCACTGCTCGCATTAATTAACTGAATTGATGTGCGCATGATTTGAATTTCTGCTCTCTTCAGTTCAGTTGTAGCGTGCATCAGTTCAATTGTTGATATCATCAATTCGTTTCAAGAGAACAACAATTTAGTTATAGCGCGCATCAGTTCGGCAAAATGATTAATGCTTTCATCAATTCAGTTAATGCGCGCAATAATCAGAAATGAAGATATTAGTTATTTGAAGGGATCTTTTAACTGAATTGTTCCGCACATCAAATAAATTGATGATACATTCAATGATTAAAGATATCTTCAATTATTTGAGTTTATGTTGATTTAGTGCTCCAAATATTCCCCATGTTTGCCCTGCTACATTTCCCATGTTTGCCCTGCTACATTTCCCATGTTTGTTCTGCTACATTTCCAATGTTTGCTCTGCTATATTTCCCATGTTTGCCTTGCTACATTTCCAATGTTTGCTCTGCTATATTTCCCATGTTTGCTCTGCTATATTTCCCATGTTTGCTCTGCTATATTTCCCATGTTTGCCCTGCTATATTTCCCATGTATGCCCTGCTACTCGTATATTCATGGGAAATACAACAGGACAAACATGGGGACTATAGCAGGTTAATTATCCCGTGGGGATCCGGGTTAGAATAGATCCTCAGTACTCTTTGCTTATCGTCAGAGGCGAGTAAATGGGCGGTCCTTCGGATGAGACCGCAAAAACCGAGGCCCCCGTGTCACAGCAGGTGTGGCACTATAATGATCTCTCCCTGCTCAAAGGTCGTAAGCAACGAGCATAGGCCTAAATTTTGCAGCCCTTCACCGGCAATGATAACGACACTATATGAGTGTAAAATTCTTAAGAGGGACGCTAACACATAGAACTAACCGACCCTGCTACACCCCTCGTGATCACCCTCCTCTATTTGTGTTGTTTTCATACTATATTTTCCATGTTTGCCTTATTCTATTCCCATAGTTCCGCACGAGCAACCGGTTAACAATGGAACACGCTTTTCACAGTGCAGCGCGAGTGATTTACCACTGAATACAGGAGTCCCCGGCATCTTTACATCAACATAAGGATGTCTTTAGCATATCAGTAATTCTTCACTATTGTTTTTTATCGATATTTTCGACGACCAAAAACACAACAGATTTTTTCTCTCAAAAATTACATGTACAACCAACGCATGTAATTAGTAACACGTAATTATTTCACACTTCGGACAAAAATATGTACAACAGGTGCCAATGAAAGGGACGCCATGTTCATTATATCGATTGTGTATCTCTAATGTAATCTTATTTTGAATTCTATTTACTTATTCACGCGTGATATAATCTTTTGAAAATTAATGTTTGTGTAAATCCACTTACTCAAACGTATACAAAAATAATATGAAGTACGTTGCAAAAGAGCGAGAGATGAGGGGGGGGGGGGCTGCTCTTTTTTCTGACAACGTACTTTCTCTGTTACCATTAAATACAAAGTTGGTTATTTTTACGAGCAAAGTTTAATCTATATAAGTTGTCTCCCTTTTTTTTAAAACTAGTAGTATTGGATTAAGAATTGGAATAATAAAATTTAAGTAACAGATTCATTAAGTTGAAAGATCAGCTCAAGATAGATCGGTCACACCTGTCGTGAGCCCTTGATCAAGTAAACAGAGTAATTTATAGTCAAAATCAATGTGTAACGAACTATGGAGCACCAAATTAACATAAACTCAAATAATTAAAGATACCTTTAATTATTTGAACATATCATCAATGCAATTATTGCTCTCATCAATTGAATTAATGCGCGCTTCAATTAAGTTTATTGCTCTCATCAAATCAATTGATGAGAGCATCAATGTGGTGGAAATACTGCTCGAAAAAATTAATTTAGAGCTCGGTATAAATGC
Source organism: Ostrea denselamellosa (assembly GCA_024699665.1). Lineage (NCBI taxonomy): Eukaryota > Metazoa > Mollusca > Bivalvia > Ostreida > Ostreidae > Ostrea > Ostrea denselamellosa. Next base: position 3,903,767 of record JAMZEH010000041.1, read on the forward strand.
TTTGATGATCTCTTTAATCCAAATGGAGATATTTCTAATTCAGTCTGATTAAAATACAGAGCGCTATTTGAGAGATGTGTGTTTTCATCAGAGTGTCTGTAATTAATTTACAATGCGCGCATCAATTCTTTTAAAGATAGCAACAATTCAATGAAAGAGGTCATTAATTCAGTTGTGGGTATGTTGAATTGAAGATATCTCTCATTATATAGTTGCTCTCTCTGAAAGATTTATTGCGCGCATGTAATGGATTAATGATATCATTAATTCAATGAAGAGAGCAATGATTTATTTACTGTGCACTTCAGTTGAGTTGATGCGCGCATTAACAGCATTACTCCTCTCTTCAGTTGAGTTGATGCGCGCATTAATAGCATTACTCCTCTCTTCAGTTGAGTTGATGCGCGCATTAATAGCATTACTCCTCTCTTCAGTTGAGTTGATGCGCGCATTAACAGCATTACTCCTCTCTTCAGTTGAGTTGATGCGCGCATTAATAGCATTACTCCTCTCTTCAGTTGAGTTGATGCGCGCATTAACAGCATTACTCCTCTCTTCAGTTGAGTTGATGCGCGCATTAATAGCATTACTCCTCTCTTCAGTTGAGTTGATGCGCGCATTAATGGCATTACTCCTCTCTTCAGTTGAGTTGTAGCGCGCATCAGTTCAGTTGTTGATATCATCAATTCATTTGAAAATAGCAACAATTTAATTTAGTGTGCATCAGTTCAATGCACGCAATTATTCAGAATTGAAAATATCACTAATTATTTGAAGAGATCTTTAATTGGATTGTTGCTCGCATCAAATGAATTAATGATAATTTCAAATAATTAAAGATCTCTTCAATTATTTGAGTTTATATTAATTTGGCGCTCCATAAAGATTGACCTAGCAATTAGTATGAAACACGTCAGACAGAAGTTGACTCAGTGACAGGCTGTATTGGTAAATTAGGTCGTTATAACGACAATAGAATTTACAAAATGCTGACTTCAAACGAGACTGTTAAAACCCCAGTTACATCAACTTACTTGTCAGCCTCGATTTAAAAATCTGATTATATGCAGAACGTGCTCTTGCATATTGAATCAATTCAGAGACATTAACAACATATGCAGGTAATAATGGAATATTGCTACGTAAATATGGGAAGTTAAAGATGGACAAGCCGAAATCATCTCATTTGTCAGAAAGTTGAGTTGTCAGATTGCCGTTTACATCTATGTTTAGTAAAATATCCAAGTATACCATTCGTGGTGTTTTACCTGTTTTATTTGGTGACGTTTTTATATCAATGCAGTATTCTCAAGTGGGATAAGTGGAATGTAACCTTGTATACTGTATAATTTCTTATTTGTGTTGTGTTATATTTTTTTTCATTCGCACAGTACAATTTTTAATTCTTGGTGTTTAATATTTCACTTGCAATGTATTAATTTCCTTTGTATTGTAAAAATTTTATTATCAATAATTTCTTTTACTTTATTACCTCTGATCAGCTGTTTGACCAGCTGAAATTGTTGAAGGTTGCTAATATGGAAATTCATCTGATATCACTTCCATTAGTATGTGGAATTCCTTCAATGACGTAATACGCATGTGGTTAATGGTTAGAACATTCACTTTGTAATCGAAAGGTTGATGGTTCGAGCCTCGCATCTTGTTTGTTGTTTTACGTCCCTTCGAGAATTTTTTCAATTGATTTGAGACGCCACCAGCTGAAGATGAAGTACCACAAATTTAGACCTATGCTTGGAGTTCAGGACAATAGCCGTGAAGGTTCTTTATCTTTCCAACGCCTGTCGCGACATGGGATCTAAATGTTTTTGGTCTCACCCAAAAGTTCAGGATTCCCACTTCTAGTCAGTTACCTATTTTTGAGTCTGAAGTTTGACGCGGCCAACATATAAACGGGTTTGAACTCCACAACTTTCTGGTCACGTAGCGAATACTGTAACCACTGCACCACTGAGTCCGATGTCCTCACTGACATGACCACAAGTTATTGATTGTTTATAGTTTTATTCCGTGTTGGCAATATTTCAGCCATTTTATCGCGGTGAGCCCAAATGGGAATCTGTTAGATCATTGTGTAGTTAACTACTGAAATGGAAATTTCAGACTTCAATATACGCAAGACTTCACTCATTATTTTTGAAATATTAAGGAATAAAATCCCAAATAAAGCCGAGTACTAGTTCCTAGCTCTGGTTTTCAAGAAGAAAGTCGCCAGAAATGATGGTCAAGGTCACTGAAACTAATTCAAGGTCACTTCAAACTAGTCTATTTCAAATGCACTCTTAAGGATGCTCTTTTGGTTTCAATGTAGTTTTCAATGTTCAATACGAATGGTCGAGGTCATTGGATTGGAAAATATAAAATTCCTTTTGAGTGTTTTGTCCTCATATCTATAGCAATGTAGCACCGCATTATCCACTTTGATTCGAAATCGGACAGCATATACATATTTTGACAGATCGCGCTTTGTTTTGTTTTGTGAGATGAAGTAAATGTTTTTTCTTCTTAAAAAAATATTGACAAGTGCTAAAATGTCGAAAACATGTTAAGCTGATATGTGTTTGGTTGAACCACTCCCTATCATTGATATCTTGATACGTGTTTGCCATCCACAAACCATTTGGTAGCTGGAATTAGCGAATTTTATCTAATCTGAATAGAACACATTATCACAATTAATTGTCAGCAATTTCGACATGAACAGGTCAGCATTCCGCAAACCCTGTGGTCGTTAAACGAACTTATTTACCAATGCAGCCTGTCGTTGGATAGAATGCTGTCTGAAGTGTTTCATACCTTTTCAAATACTGATATTGACTACGGATTACTCCGTTTATCTGATCAAGATATAGGGCTTACAGCGGGTGTGACCTGTCAACAGGGGATGCTTACTCCTCCTAGGCACCAGGTCCGTATTTGCCTTCTTTTAATTTTGTATTCCTTATAGTAGTTATGAGATTGATCATTGTTCGTTAACTTCACCTTTTCATGTATCTATACAAAATATTGACATCTGTTCAGTCAGAAGAAATGGTATCATTGTTTTGCCTCTTCAATTGTTTCGTTAAACTACCAAAAATTCTACCATGACGGAAGTTTCCCTGCAACATCGGTGACCTATAACCAATTTGTAAACATCTTAACAATAAAATATGTTCAAATCAAATCATTGGTGACCAACAAAAATTATATGTGGTCGAAAGATGTCGGATAATAAAAAACTGAACTGAATGACAAGGTTTATATTTTTCATAAGGTTTATAATTTTTCAACAATATCTGAAGACGGGGGGGGGGGGGGGGTTATTTTTCAGCTAATTCCGACAACAAGGTAATTATATATCTATTCTACTCCAGTAATGTTTGTGACGTGTACATAATACAGTTCTCTCGGAGACGAGCAGTCATTGCGCATGACGTGAGAGTATTAAAATATCTAATTACAAGAATCCCATCCTCCACTAAACTGTGCATTTTTTCCTCATTTGTCTGAGAGTAAAGAAGAAGATTTTCTATGATTTAATACATTTTCACTAGAGAGCCATATCGGCCCCACCCAGGGCCCAAATTCCTAATCCAGAGGCCATAATTTTCACAAATTAGGTAGAAATCTGCATGAAAATCTTAACCATGTATTTAGTTTTTTTCACACATGTCCAAGAGTAGAGATGATTTTCTAAGATTTTTTGAAATATATATTTACTATATGGCCATATTGGCCCAACTGAAGAGACCGAACTTCTGACCAAGGGGCCATAGATTTCACAACTTTGGTAAAGGGCTTCATAGACATCATAACCATGCATTTGGTTTTACTACCACATGTGGTGTGGGGGAAGAGAAATTTTTAAAATTTTTGTATTTTTGCAGTTTTGGCCCCACCCGTGGGCCCTGGAGGAGCTATGATAATAAATTTCACAAATTACATTCCTTTTATCCTGGAGAAGCTTCACACCAAAAATGATAACAATTGGCTTTGTCGTGTTTAAGAAGTTAAAAATGTATAATTGTTAACGAACGATGCACGACAACGGACGAAGACCAACAACATTACTCAGTGACTCAGGTGACATAAAAAAATGTAAGATTTTGTGATATTAGAAATTGGAATATTAGATATTTCAAACTCATTTACTTTTTTACACATCAGAAAATGATATCCCTATTCTTTTTCATTCATTTCCTGACATCAAAAGATAAGAATGGATTTTTTGATACATCATAAAATGATTATCAGTTAATGCCTCAAAATACTGAAACGGCGCCTCATAGGTGACGTAATAAGTGAAGATAACGAACAGTGATCAATCTCTTAATTCCTATAAAGAAACAAAATTAAGAGTTGGGTAAACATGGACCCCTGGAAACACCATAGATGGGATCAGGTTCTAGGAGCGTCTGTGTTTTCACACAGGTTTCTGAGAAGATTTCAGCCTACATGTATAAACTTCTAACCCATGGTCATTGTCCCTTCTTGCACGTCTGGTGACATTTTGAGGGAAAATGTAGCTAAATCTTGTACTTGGGAAAATTAGGAATTTTACATTTCTTTGACCCTTCGTCAGACTGAATCCTCGGAATCCAAAAGGAAGCGATGTCTTTATAGAGGTACCATACCTGCAAGCTAAACGGTGAAAAAATATCCTCACTTCACACGTTTTACTCTCTCTCTCTCTCTCTCTCTCTCTCTCTCTCTCTCTCTCTCATATCCGATGAGTTTATTTGTATACACCTGCTAGAGAAGAAAGTAAATGCACATATAATCCTGTTTCTTGACGTAAATTCTCCCAGAAATCACACGTGCCATGCCTCTGTTTCCTTATCGTTATATTAAACAGTACGTAGAACGCTATATGTGTTATGCTAATCCAGAACTTCTGTTTGGGAGGAATTTAGTTAATCTGCACATTGCGTCAGTGTATCTCCACAAGTGTCATGTAGAATTTCATCCTGTACCGAACACGCGGGCACTTGTTCACTATCGCGTAACAGAAGTTCCGGACGATCCGCAGGAGATGTCTGATTTTCATAAATTTAGAAATTACAGATGGACAATAACGATTACAAGACCTTAAACTTATGCCTCGTTCACAAGGATGCGCATTAAATTTAATGCGAAGTAAAATAATGCGTATTAAATTCATATGCATTTCTAAATTAAAGGGTGCGAGAAATAAATAAAATTAGACTATATCTCTGAAAAATATTTTTATAGATATTTCAATGAATCTCATGTATGTATACAAAATTTATTGTTCCAAGCACAGTACGGTGTACTACATGTACACGTGAACACTGTAAATGACCACACAAGGAGATTATCGTGAATGTTCATATAATTGTTATTTCCTCTGACGAACAGCATTCAATCTAGACGATATATTGTTTTTTCATGAGCCCATTTAACACCCCAGAATGTCTCTTTCACCATTCCACTGACTAATTATGGCGTAAATTTTGTAAGTCTACTATGGTGTCACATGGTATGAAATCCACATATTTGTTAAAATTAAAAAAAAAAAAAAATCATATTGCCATCATTCCAGATTAACATTATTATCGTATTTAAAAGCAATTCCTTCCTTATTTATAAATAAGTATGTTATCAGTGCATATATTTATGTCTGACATTATCTAATGACATACCGTTTATAAATACGTGTTTTTATTGATTACTATCATTTTAATTTATTTTTCGCTCAAAAATAATATAAATACCTATAACTGACCACGAGTATGATACATGTGACCCAAATTTCCCATTGCGCATAGCGTCTACATTCAATACGAATTAGCGTTCACACGAAGCGAGCAAATTTAAATTTGATTCGATTGATTGATTGTATATTGTTTTCCGTCCCGCTTCAGAAATTTTCACTCATATGGAAACGTCACCATTGCCATGAAGGGCTGCATTTAGGCCTATGCTCGGCGCTTCGAAGTGAACTAGTGCGCATTAAAATCCCCGTGTGAACGCGGTTCAGATTTGATGTGCATTACTTACGTTTAATGTGAATTAAATTCTAAGTGTGAACAGTGCATTATACTATTTAGCGTCTAAAAACTTTAAAATTCAAAGTTACATGATATTTCAGCCTGGGAATTAGGCCTGTTTCCTATAATTTTTGTTGCCACCTGTGTCACCACTAAGATTTTGTCCTGGGCTCCGGGCACTAAAACTTAGTCGAGCTCACTTCTGATCCGAGTTTCAAGTTTATAAAAGGGATATATATATATATATATAGGAATTAAAAGCACTGTCTATTCATAAACTATCTGTAATAGTTAAATATACATCCTGGTTGTTATAAATAAAACTATGAACGGTCTTATTTTGTGCAATTCCAGTCCTGTGATAGATATAAAGGTGTGATACATTTAGGGAAAACTTTAAAGAATAATCCAGGGATCGATCAAACATTTTGTAAAAGTGCGTCCAGAAGGTGGGTTATGGCAGCTGGTATATAACGTGCATTAGTTTAAAAAGTTGTCAGTTAGCAGATAAATTTGAGGGCTGATTGAAATGTTGCGAGCCTCATATGTAAGGTTTGAATTTTATCATATTGCATTATTTTTCAACATAATCTTCTTAGGTATCTATAAACTTTTGCCAGCGATGTTTAAGGGCCTCAAAGCTACTTTTAAAGAAGTTCTTTTCTTGACGTTCAGAAAGTCCTCCTCTGCATGTATGACGTCATCATCTGACTGAAAGTGGGTATCGGAAATGCCATCTTCAGTTTTGGAAAGAGATGAAAGTGTGGTGGAGCGAGATCAGGCTAATAAGGCAGATACTCAATCAATTTAAAGCCACGATCGTTAATGGCAGACATGGCAATGACAGACTTGTGAACAGGGGTATTGCCCTGGTGGAACAACACACCTTTACTGAGTTTTCCGCGGCGCTCGAGTTTAATATTTCCCCGTAACTGTCTCAGAAATGATGGTACGTGCCATTGATTGTTTGTCCCACTGGAGATAATTTACCATCAGAATATCATCAGCATCCCAGAAAATCGAGGCCATAACCTTTCAAGATTATGGAACAGTCTGTCTTTGCCTTCTTTGGTGGGATTGAACCAGGGTGCTTATTGTTTAGACTGTTGTTTGGCCTCTGGCATGAAATGAAGGACCCACGTTTCATTTATAGTAACAAATTTCTGAAGAAAGTTAGCAGGATCTACCTCTAAAAGGTTTAGATTAGCACGCGACAAAGTGCGTTTGGAGTGCTTCTGATCAATTTTCAGAAGTCTTGGTACCCAACCTGAAAGCTGAAAGCTTTCTCATTGCAAGATCCTGTCAGAATGGAATGCACTCTTCTGTGAAATGCCAACTGTACTGACTATATGCGAGTTAAAATTCCACCACCCATCTTTCTTTCTTTCTTTTTTTACTGTACCATATGAAGGGGCGTCTTTCCCTAGTGTTGTTACTATATCAGTATGGATATCCTTAGATGCTAAACCTTTCTTATGAAAACACTAAATCACTGCTCTTTCACCAATTTTGTGCATTTTGCGAAAGTCACTTGCCTTATGTAGTTTAGAGTGCTACCTCATCGATATAAACTGGTCTTCGGGTACACGGTCTTAAATAGTCAGGGAATAATAATAGACATCCATTCTAGCCTCCTTCAGTACAAAGCTCATAACATATCAATCAGCCCTCGTAATACGGTAAAAATAATAAACGACTGTAGATAAAACACAGATGACAATCTGATAGTTTTGAAAAATCTTTTATGATAAAGCATCTCTCTCTCTCGATCGATCGATCGAGATTGAGCCGCCCTCACGTTGTCTAGAAGAGAATACACACATATATGTGTATATGTGTATGTATGTGTGTGTTAGTGCGTGTGTGTATGTGTGTGTGTGTGTGTTAGTGCGTGTGTGTATGTGTGTGTATGTGTGTGTGTGTGTGTTAGTGCGTGTGTGTGTATGTATGTGTGTGTGTGTGTGTGTGTGTGTGTGTGTGTGTACACACTCCGACCAAACCGACGTCCTCACAATGCCCAATGAATGTCTTGGAGATAGAAGAGAATACACACCTATATGTTATTCAAAAGGATAAGAGTAAGTAAGGTAGGTAGAGCTATACGGACACCTATAAAAGTTTATCTACACTCTCTTTCGAATTGTGAAAAAATGGTTTTGAGAGAGAATATTAGTAAAGACATGTCCTCACACCACTTGTCCTCACTAATCTGGTAAACAATATTTTGTACCTACATCTTTCACGTGCTATAGGTCACTTTTATGAGGACGTAATTGAAAGGACAGAATTTTTTTTCCTCATAGTACACTTTAACGATCCTGTGCGGATCTGGGTTAGAACAGATCCTCAGTATCCCTTGCTTGTAAGAGGCGACTAAATGGGGCGCGGTCCTTCGGATGAGATCGCAAAAACACAGCAGGTGTGGAACGATAAAGATCCCTTCCTGCTCTAAGGCCATAAGCGCCGAGCATAGGCCTAAATTTTGCAGCCCTTCACCGGCAATGGTGACGTCTAAATATGAGTGGAAAATTCTCAAGCGGACGTTGAACAATATATAATCAATCAATCTGTCCTCTCATCTTCTGTAAAATGGTTAAAATATGTCCTCACTTTTAACGTTTTACTCTCTCTCTCTCCTTTTTTTGTTTATGTCGTTATCTTTGGCGCCAAGCGGTACTCTTTGTTTTGACGTTATGACGTAATTCGATTGCAACGTTTACATTTTAAACCATGTCCGTTATCGAAACGATCCTGTCCTGTTTTTGTTGTGGCTATTATATGAAACTGTACCGTTGCAGGAACCAGGTATGTGAATAATCATTGGTTTCGATTTCAAAGAATTACAGAAACCACAAAACAATCTTTATTAAGGACATTTTCTTTAAAATTAGTTTTTCATCTCTTGTATGATTTTCGAATATATATATATATATATATATATATATATATATCTGTGTGTGTGTTAAAATTATTCTGCGTATCAACCTGGGTAGCTCAGAGGTTAAACCAAATAACCAGTAGTACAAGGGTACCGGGTTTGATTGTTCCTTGCTACAATAATTGTATTGTATAGGTTTTTATTTGTATTGTATAATTTTCCATTTGTATTCCATATTTTTCATTTGTATTCTTTATTTCCTTTTGCATTGTAGGTCTATAAATAATCATTTGTACTCTATATTTTCTATTCATATTGTTTAGTTTTCCATTTATATTCTATATTTTCCATTTGTTTTATATATTTTTTCATTTGTATTGTGTAATTTCCATTTGAATTGTAATTTTTTCATTTGTATTGTATCCGAGGGAATTTTTTGTTTTTGTTTGTTACAAAGTATTTCATTTGTCAACGTCCGTTGGAGAATGTTTTACTCATATTGAGAAGTCACCAGCTGTAAACCCTGATTTGGTGAAGAACATCTTAAGTTTGTGGCAATGGCACGAGAAGGGCTCGAAAGCACGGCCTCCCGGTCACGAACGAAACGATATATGACTGAGCTACTGCACGCGGTTCCGTGCAGGACCAGTTAAACAGCTAGCAATGGCAGATTCAGCGCCTGACGCACTTTCCCCGCCCCACCCCCTCACAAATGTGATCTATCTTTTATAGAAATGTCCAAAAAGCATGCGTTGTTTTTTTTATTTTGTCAGAACTCAATAGTTTCAGGGGACTTCGCTTCTTGGGGCCCTCACCAAGGCTTTTCCCTTGACCCTCCCACTCACTAGGGATCTCGAGACAGTCCCCAGATTACTGCATCCTCCCGTTCACAAATTTCTAGATCCGCCGCTGGTTAAACACAAGGTTGATATTCGCAGCATGCACATAAAAGTGGTAAATTTAATTTTTCAAGCATTGCATTTTGGAAATTTCCTGCGAAACGTGACCCTTGAACTTGACCTCGTGTAAACCATTATAGAAACATCACGCATTACCGAATAAACGATAATTTAATATTAAACCAATGAAATCCTTTGTAACAAACGAAAATAAACAATTCATAGAATACAGTACCAATAAAATAAAAAAAAATTCAATAAAATGATTTTAAATGTTTACGATTATAGAGTACAAATAAAAGATTATACAACACAAATGAAAAATTATACAATACAAACGAAAGCTTTAGAATACAAATGAAAATTTATACAATACAAAATGAATATTTATAAATGCAAAAGAAAATTTATACAATACAAAAGAAAAGTATAGAGAATACAAATTGAGAATTATACAATTCGAATGAAAAATTATACAATACAATTAGAAAAGATCAAATATTACAACGTTTGACATGTCATAGGAACCACAAAATTTATGCATATCAACTTTTCACAAGTAAAGTCGTATTCTATATCATTTGTAGGCCACACAGACTGGGATGAGCCACATCGAGGACAGTACAATTTGCTCCATCAAAAATGGTAATTTGATATTTTTTGTTTTCCTTTTATTATTATCATTATTTATTTATTTTTACATTGATATTAGATCTAAAGATCCCTTCATTATCTTCAGAGAGAGAGAGAGAGAGAGAGAGAGAGAGAGAAATAGCATCAAAAACCCCTATGGAATGGAAGAATTCACTATCTTGGTAGGATTAGATCCACCTCTCGCAACAGTAGCTAATGCTCAATCCTCATCAGAGGCGAAACACATTAGATCTATTGCATAGCTTTATAGAGGATGTGCATCGTTTTACAATCATAAAGTCACTGTGGTTGTTAAATGCAACATCTGGTAACCTAGTAAATCAACAGATGTTGGGATGATAAAACAATGCTTTGCTTATTTCTTGTGATCTACAGCGCTAGTAACGATTTTGATTTCAGGACAGATGGATTCGTAGTATTATTTTTATTTATATCTGCCAACAGAATATTTGGTATGTACGTGTATATTCTTCAGACCCCGTGATTAAGAGTCCACCATCCATACCACCGCCCCCGATCTCCGAGTCGTTCCACACTATAGCACAGGAGGACATCATGGACATGCAGAAGCAGGGGGTGAAATAGACGCCTACTCCTGGTTCTGTAAAGGCATCAACACAAGAGCAGTCAGCGATAAATCAAAGTTTTAAAAACTGGTTTCTTTTTCATTTCCCCCCGTTCATCTTGAATAAAATCGCTGGTATTCCTCTGTGAACTTTTTAAAACACTGTCAGCTAATCCCTAAGAAACACTGAGTCAGCTTTAGCTACACTTGAAACTTATCGAAAACACTTAAAACTCATTCGTTAAACAGTGATTGATTGATTGATTATTTATTGCTTTCCGCCACACTTAACAATTTTTCAGTTATCTGGTGGCGTCCAGTTTTTGTTGGTGGAGGAGAGAACCCAGATACAATGTACCTGGGAAGAGACCACTGACCTTCCGAAAGTACGTTAAACAGTGATGCGCAGTCCTTTATAAATCACAAAACGTATGTGCTGCCCTCTCAATGCTACAGGTAGTGTAGATTCAAGTGTGTTTAGATCACGACCACAAAGACCATGATAATCATACAAAAGTTTAAGTAATGAAGCCTTGCGACTTAATACACTATTTCAACTCAATGGATAAAGTGAATATAAACACTATATAGATGTTATACATACAATCGCCCAATTATATATTTAGGTTAGTGTTGGGCCACACAAAATTATCCAAACATAATGAGATTCGTTTATACCAACTTTAAGCAAGGTGACCTGTGTCATTGTTGTGGTTCATGGGTGTCTTGTTTTTCTGTATCATCCATTCACACATTACTTCGGAGTATTTACATTTCCATATGTTTTTTGCCGTTTTGATATATTTACAAATTCTGTTGATAGCCATTTCCTCATGAATGCACTGCATTTGTGAACAATGTGCGTATGAATCTTCATAAATATAGTACGTATATATTAACGACTGAGAATTCCGACAGAAATGAAACCAGAATGTAAATATAAGAAATAAACTCCATACCTGAGAACACATGAAAGTATGAACTGAAACACACTTCAGGGGACATACTATTCATGTACGCAGGCGCAAGACGTCGTAGTTCATACCCCCATGTATCCCCCCCCCCCCCCAAATATTTTTGAATCATTTCCTCCCATAGAAGATTATGAACATAAAACATTTGAATAGGTATAATCATAATCGCCTACAGACAAATATAGTTGATAAAGTTCATTAACGAGAAATGGGAAATGAGAGAAACTATGCACGAAGACACCACCCACTCCCTTTAAAATACAGGTATATATACACGGAGTTGTACACACACACACACACACACACACAAACATATATATAAGACCACACTAAGTATATGATTGTTGGTAGCAGAGTTCAGCGTTAGCTGTATTGAAATATCAGGCACGTAAGAATCTGAAGGGCAGGGACCCCCCACTTTATTATAGGATATAGGAGTATGGAATAGAAACCCGTATATCCATATAGTTATTTAAGATTTGGAAGTGTAGACCAATCATTAATTTTTATGTTAATTCGTTTTTAAGGGCTCTGATAACATAAATAAAAACAGAGAGTTTTTTTTTTTTTAACTCAAAATGTTGGACAGTACTATGCCGATCTGAAGAGGAGTTATCGTTTCAGAGTCACCAACATGGTTTTATAAATGAACACTTGAAGACCCAAAAGAAGGGCAACTCCATTTGTTTAAAAAAAATCTTTATGACTGAGTGCTTCAAAATGTGGGACTCGACAATGAAAACAACAACCGTTCTGGCGCTGATTATATAACGGATCATCTACCAGTCCATTATAGACAGGTGTAGAATAACTTTGACACGTCACTGCACATTGCGGTTTAATAATTTCATATATTTATGTGATGAAAGTCATACTTGCAAAAGATATATATATATATATATATATATATATATATATATGTGTGTGTGTGTGTGTGTGTGTGTGTGTGTGTGTGTGTGTGTGTGTGTGTGTGTGCGTGCGTGCGTGCGTGCGTGCGTGTGTAAAAATAAAGAGAGGGTGAGGAATTGATGAGCCATTAAGTTGTAAGAACTTGTGTCCAATCCATTTGATTATTCAATAAAATATGTTCAAAACAAACAAAACCTTACAATTAATGGTTATGCATACAATCCATGTATATTAATTACAAACATTTTTAATGTATTGTAATAGTTAGTGCCTTGCATCGTCACGTATTCTTTGCAATGCAGAGATCATTATAATTATTATCATTTAATTCTCTCTGCTTTGTATTAGAGCACACGGTGGTACTACGTTAGTTATATTATTATTACATGGAGTATAATAGGTAGCCAACCCTCCATATTGTTATATCATACTATATATACCAGTGTTGTATTTGTAATTGAATCGTATTTGTATTATGCCCTTTTTGGCCCTAATTTGGAATAAATCATCTCTCTCTCTCTCTCTCTCTCTCTCTCTCTCTCTCTCTCTCTCTCTCTCTCTCTCTCTCTGTGTGTACAACTTGGTCATCAAATGATGTACCTCATGCGCGGATCAGGGTTTTTTTCGGGATGGGGTTTCAACTTTTGGCAAGAAAAAAAAAAACACTCTCAAAACACAACAAAAAATAAAAACTTTTTAATTTTTAAAAAGGTTTAATTCAATAAGTATGCTAAATAGGGGAAGGGGTGGGTTCCATCAGTGATTCAACGATTCAAACTTCCATGGGGTCAACCAGTCGATGAATCAAACTTTGTATCTAATATCATATATAACGGTCTTTGCATGTAAAAAAAAAAATTCAAAATAATAGGAAAAGTGTATCATTCAAAGAAGCGGGGGCGGGGCTGGCCTTCTGTTCCCAACATCCTACAATGCATTTTCAAGACTGAAATAATCTGCGGTTTCCCTGTCTGATAAAAACGATTGTACACTTTTTTTTCTTGATGATGAACGAGTAGTGACAGTCCAAACTCTACCAACGTCAACGACTCCATGACAGTGACGTCAACGACTCCATGACAGTGACGTGCATATCGACTGCCGTCACTCAAAGGTTTACATCGTCAAGAAGTTTGTTGTTGGTAAAATAATGAAAGGTGTCAATATTAATAAGTCAAATCCTAATCTCTAGTTAAACATTGAGTATGAATAAAATTGTTAGATAAATAATAATAAATAAATGATAAATTTATTTTGTAAAGCGTAAAGTCCATACTGCTCTAAACGCTATTTAAACAATAATAAAATAAGTGAAATGAGGTATATAAAAACAGATCATAGTAGGTCCCAGATTAGTTGTAGCATGTGAACAGATGAGTCTCTAATTTAGATTTGAAGGTACAGAGACTGGTGGCAGTTCTGATATCATACGGAAGAGCGTTCCACAGTTTAGGGCCAGCAACACTAAAGGCCCGAGTTTGAATCACCGTTGAGGTGGTAAATGGCACTCGTAGTAGGCTCTGGTCACTGGACCGCAGTATTCTGGAGGGAGCATAAGGTGTTATGAGTTCTTGCAGATAGGATGGGGCTGTGTTGTGTACTGTTTTGTACACCAACACCAATGTCTTGAAGATGACTCTTTGCTGAACTGGAAGCCAATGGAGAGAGCGTAGTACAGGTGTAATTCTGTCATATTTGCTGGTGCCTGAGATGATTCTGGCAGCAGCATTTTGGATAGATTGAAGCCGCTGGATCTGCGTTGATGGTAAGCCGCAAAAGAGAGAGTTACAGTAGTCCAGCTTTGTTGTTATAAAGGCATGGACAACATATTCTAACGATTCCCTGTCTAAATCACAGGTAATTATGAAAGGAGGATATGAAACAAATCGTTCCTGTATATATTTCTTTGAAAACACTTTGTACTTTGTTAATGATAATTTTGTGACTTGGTTCAACCTCATTACTTTGCGTACAAATGTAATAACCCAATTATTAAGGTATAGGTGCCTATACTTTGCAAATTCCAAGCAGGGTTCCGGGATCTCGACCTCCTCTAGATCCGCACATGTACCAGATTGTATTTTTAAAATTTGTGAAATACGCACTATGACAAAATCAAACAGAAATTGTGCAATTTATTCCGGTGTCTATAGATCTTCAAATGGTGTGTTACCCAAAATGTAAATACCTACCATTAACGTCATAAAACAAATATCACACATTCCAGCGTGACACAGAATGACAATTTGTGTTTAAAATATTCAACCAAAAAGGAGGGGAAGGGGTGTTAACCCTCATAATCCCCATCTAGATCCGCCACTTGGTGCATATGTATTTGATATAAAAAATCCCAGGCCCAAAATGTACCGAAACTACATACATTTAACATAGAGTTATCACCCTTAAGCGAACTCTCCTATATAAAATGGCTGAACAAAATTTGGACTGGCAAAGCGAACCGTTTCGTACTAAAGTGGTGGCTCAAATGTAAATATTGTGATGATACTAAATACCTTAATAATTAATTGAATAGTTATAATATATACATGTGACTGTTTGAGAGCGAGAACTGGTCAGACTTTCTCATGAAGTTATTTTTATCTTCAGGCTTAAGTCATTTGTTTTGGATGACTCAACCAAAATAAATAATAAGATGAAAAATAATTTTTTTTCGAAAAAATTCAAATTGAATATATATATATATATATGTATGTTTGTGTGTGTGTGTGTGTAATCTTGAAAGTACCTAAAGTATATGATTGCAAGTTTATCAGGTTCATGCTCCATATTAAGCTATATAGCTTTATTAAGCATTATATTTTTAAAAAGTTATTTGAAATAGCCTGATCAAACTTTCTTAAGTGTAATGACATAGTCAAAAAGTTGCATAATAATTTTTGAACATCTTCATACTTTGAAGTAACCAAATATTTTAAGGGGCATGGATACACTTCGAACTGGGTTTTTTATTTTCCCCATTTTAAATGTTTACAGTGCTAAACTAAGGTATTTCAGCAAGAATTTGAATGTCAGTTGCTGAGTTACAAGTGAGATAGAGCATTCACAATTCTTTGTTATATAAACAAGGCCCTTGCTATGTTTTGTTTACATATAGATTGCTTAGTAGAAAATATCATGTTTAAACAAAATTAGGTGTGACAAACACTAGAAACTGTTTAATAGTGTTCAGAATTAACTTGTAAATTGAAAATTCCGCTTTAAATGAAACTTTTACTGGTATATTTAACATATGTAAACAAAAACATGACACAAACCAAAGAATTGTGAGCTCTGTATCTCTCATGTAACTCAACAACTGACATTAAAATTTTTGCTGACCATTAGAAATACCTTAGTAAAGCATTGCAAACATTAAAAATGGAAAAATTAAATTGGAAAATTTTCAGCTCAAAACATGACCATGCCCCTATAAGAATTTTCATGAAAAGAGAATTTCTTTTGTGCTGTTAATTGTCCACTAACCTGTGTGCATTGAGGCATAGAGGGGCCTCCATGGCCAAGTGGTTAGAGCATCGCGTTCAAAACCACAAGGCCTCTCACCTCTAGTCAGCGCGGGTTCGAATCTCGCTCGTGCTGATATATGTGAGAAAGTTTGCCAGTTTACTTTCGGAAGGTCGGTGGTCTCTTCCCAGGTACATTGTATCTGGGTTCTCTCCTCCACCAATAAAAACTGGATGCCACCAGATAACTGAAAAATTATTGAGTGTGGCAGAAAGCAACAATCAATCAATCATTGAGGCATAGATAAGTATGATGACCTTACAATATGGAATCTGATTGCCAATCCATTATTCTTTTGATCCTGATTGACTTTTCATCTATGCTAAAGATTAGATAACTGCTGCTTAACAACATAATAATCCCAAACATTTGACAATTTTGAATCAAAATTCTTCCTAAGGGATGTAGTGTAAGAAGTATTTTTTTTTTTTACATTGTATTATGTGGAGTACAAGGATGAAATAATTTTACTTGATGAAATCGAATTTTTTTTGCTTTTAGAAATTGATTTGTTAAGAGATTTAAAATAGTTAAATCTTAAAGCAATACAAGCTGTAACTGATGGTATTTTTCAACTGTAGAATTGTGCACCAATTGACACCTATCGGTATAACTTTTAAAATCACCAAGATCTTAAGAAAAATTCAGCAAAATAAACAAGGGAATATTGTTTGAGAGCATACCTACAATGAGCGTTTTGTATAAACCGCCATTGCATCATATACACGAACATGGGAACGATGATTGTCGAACATAATCGGGTTGCACTGAGACCATGGTCATACAAAGATGGAGACTGACGCGAGTAACTACACATTTCATCTGTTTTGAAATATTCCAATGTGTTATGAATGACTTTAAGTATTATAAATGTAAGAAAGTAATTGAATTATGCAAATATGCCACTCAAATGAAATTTTATAAATAAATTTGCTATAATTTGGCATATTAAATGGTTTACAAATCTGACAAGTGCTCAGTGCCTCTCTTTTGCATTTTTTCTGAGTTGACAACTTCCGAAGTGAGTACACATCGGTGATTAAGGAAAGGAATTACTATCAGGATGACAGTGATTCATGAATCAACATTTTTTGCGGATTTGACAAGTTTATTGCTTCAGATTCACCCTGATTCTATGAAATTATGTATGTTCAATCACAAATAGGTTATTATATTTGGTCTTTTATTTTCCGTTTATTTGCCATCAGTTACAGCTTGTATTGCTTTAAAAAGCTATATAGCTAAATATAGAGATTGCACTGTTTTAAATGAAAATGATAAAAAAAATGCCTGCCTACTCTATTATTTTTTTTTCATTACAGAAGTGGACACACAATTTTTAATGTTCATAATGAATTTCATACAGTGCTGATACAGTCAGTATTTGATAAGGTCTCTCATAAAACCTGTCATGTGACTATATTGTGTAGATTTTAAAAAGTTACAATATTTCATATGTTTAGTGAGGATATTACTAAGTGAAGAACTAGAAAGATCTATAGGTTTATTTTGTATTATGTGGTGTTTATGTGACTAGTTTTATCCTGGTGATATTTGGAGCTAGAATTATGTAGGTTTGATGGGTTTTGTTGCAAAATAGAGGTGCTATATGAATTTGATGTATTGATTTAACAGTGAAATCCGTCTTTTTAAATTACAGTTTTGAATTTATCTGAAAAATAGATAAAATATGATAAATTTTAAAACTAAAACATTAATATTATGAACAAAGAATACAAAATTGTTCATTTCGAACTGTAATTTTACATTTACCTCCAGAATATTGCAAAGTCATAGCCATACCTCATGATTTAAACTCCAGTATGTTAATCTTGTACTAACTAATAGCACCTTAATTTTGCAACAAACTCTCACCAAACGTAAATAATTTTAGATCCAAATATCCCTTAGATAATGAATATGATGAAATAATTCATATAAAAAGCACATTATACAAAATAAATCTCAGATTCTTTATAGTTCCTTATTCAGTATTGCTGGCTTAGTGACTCTATGCTCCACTGCAGACACACATGGTAGAAATTCTACCATTTGTCTGGGTCTACTTTTTTATTTTTACATGATTTCTTCAAACTTTTTTAAATGATAATACTCTCAATCTTCTTACAGAAAGACACAGAATTTTTATAAGTTTTAAGGATTACAAACTTTTAATTTCAGTGAGGACGCCATAAGGTCATCCACTTCTCCAATGACGAAGTCCAGCATAGAAATGGAGAACCATGTGTTTCAGAAGGCAAAAACAAGGGTATGTTTGTTTCTCTGTTTACATTGTCATCAATTGTTTATTTTTTGACATCTAATGTTCTAAGGCCTAAAATAAAAAAAAAAAATTGATTTGTTTCTGCTAATCTGACTGATCTTAAATTTTACCCCCTACCCTGACCTGCTAATCTGACTGATCTTAAATTTTACCCCCTACCCTTACCTGCTAATCTGACTGATCTTAAATTCTACCCCTACCCTAATCTGCTAATCTGATTGATCTTAAATTTTACCCCCTACCCTGACCTGCTAATCTGACTGATCTTAAATTATACCCCATACCCTGCCCTGCTAATCTGACTGATCTTAAATTATACCCCATACCCTGATCTGCTGATCTGACTGATCTTGAATTATACCCCACCCTGATCTGCTAATCTGACTGATCTTATATTTTGTCCCCTACCCTGGTCTGCTAATCTGCCTGATCTTAAATTTTACCCCCTACCCTGATCTGCTAATCTGACTGATCTTGAATTATACCCCACCCTGATCTGCTAATCTGACTGATCTTAAATTTTACCCCTACCCTGACCTGCTAATCTGACTGATCTTAAATTTTACCCCCTACCCTGACCTGCTAATCTGACTGATCTTAAATTATAACCCATACCCTGATCTGCTAATCTGACTGATCTTAAATTCTACCCCTACCCTAATCTGCTAATCTGATTGATCTTAAATTTTACCCCCTACCCTGACCTGCTAATCTGACTGATCTTAAATTATACCCCCTACCCTGCCCTGCTAATCTGACTGATCTTAAATTTTACCCCTACCCTTACCTGCTAATCTGACTGATCTTAAATTTTACCCCCTACCCTGACCTGCTAATCTGACTGATCTTAAATTATAACCCATACCCTGATCTGCTAATCTGACTGATCTTAAATTCTACCCCTACCCTAATCTGCTAATCTGACTGATCTTAAATTTCACCCCCTACCCTGACCTGCTAATCTGACTGATCTTAAATTATACCCCCTACCCTGCCCTGCTAATCTGACTGATCTTAAATTATACCCCATACCCTGATCTGCTAATCTGACTGATCTTGAATTATACCCCACCCTGATCTGCTAATCTGACTGATCTTATATTTTGTCCCCAACCCTGGTCTGCTAATCTGACTGATCTTAAATTTTACCCCCTACCCTGATCTGCTAATCTGACTGATCTTGAATTATACCCCACCCTGATCTGCTAATCTGACTGATCTTAAATTTTACCCCTACCCTGACCTGCTAATCTGACTGATCTTAAATTTTACCCCCTACCCTGACCTGCTAATCTGACTGATCTTAAATTATACCCCATACCCTGATCTGCTAATCTGACTGATCTTGAATTATACCCCACCCTGATCTGCTAATCTGACTGATCATATATTTTGCCCCCTACCCTGGTCTGCTAATCTGACTGATCTTAAATTTTACCCCATACTCTGACCTGCTAATCTGACTGATCTTAAATTATACCCCATACCCTGATCTGCTAATCTGACTGATCTTGAATTATACCCCACCCTGATCTGCTAATCTGACTGATCTTAAATTTTACCCCCTACCCTGATCTGCTAATCTGACTGATCTTGAATTATACCCCACCCTGATCTGCTAATCTGACTGATCTTAAATTTTACCCCCTACCCTGATCTGCTAATCTGACTGATCTTAAATTTTACCCCCTACCCTGGCCTGCTAATCTGACTGATCTTAAATTATACCCCATACCCTGATCTGCTAATCTGACTGATCTTAAATTATACCCCATACCCTGATCTGCTAATCTGACTGTTCTTGAATTATACCCCACCCTGATCTGCTAATCTGACTGATCTTAAATTTTACCCCATACCCTGATCTGCTAATCTGACTGATCTTATATTTTGTCCCCTACCCTGGTCTGCTAATCTGACTGATCTTAAATTTTACCCCCTACCCTGATCTGCTAATCTGACTGATCTTAAATTATACCCCCTACCCTGGCCTGCTAATCTGACTGATCTTAGATTTTACCCCCTACCCTGAAATTATTTGAAACATTGTTCAAGAGATTACTGAATAGATGTAGTTTTGAAATTGCGTATGTGGTGAAAACTGAGTTCCTCATGTCTTGTATGTTAATATACCTGCAATTTAAATGGAGATTGTAATCAGAATGTTTCTTTGTGCACTCTTAAAATAAAAATATATATTTATTTCCTTTATGACTGATCCTAATTTTGATGTAAGTGGAAATAGCTATTGTGTAGGTGCATTGGCTAACCTGTCCTATGAAACTTTATTTGCAGAACAACTGCTGTTACAATAGATGTATCCAAAAAAATCTCTCTCTTATTTCTTGTTGTGCATAATTTGGGAGATTGTGAATTCATGTTGATGAACTTCAGCACATGTGAGTTTTTAGGTCTTAAGTTGTATAAAAATACATATGTATGAGGTGACAGATTGTGGTCTGTTTTTGTCTGTCATGTTTTGATATTTAAACATTTTCAACTTTTCAAATTGAATTTTTGTGTTATTGGGGTAAAAGGAACAAAAGTTGTGGATTTTATTTTTTGGGGGTTGGGGTTGGGGAATAGGGCTAATCCTAAAGATTTAAAGATTTATGCAATCTTTATGAATCTTCTTTCAAACTCCACAGCATCTAACAGATTCACAGTGTGCATAATGAATGAGG
Organism: Ostrea denselamellosa; assembly: GCA_024699665.1. Taxonomy (NCBI): domain Eukaryota; kingdom Metazoa; phylum Mollusca; class Bivalvia; order Ostreida; family Ostreidae; genus Ostrea; species Ostrea denselamellosa. The sequence goes on from JAMZEH010000041.1 coordinate 3,925,150, forward strand.
AGGCCTCTACATATAGTTTGAAATTTATGGCCCCTGGGTCAGGTGTTCTGGCCCTAGGACCAGATTCATGGCTCATGTAGTAAAATTGCAGTATTTTACTAAAAGTCTTCCTCATGGCTCCCTGATATCAAACAACCAGATGGAGGAGTACAATTTAAAAGTGAAGATAGAAAACCTTTATTAAAAATGTGAAATTCATAGTCCATGGTACAAAGTTTCTGGTGCTAGGGTGACCACTGGGGTTGAATGAGAATGTCATGTTTGAGTGAGCATTCTCCAGCGTGAATTCAAGTTTGTTTGAATTTTGGTACATTGGCTGGAGTGGCTGATATGCAGTTAGTTAGAAAGTATTATGGTATAATTGATTTATAATGTAGAATTTAAGGGGAAAAAACTCTTTAAAAACTTCTCAAAAACAACTTTGCTACAGTTCACAAAAGAATGATATGGTTTTATGCAAGAGATCAAGCTTTTTCAAAATATGCTATAGTAAAATTTTGTGAAGTTGCTTCATGATTAAGAATGAAAGAGGGTGATAATTTATGTGGTTATTACGAGGTCTCTTGTCCTGCTGTTCTTTCTGTAGAGAATTTGCTGTAAGTATACTTTATATATTTCAGGAGGAGTACTTGGCGTTGGTAGCTAGACTGATACTTCATGTGAAGGAAATGAGTAAGTGTGGATATTATGTGATTTATTTTATAACACTCTCTAACATTTTGTACATGTCTCTCACTTGATTTCAATCAATTTATCGGCAGTCAGATTAAATGCATTACTACTTTACAGAGAGTTTAATGAAATAACTTTTGAGCAAATGAATTGTGTACAAAGTCCCATAACTCTTATAATTCAAGAGGAATTTTATAACAGACACATAGTATTAAAAATGCAGGATATTCCTTCATCATGCATAAATATTCAAAGATAGGTATTTTTTGAGAAAGGGTTTTACAGTAACAGCTATCCTTTGGTACAGAAGTTTATTAGAAATGTCAGTTACATGGGTTACATCACAAAAGGTTTACAGTTTCTGCCATAGTTATCTATGAGTAATACTTCAAAAATTCTACTATGTCAAGCTCAGTAATCTCAAATACCCCACATATATCAGTGTATTGTTTCCTTATCGTGCATCTATAAACTTAGTTATCCACTCATACAACTAGTTGCGAAGGAGTTATAGAATTACTAATGTGCATGTGTGCATCTGTTTGTGTTTTTGTGTATGTGTGTGTTTGTGTGCATGTGTGCATCTATTTTTGTGTGCATTTGTGCATCTGTTTGTGTATGCATGTGTGTATCTGTGTTTGTGTGTATCTGTGTTTGTGTGTACATGTGTGCATCTGTGTTTGTGTGCATGTGTGTGTGTGCATCTGTTTGTGTTTGTGTGTGCATCTGTATGTGTGTATGTGTCTGTTTGTGTGTACATGTGTGTGTGTCTGTTTGTGTATAGGCTTGTGGATTCAAAGAGAACCACATAACTGATGATGATCACAGTTTTCATACTTCTTTGTTATTGAATAAGGCAAAATCCTGTTAATTTCCGGGGTCATTGATGAAATATTTCTCAGAATTTTATTTTGATTCATACAGTAATAATTAAGATGCATATATGTGCAAGTTAACAATACAGAATGATAAATGAATGAGTAACTATCGTGGCTTCGGTGGCCCAGTGGTTAGGATGTTTGACTCTTGACCGAAAAGTTGTGGGTTCGAGTCCTGGTCGCGACAGGACTGACGTTGTGTCCTTGGGAAGGCACTTTATACAAATTTCCTCACTCCACCCAAGTGTAAAAGGGTATCTGGCTATAGACATTGAAAGATATTGTTAGAATGTTAGTGCTCTAGCGCCTTAACGGCAGCTTGCACTGAGAAAGCTCTGGAATGTTGTAAGGTCTGCTGGGGTAATAATGTATTGTGAAGCGCTTTGAGAAGCATATGCTGGAAAATGCGCTATATAAATAAAAACCAATCATTATTAATCATTATCAGCTTGTGTTTTCCTTTTGATTTGCAACCTTTGATCCTACGAAGGTAATTTGGTGAGCTAACTTTATGTGTGTATTTTGGCAATATATTTAATGTTGTTGTACATAAATCTTTATTCATTGTGTATCATTTTCTGACTTGAATTTTGAAAGAGCCTAAACAATACACAAGTTAACTTTCATCATTTTGACAACACACTGTTGAATGGCTATCACTAAGTTTTTGTGTATGTTGCCCTATAAGGCCAAGATAACATTTATATCTGTGTTTCTGGTTTCCCGACCTTACCTATATTTTTGCTGTCGACCCTAAATATTTTATTGATGATGTATATATAAATTGTTAAAAATTTGGAATTTTTCAAACAGGAATTTGGGTTGGTTTGTGTGTGTGTTTGTTTGTGTGTGTGTTTGAGATTCTCCATTTTACATTTTGACTACCATGGACCTTTATAATGCTTGAAAAGTATTTCTAATGTATATAGACCTGTATTCAAAACATATCAAAAACTAAGATTTCGAATAAAATGTTTTAATAAAATAAAATGTTTTATCTACCTACACTACCAAATTTTGGGGGAAGTGAAATAGGAAACGCACATATATTTTATTATGGCCTAATTAAACTTTAGTGTACATAAATCTTGAGACATTTATTATTTTGCATTTTGAAATCTAAAATAATATTTGTGAACAGAAATTTATAAATTTTATCAACAGAAAACTATATAACAACATTTCTTAACATTTCTTAAAATGTCAATATAATTAATTCAATAATTAATTTTAGAATATGGTGATACACATCTTATGCTAATAACTTGTTGTAGTGGTCACAGATCTTCTAATGCGTTAATAGAATGTTTTTTATCCATCTATGTGTCTATAAAATCTCACTCTGTAACACAAAAAAACTTACTCTCTTCTGATATGAGAGAGAGAGAGAGAGAGAAAGAGAGAGAGAGAGAGAGTTTCTACAAGATACTCACTTTGAAAGTACATAAACATACAGGACTAATCCATAAATTATGCTTTACTAGTGCATTGAGCAAATGCTCTGCTTAGTAATGCTCTTATAAACCTTGAAGTTAAAGGGAATTTTGTCGTTTAGAATAGAACTGTTAGATTACCAGTGTAAGCCTTGATGCAAGGTACATTGCCATCTCGTCAGTATGTTGACTTTGGTCAGGTTATCTGTCGAACCAATCGTATTTAAACTGATCAGTTTATAGCAACATCCTTCAGCAGTGATAAAATTTTATCCAGACCAGCTAGGAAGTAAATCTGTTGCATGGAAAAATTGAAGTGACAACCATATCTCTCATAACATTAGCCTGAGTTTATTATTTTAAATAAATAAAATATAATAAATAAATAAAATATAATAAACAAATAAAACTTTATTTACCTTTACACCCTTCCCATTAAGCACAAATGGAATGATTTGGGTGGTTATTAAAGCTACATGTTTAATTTTTTTTTAAATAATCTTGTATGTATACAAAATTGATGTAAAATTTCCTATTGTCTGCCTATTTCAGTTGATAAGCATGAAGTTTTCATTGATTGCATCACAGAAAATTTTTCTTGACATGTATATGTGTATTATGAAGTAGCAATGGTTTATAAGTAGCAATGGTTTATAAGTTAGCCCTGTCCGGCCGTGTTTGTAGTGTTTACATCAGGAACAATTTTGGCAGTGGTTTTGCACATCATGAATTCATGCTATCAGTTTTGCACTATGTTGATACAAAAATATTTATATTTTGCTGTCGGTCCATGAATTAGCACACAGCTATTTACACCACAGGTGCAAAAATTATAACACTGATATAAATCCCTGATAGATCTATGATACGAGGAGTGGTTATCTCTGATAGATCTATGATACGAGGAGTGGTTATCTCTGATAGATCTACTAGGATACGAGGAGTGGTTATCTCTGATAGATCTAGGATACGAGGAGTGGTTATCTCTGATAGATCTATGATACGAGGAGTGGTTATCTCTGATAGATCTAGGATACGAGGAGTGGTTATCTCTGATAGATCTAGGATACGAGGAGTGGTTATCTCTGATAGATCTAGGATACGAGGAGTGGTTATCTCTGATAGATCTAGGATACGAGGAGTGGTTATCTCTGATAGATCTATGATACGAGGAGTGGTTATCTCTGATAGATCTATGATACGAGGAGTGGTTATCTCTGATAGATCTATGATACGAGGAGTGGTTATCTCTGATAGATCTATGATACGAGGAGTGGTTATCTCTGATAGATCTATGATACGAGGAGTGGTTATCTCTGATAGATCTATGATACGAGGAGTGGTTATCTCTGATAGATCTATGATATGAGGAGTGGTTATCTTTGATAGATCTGAGGTGTGAGGGTTTGATGCACATTTGTGTTAGTTCCTAATACACACATATATTATTATATTTATTATGTATCTTTCCTACCATTGATGTGGTTTTGAGAATAAACAAATCAAACACATCAGTCAACCCTTCCATATTCTGTGGGAGCTTCTCACTTGTTTAGTGAGATATATCAATCCTCTCAGGTCTGTAATCTTCCCACATGTTAATCCTCCTGCATGTGGCCATTTTATACCCTGGCACATTGGTTTAAGCTGGAAAAATTTGAAAAGTGGTGAAGGAATTACAACTTGTATCTGTCCATTTTCTTTGCTGAGTTAGTCTCTTAATTACACTCTATTGATTTTGGGCTTGGGTACAAGGCACCAGTGAATTTTATAGTAGGATAGCAGTAAAACGACTAAAGAGTTGAAATATGGATCATAAAAAGTGAATAAAACACATATATCTAAAATCATAGATCACCAACATCTTGATTATTAGGGGAAAATACAGGAAGGAAAATGTTTACATGGTCTAATGATTCACTGCCTGTGCACACATTTGGTCAACAAGATAGCCTCCAGGGAAGATGGAAAGTTTAAAACAATAAAGCATTGCATTAAATTGTGCTTAACATTGTCTCTTTGTGGGAAAAAAAGAATGATAACATATATGTCAATTCAATAGGAATTGCATCACAAATGTGTGTTTAAGCAGAAGTAATATATTCAATTATTCTGGTTAACTCAGTGAATGAGAATGCCAATCTGTAGATCATGAATTTGAGTCCTGTATACATGTAGGTGTGGATCATGAGTCTGAGTCCTGTATAGGTGTAGATCTTGAGTTTGAGTATTGTATAGGTGTAGATTGTGATTCTGAGGCCTGTGTAGGTGTAGATCATGATTCCAATTCTTGTATAGGTGTAGATCTTGAGTTTGAGTCCTGCATAGGTGTAGATTGTGAGTTTGAGTCCTGCATAGGTGTAGATTGTGAGTCTTAGTGCTGTATAGATGTAGATTGTGAGTTTGAGTCCTGTATAGGTGTAGGTCTTGAATTTGAGTCCTGTATAGGTGTAGATCTTGAGTTTGAGTCCTGCATAGGTGTAGGTCTTGAGTTTGAGTCCTGTATAAGTGTAGGTCTTGAATGTGAGTCCTGCATAGGTGTAGGTCTTGAATTTGAGTCCTGCATAGGTGTAGATCTTGAGTTTGAGTCCTGTATAGGTGTAGATTATGAGTTTGAGTCCTGCATAGGTGTAGATTGTGAGTTTGAGTCCTGTATAGGTGTAGATTGTGAGTTTGAGTCCTGCATTGGTGTAGATTATGAGTTTGAGTCCTGTATAGGTGTAGATTGTGAGTTTGAGTCCTGTATAGGTGTAGATCGTGAGTCTGAGTGCTGTATAGGTGTAGATCATGAATTTGAGTCCTACATAGGTGTAGATTGTGAGTTTGAGTCCTGTATAAGTGAGCCATATGATATGGCACAGTACATTTGTCTATCCATCCATTTGTCCATTCATCAGCACCTTGACGTCCAGAGAAAAATAGTACTGATAACTAAAGGCTAGACACAGTAAACGTGTTGCACAGATTCCCATTGTTTAAAGGAAGGAGTCCATTGTTTTCAAGGTTTGAAGTCAAGGTCATACTTACATGGGTAAATTTAACAAAAAGTAACATAGAAACAATACTAATAAAGCTAAGGTAATCAAACTCCATACACATATTCAACCATCATGGAGTGTATTATGGTATGGTGCAGTGTGTCTGTGTTATCTGTCTATTGTCTGTCTGTTCATTCACCAGCACTTTGGGGGAAAGCTAAAAAGTGTCCTAAAAGACTAGGAGAATTAAAACTGGTACATGCTCCCAGTAGTGAGAGGAAGATGCCTGTAATTTTTCAAGGTCATACTTTTGATAGTAATAATCAAGGAAAAAATGGATACTAATATATATTCTGACATTCTGTTTTGCATGAAATGCTTTTTAGTAAATTTTGTTTTTTACATAATATCTTAATGTAAGAGAGAATAGTTTATTTGGGTGTTAATTCTTAATTTGGAGAGAGCATTCTAAGTTCTAAGAACTTGTGTTCAATCCCTTTGTAAATTCAGTTACAATAAAATATGTTCAAACCAATTCTTCATGACATACTACTGAATGTATGGTGCTGTTTTTCACTCTATAAAGTAAATTTTCATTACCTTGTGTAGCAACAAAATTAAAATCAGCTCCTCAATCTGCTCCTTTTCTTTTCAGATTGAAAAGCTTATTATACATATTTTATACTTTTTCATACTGTGTAAGTTTTATTATGTGTGTCATATGTCCTTAAATTCTAAGTAGCTAGATTGTCGGAATGAAAATTGATGAAGTCACTTAAATTATTCAGATCTTAATAGCACTGTCTAGAACTATAGAGCTTCAGATTTTTATTTGCAGAGAAAATGATACCTCGTGTGGACAGAATTTGATCTTCGACACAAAAGCAATTTCTTACTGAATATAAAATGTAGCATTACATTTTGCTAAAATGGAAGAAAACAGACTGTTTTGGGCATGTGACAGAGTTTTCTATTCGTATATTTCTTGTTGAATTTTGAATAAGGATGAGCATTATAGGGATAATCTAGTGTTAGAAATTGATTTTTTGAAAATAGATTTATGCATTAAATTTATATTTTATTATATAAGAAAAACCCAATTTTACAACCATTCCAGTTTAAAGGTAGAAAATGCAGGAGAATGTTTAATTAGGGTCCACTGACCATGCTTTGTAAATGGCTTTTTCGCCTGTGGTATTTACTTGCTCTAGGGCTGTATGAAAACACCTGTTGCATACCTAAACTTTATCACCAAAGCAGATTGATTTTAATTCTACTTTATGCAAGTATCAACATTTGAGAAAAAATCAATACAGACAGTATTTTACACTGAAATATATCACTGAAGTATATCAATGAAATATATCACTGAAATATATCATGTAGTCTAAGAATTATCATGTGAAGTTACATAATATCTGCCACATGTATAGAAAGCAGTCTGATTTATTATTATTGTAGATTTATCTGAAATATATTTATATAACTGAGAGTGCTTCTGAAACAAACACAGACACATTTTTTATAATTAGTATATCCCCCACCTGCATATGCCCTAAATGACATGGACATTTATTCATTGTAAGATGGAAGGTCTTTTACCAAACAATGAAACAGCTAAGGTTTTTGATTGAGAAAACATTGATAAATGTAAATATTGCTGACTGGTCAGAAAACATTGATAAATGTAAATATTGCCGAGAATGGTCAGAAAACATTGATAAATGTAAATATTGCCGAGAATGGTCAGAAAACATTGATAAATGTAAATATTGCTGAGAATGGTCAGAAAACATTGATAAATGTAAATATTGCCGGGACTGGTCAGAAAACATTGATAAATGTAAATATTGCCGAGAATGGTCAGAAAACATTGATAAATGTAAATATTGCCGAGAATGGTCAGAAAACATTGATAAATGTAAATATTGCCGAGACTGGTCAGAAAACATTGATAAATGTAAATATTGCTGAGAATGGTCAGAAAACATTGATAAATGTAAATATTGCCGGGACTGGTCAGAAAACATTGATAAATGTAAATATTGCCGAGAATGGTCAGAAAACATTGATAAATGTAAATATTGCTGAGAATGGTCAGAAAACATTGATAAATGTAAATATTGCTGAGAATGGTCAGAAAACATTGATAAATGTAAATATTGCCGAGAATGGTCAGAAAACATTGATAAATGTAAATATTGCTGAGACTGGTCAGAAAACATTGATAAATGTAAATGTTGCTGAATCTGCATTTTCACATAGATTTGTTAACTATAAAACCTAACCTCTGTTTAATTTTCCAAATGAGAATCTACATTTTCACAGATAGATTTGTTAACTATGAAACGTAACCTATAAAACCTAACCATTGTATAATTTTCTAGGTGAGAATCTACATTTTCACATAGATACATAATGTGAATGAATATATTCAGTTTTAACAGACAAAACATGAAGTTCTTTGACATCTCCATGTCAGTACTAATATATATCACTCAACAGACTACAGTACTGTATATTAAATGTAGTAACTGCACAGTCATTAATCAATGAATTCATAAATACACATAAAATTGTGTAACCCCCTCAGTATCTTCATTATTGCAGGGAAATAAATTGGGAGTGACATTTGCTGTCTAATATGAAGACCAAAAATATTAACAAACTTCGCTCAACCTATTAAATAGCAAACTTTGCAACCAGAAAATAAAAGGTTCAGTCATCGAGGAAGCATGAAACCGCAGCAATAAATGAGCGGATAGAATCTGTATCAAATGCACTTCATTTGTTCATGTAGTAATTTAGAATGATTGAAACATTGTAAATCGAAACTTGGAACCTGCTACAGAGTTAGTGGAGTATGTATAAGATGATATTTCTTTTGAGGTAACCACAGGCCCTGTAGATATTAATCATTTTAAATTATCCTTTTACAGAAAACTAATGATTTTTTTTTCTTTGTTTGGTTTTTGTTGGTACTTCCCTATGCTGCAATACCAGAGATAAGTACCATGGTTTTATTTTACGATATAATAAGAAGTCATTTCCTGATTCTGACAGAGATGTTAAATTGTTTTTATACAAAGCAAACACACCGAGTAGCAGCTTATTAGCCACAATTTTCTGTACTGTTAGTTTACATTTGAAGTACAAGTGTACTTTTCAGAGAACCAGTCCACACTTGATTAGTTTGTCATCTGGTTTGTGGTGCTCCCATTTGCATGTAACAAAACTCTGATACTGAGAGGCAGTCAATATTTTAAGATCCTGATGTCAGATAAATCAAGGAAAATTAATTTTTTTCCCTTTCACTCTATCAGGGAAAAGCCTTGCATTAAAAATATGTAATGAATCTATAGGAAATCTATGCTGGCAATCAATTCATATAGTGATGGAGCACATTTGACTAGCCACAGGGGAGAGGTGCTGGAAGTTCAGTGGTGGTGTATTGGACATATAAGCCTGTCCTCTCACAACAGAAGTAGTACCACGTGTGATGTCAAGCTAATTAGCTATTGAATTGCCCGGCATAGGCAGTGATGTTACCTGGGACTGGTCCCATTGATTCTAAATGTTGCTACTACTTGGTCACAGCCTGGACTACATTAAACAATGAATAGGATTTTTTTTTGTCTCTAAGGACAGTTTTTCGTTTCCTATTCTGCTTTAAGATAATGATAAAACTTTGAGATAGGGAGGCAGACTTCCGGATTGACACTTGTTTCAGTGTAATACAACTGTTACAATCTGTAAGTGACTCTGTGTGTGAATCAGTAAGGAAATGCTGAAGGCTGCAGGGACTATGGCCTACCGAGTTTTGTAAGCGAGGGGGGTATGTATTCTGGACAGTCAGGGTACAGTGGAGTGGATCCATATGCCCTCAATCGAGGTCAGGTGTACCAAACTGGTGGCCCCTGGAACCGGATGGGATATTACACCTGTATGTATCTATTATCTAGAGAACTTCCTGTAGTGATCTTCAATTCATTCAATTCAGATTAATTTTATGTCTCAGAATTTTGGAAATGATTGCAAATATATTGATTTAATAGCTTCCTATGACCAAAAAAAAAATAAATGAATAAATAAAAGCTTTTGCTTTTAGAAAGAATTAATCAACTTAAAGTTGTTTCCTTGTTTCTTTAGATCTCTCCATCTCTATTTTATTTCCAGTAACTTGAAATGAAATTTGTCATGTTTCTGTATAAGTACTCTATGAATTTTATTCCCTGTAATTCAAATCTGAGACTGGAAGCTATTTGTGCTGTGAATGAAACCTGACAATTAAACTGATAAAAGGAATCCTATTGAAAAAAACCCAAACAACAACTGAAAGTAAAAGACATATTACTGGATCAATCTGATGAGATACTTGTAGTGCATCCATGTACAGTTACAGAATGAAGGTATTGATGTGGCAGCTGCGTAGTAACTATGTTTCAAATTTCTGATGTGTATTATAAAGAAAGGTTGCTGAACTTCAATTCTTTCACTTCCCGTAGGTAAATGAACGCTTGTTATGTTTGCTTAAGATTTAAAAAGTGGGAGGGAGCTGAGTCTTAAATGTTTGTTAAAATTTATTGGTTTGTAAATGAAAAACGGAATTGAATCAAAAGATGGTCATGTATGAAATAAGCAGGTGAATATTTGATGTTGTTGTTTATTGTTTCCTCTTTTTCAAACTAATGCACATCTAGTAAAGGCTAGGTTTCTATCATGGGTGCTATTGGGCTAGGTATATTTTGGAAATATTGCAGGACTCTATCTTTGTGAGATCAGTACAACTTGTTTATTTGTGAGAAGTGGTTGATATTGTCGAAATATACATCAACAACAGCCACTATAAAAATTTTTATTTCATGTATATATCATGTAATTGTACTGAAAAATCAAAATCTTATGAGTGAACTGGATATAACTGGTCTAAGTCAGCAAATTCATTTTCAAGTACTTCCATCTTTTTATTACTGACTGTCTGGAGCTGTATCTGAGTTTATCAGAATTTCGGGTCTTTGAATGGAGGTTTGTTGCTGGTCTTTAAGGACAGATACAATGTTGCTGACATTTTCTCTAAAATTATTTTTTCATCTCCTTGATATGAAGAGTTCTTGTATAATAGGTTTAGATTTTGTAATGAAGTATTAAATTTTACCAAATGATTTACAAAGTCCTGGGTAGCTGAGTGGTGAGGTCACTATACTTGTAAGGGTCCTGGGTTCGATACTGCTTTGTTCCAAAGATTTTCTCTCCTTATTTACTATGGTTAATACCCATTGATTTTACATTTTTACTTGCAACAACCAGGAACTATCAAAATATACTAACTCTAAAACAGACATGGTAACATTAACCCCCCACTCCCCCACATTTTTTTTTTTGTAGAAATGAGATAGAATGCAAGTGAATTTGTTACTGGTCTCTTGAATTGTTTTGGTTCCAAGTTGTTTTGTTGCTGCTATCTTTTGCTCTTGAATTGTCCCCAGCAAGAAATAAGACTGAAAATTATATATATATTTATATATATATATATATATATATATAGAGAGAGAGAGAGAGAGAGAGAGAGAGAGAGATCAGTGGAAGAGCATTTGGTTAGTAACCAGGAGGTCGTAAGTTTGAGCCCCACTCTTGCCATGCACGGCCGCACCAATGACATGAACAACAATTAGATAAATCCAGTGGATGACCTGTCTCCTCCTTAGGACAAACAAAAATGTGGGCACCTCTTCTGTGTCGAGGGGTCCATGTTTGCCCTACTATCTTTGTTTTTATTCTTTATGGGATTTATGAGATTGATAACTGTTTGTTACCATCAGTCTTTTATGTAGAATGTTTTCTTTTGTCCTGAGGAAAGAAAAGGTCATATTCCTTAAAGATTTATCAAATTGTTCATGTCAGTGGCCACTTTAGTGTGTGTGTGTGTGTGTGTGTGTGTGTGTGTGTGTGTGTGTGTGTGTGTGTGTGTGATATGAGGTGTGGCATGTTAAAGGATAGCACAGTGTATGTGTGTATCTGTCTGTGTGTGTGTGGCATGTTAAAGGATAGCACAGTGTATGTGTATCTGTCTGGCTGTGTGGAATGTTAAAGGATAGCACAGTGTACATGTGTATCTGTCTGTCTGTGTGGCATGTTAAAGGATAGCACAGTGTTTGTGTGTATCTGTCTGTGTGGCATGTTAAAGGATAGCACAGTGTATGTGTATCTGTCTATCTGTGTGGCATGTTAAAGGATAGCACAGTGTTTGTGTGTATCTGTCTGTGTGGCATGTTAAAGGATAGCACAGTGTACATGTGTATCTGTCTGTCTGTGTGGCATGTTAAAGGATAGCACAGTGTTTGTGTGTATCTGTCTGTGTGGCATGTTAAAGGATTGCACAGTGTATGTGTATCTGTCTGTGTGGCATGTTAAAGGATAGCACAGTGTTTGTGTGTATCTGTCTGTGTGGCATGTTAAAGGATAGCACAGTGTATGTGCATCTGTCTGTCTGTGTGGCATGTTAAAGGATAGCACAGTGTATGTGTGTATCTGTCTGTGTGTGTGTGGCATGTTAAAGGATAGAACAGTGTATGTATGATGTGGAATAAGTTTTAATGAATTTTGAAAGTCAGATCCTTCGTATAAACAATATGTAAACTGAATTGATGACTCTTATGACAATTAGGCAACATTAATTTGATTTTTTGGTTGTCATATTTCAAAATGATTAAATGTTCATTGAAATAAATAGTAGTTGAAATATGTTTACATGCATAACTCATGCTGTTTAGAGTATTCAGCACAGACTTTCTGATTAGTGTTATACATATTAATGTTTAATGCTTTACAATACAGATTTTCTAATTAGTGTTTGTATATGATGTTTAATGTTTTACAATACAGACTTTCTGATTAGTGTTTAATGCTTTTAAAAGCACAGATGTTGGATTAGCATTTAATATTCAATGCTTTTTATCAAATTAATTTTGACATGAGCCCTCTGGCAACAGTTTTTGTTGCAATATAGACAAAATTAACACTATACTGCCATTATACCCATTGGAAAACTGTCTATTAAAATTGTCAGTTAACAATGAAAGATGTTTGAGGACATCTGGGATCAATATGATCAGGTGTGAATATCTTGGATGGACTAGCTCTGTCGTGTTCGGCTGACAGTACATTCTTTTGAGTTCAGGAATCAATGCCAGAATATCCAAGTAATGAAGAGCTGATAAACACCGTTCCCTGTTCGCATCTTAATTACCCACAGGCCCTTAGATGTAAACTTTTTTCAGGGTCAGTTTCAATATAATTCAGAATCATAAAAAAAACTTCCAATATACCTAATAAATCCCATTCAGCAGAGCTATTTTATTTAATTTTTTTTTTTTCTTCTTTTGATTATTATTAACTTATGCATACTTACCCACCCACCCCCACAACCGGTGGTTTTTTTGGGTTTTTTTAATTCTAATTATTTATCTTCCCAATATTTTTCTACTAATTTTTTGTTAGAGAATGAATTCAGTCTTGGGGAAAAAATTGGAGATGGATTGAGTGATGTTTAGGTTTTTGTCAGAATGTGATAATTTTTATTATATGTGTTGAGGTACTATTTTTCTTTAGACCGATATCCAATCATTGTGCGTGATATATGAAAATTAATGTCATTCTAAGTGATGGCGTGACTGGAAATTTTATGTAATTCTGTTGTGAATTATTCATTCTTCCCGAATTTCACCAGGTTATTGTCAAGAAACAGAGAAATAACAAATTAAGGTACTGACGTAATAGACATCACATCTCCATCCTCACAGAATAAAACATGGAATAACCACAAAAAAGGGGCAAATAAACCCTGCTTAGAAATGTGACTCCTCATTAGGGAGATTAATGCTGTTTGGACTTCTTTCATTGATTTTGCATTATCGGTCTGGTCAGTGGTGTCGCTGTTCGTTCTTGAACTGGAGGAGCCGCAGGGCGACATTGCAGATAGTGTCTTATTGAAAGACTATCGACAGAATTAATCGTGGCTGATTATCAGGTCTAAGGCAGCACAATACTGAACACACCAATGCCCTTCATGTACTGCTGCTTACCATGATTCAAAAGTAGAGTACACACTTACATTTCTTAGGTATAAAAAAATAATATTGGACATTCCTCTGTAATTAGATAATCATGTGTACGATGAGAAATTGATGGTCGATTTTCTCACATTCTTCTCAGAATGAAGCAATGTATGAAGCAGTGTATGTACCTAATACTTTAAATATATATGTGTAGATCTGCCCATGTGAGAATTGATTTCAGAAACATATTTTTTAGCTTTTCTGATTATATGCCTTCAGTGTCTAAACTTTTAATGATTATGTCATTTCCAAAACTGCATGGTCATTATGAAACAGACTTCATACATAAATACCCTTGGGTAATGAAGATCCCTGTTTGGATCATGTGTGTTTCTCTTGGGAGCCAGGGTACAGCCAAAATGTTGACACAGTTTTTTTTTAATGACAGTACAGTGATATGAGGTTTTTTTTAGAGTAAAATTTCTGTGGTGTAAGAAAATAAAGCATGCTGGGTGTGTCCTGATTCAGAAGGTGCTGTAAGAGTGGCCATTTCTTTAATTTTTGCTTCATACCACATAACAGTAATGATTTGCTACCTGTAACATTGATTCAAAGTTATTGTGTTAAATCTTTGAGTAGATACATGAAATTATCCAATTTAAAAGAAAATATGACCAAAGTTTGATTTTTTTTTTTTGATTTCTTTTTTGTTTGTTTGTTTGTTGTTGTTGTGTAATTTCTATGTCATTATCTTATAATTAGAGGCTGGTCAGGTTGCCTGTATTATTTAACAAAATTTAAAATTTAATCATGATCTGAAAACTTTAAATATTTTGGTCAAAATCGCCACCTTCTTCCTAATTCTTTGTGCCATGGCCTCAGGCCAGGACTGACCCACAGTAGAAGTCCACCATATTCCTGTCTGAATCATTTAACTCCCTCAGATCCTAAAAATTGGAAAATGCCATTGAGTTTCATTCGAGCAAAATGTCCTGTTGTACTTTTAATAAAATTGAATATTTAAATTTTGCTATTGTATTGAGGAAAATTTTTTGCCTTGATAGGACTTGAACCCCCAACTTATTATTGAGCAGGTTTGCCACTGCACCACTTCCCATTGTGTTTAAAGAGCATGTAATAAAGCTTGTGGAACAGTGTTAAGAATATAAAAAGCCAGTATTTATGATGCGTTTAAGTGAATCCTGGATGGTAGTTAAAACATTGCTGGGAGATGAACTCATTTTAATCTATTCACTACCAGAAGAACAGCCATTTTTGTCAAATTGATTTGCAAGCATCCCCCAGAAGGTTTGATTTCAATGTGTTTGAATCATATGGGTCTTTAATGCGTTGGGTATGCCGGCTCACAATAATGGGTTCATTGGCAGTTTATGAGATTCATATATCTCTGTAAGAGCAATGTATGGGAATCTGGTTTAAAACCATCCAGAACTCCATTTCTTTTTGATTGGTGAATATTTCTGGTATGGACAATTGACAAAAAAAAAAAATCATTGCATCCCTAGCCAATACTATTTTATCACCTCATTTCCCATCTAATACTTAGGTCACACACTAGCTGGATTGTAGAAATTTCTTCTGAAAATTCAATCACAAAATAGGCATCTATAGGCTCCAACATATCCAAAGGCAAAGAAAAAAAAAAAGAATTATTCAGGAGAGTGAATTAGTTTGTCTTGTAGCTTATTATTGATTCACAAATTTAAAGCTACAACATTATTCTGCTCATATTGCAAAAGGAAAAAAAAATCCTTGGCTGTGTGATTAAGTATTTTCTGCAATGAATACTGAATTCATGTTTGGAGTTACGCAGAAATTAGGAAATCCGATAGCAGAGAAGCTGTTTTGAAAAATTCATATGGTTTTCTGTGCAACAACAAATGACTGCAATCAGACAGAACTCTGTGACAGCCTGCAAAATGCAGGAACTGTGATCACATTAGTCAACCAACTGGAAAAAGGCCTAAATAGCTCACCAGAAATAGGACATTCAGGAAATGAATGATCATTGCATGTTTTTTCTGTAAGGAGACAGCATCAATGGAAGATTGGTTTTGATGTTCAACGATTTAGAAACATGTGTTGACATGTAAAAAAAAAATGATCAGTTGAAAATTTCAGAGATATAGTTATGAAATTAGTAAACTGTCAAGAGAGAGAGAGAGAGAGAGAGAGAGAGAGAGAGAGAGAGAGAGAGAGAGAGAGGAATTAACAAAAATACAAATACTAAATAACATCAATAACAGAAGAATATGACAGAATGCTTTGTAATACATGAATCTCCTTTTTGATATTAGATTATGCTTATACTGTTTGGCAGGCTTTAATTCAATTACTGCTGGCAAAAATACTGTAAAAATTATATATTTCACCAGACTTCTTTTCACAATTTTGCCTTTTCCTGATTTGTCAGCAAAAATATCACTTTTACAATGTTTGATTACTTGTTACCTTATGTGTAAAATAATACACAAGAACCTCATTTTCACATCAAGGGAACCTCACAGATTTTGCACAGAGATAAATTTCTCACAAATAAAAAGTTTTTTTTTTATACAGTTAAGAGAGATGTCTTGAAATCCAATGACTATATTTTTTTGAGGCAATATGTACACAAAAAGTCATATATTTTAGGTTTTGAACAGTTTCTGTAAACAAGCAGGTAATTTGCTGAAAGACTCCTGATTTTACTGAATTGTGTAGTGAGATTGATTGCTGTGTCTTGTCTCACTAGTACCTTCAGATTACATCAATGCTAATGGATTTTTCTGTAATTTGAGCAAATCAAACCCCATTATCATAAAGTGTTAGCTCCATTAAAACAATTTTTCGAAATGAAGTAGAAAGTGGTCTTGTTATAAATCACTGGACGAGCCAGATGTTTGTGGGGAGTGTCTGTATGCTGGTAGTGGAGGGATCATGTATCGAACACGCATGTAGAAAATTAATACACTCCACAATTACTGTGCAATACTGCGGGAATTTACTTCCCTTCAAATTTATTACAGTACATTATGCCGAGGATCAAGTCTTCCAGTGACTGTTAAAGTTGTCAAAACTCTTGTTTTAGCTTGATATTCCTTTTTAAAGTTATTTTGACCAATAAGAAAAAAACAATAGGTTTGATATTGTCTTAATTTGACTCTCCAGAAGGACTTGTTTTTATAGCAAAATTTAGTTTATACTGATGAAGAGTATCAGTAAAAATTTCCAGTGTATGTTATCTACAGGAAAATGTTGTTGATCCAAAGATGCGACATTATAAATGTAGGTCTTTTGTGGGTTTTGTGGATCTTTTAATGAAAAAGTGCACATTTTTATGCCATTTTCCTTCCTGCAAATGTATAACACAATAGAGAATATGATCCATGTTGTTTCTGTGTCTTTAAATGACAGATCAATGGCATCTTAAATGACAGATCAATGGCAGAAAAATAAACTAGGTACTCCAGAGCATTCCCTGTTTTTGAAATGAAAAAACAAAAAAAACAACAAAAAAAAAACCCACTACAGGTGACATTTTCAAAAAAAATGAAAAACGACAACGGACTAAGCACTGCTCCAATTACAAGAAGTGTTGTGAAACTTGTCATGGATTTTTCTCACAAGATATGAAGTTTGGGGGTAAAAAAAGTACTCATATTTCAAGGATTTCATACATATTTTCACACATTTAAAGGGTTAAGCCCTTATTATATATAACTCTGTTTTAGATGCCAACAAGGACAAGCCCAAGGGACCAGGAGGTATGGGTATGGCTCAAGGGATGCCTCCAGGGGCTACTGGGATGTCACAACCCATGCCAGACCCCATTGGGGCCCTACAAAACCTAACTGCTCAGGGCATAGGGCCAGTAGGGCAACAGGGTAAGTAACTCTTCTATAGGCATTGAGATATCTTATCAAAAGGCCATTGTATAGCAGGAAGTGATGTTGTTCCTGCTCATGTTTAGTTGCGATATCCAATACTCCCAACATTTATTTCTTTGAGCTCTATTATTCAATATATATGGTGATATACAGAAGATATCTGGTGGGATGAAAATGAAATGTCAGAGATTGTGTGTGAGTAGCCCTCTGTTTTTAGTTGTTGATATTATCCTTTTATTTTATTTCTTTGTTATAACGGTTTATTATTGGATTCTAGAATTATATTGAATTAATGGAATTTAGGAAATTGTCAAAAAACTCATTAGTCACAAGTGATTAACAACATCAAATTATATACCAAATTAAATTAGTCACAACTGACATAATGATGCTACTGGTATATCGCTATAAAAAAATGAAGGGACTTCTTCCAACAGTTTTGTAAATTCCGAAAATTAAAGTCATTCTAGAACCAAATAATACACTGTTTTGATTTTAAAAGTTTTCTGTTTATTTTATTATCTAGATGAAGAAATGCTGTTACATTTACTTTTTTGACTTTTGCCAAGATGTCATTATTTTGTGTGCTTTATACAGTGTACAGGTATCGTGTCAGGGATTCATTGAACAAGGAAGGTTGTACACTCCCATAACAAATGCAGCTTTCTGTTGTGTTAAGGAAACAGAATTACAAAACTTCATTTATTTATTTAAAGCTGTCAGATGAAGTACTCTTAAAAAATCCCCCCCAACTACTAATTACGCTAATGTTCCTGGAATTTTTTTTTGCATTTATGTTCATTTTTCAGGAACTATAAAGATTAGACTGCATGAAAGTGACATAATTACTTTCAAAATATGTTGCATACTATTCATAATTGATAACAAAGTGGGCTTATTTTGCTGAATAATTTGAAAACAAAACAGTAAGAAAAAATAATCTTAAATGGATTTCAAAGCATTGTGATGGTAACATTTGAACACATCAGGCAATGTTTAAAATTAATTCAGAATAAGGAAACCCATTATAGAAAATACTTATATGACAGATGTTTTGAATACATCTGTGAGTGTTGTTAACATATTTAGGTTTGTGAAGGATATATAGCCTGATAGTTATTATTATGACAAACATATATCAATAAGACAGTATCACACAGAGCACTGTAAGTGACAGAAAATTAATTGATCATTTTACTCTGGGGAAGGAGTGGTTTACAGGGAGGATTTCTCTTTTTTCTGGTTCTTTTTTGGGGGGAGAGAAGTCATGTGATGTTTGTATTTCAGGGATGATGAATCAGCAACAAGTACACCTGCAGCAGCAGCAGCAACGTCTGCTCTTGCAGCACCAACAGCAACAAAGGCAGATGCAGATGCAACGTCCTCAGTTAGAGGTAATTGTTAGTTCTTTGTTCTCAGTCGTGTAGCGAT
Organism: Ostrea denselamellosa; assembly: GCA_024699665.1. Taxonomy (NCBI): domain Eukaryota; kingdom Metazoa; phylum Mollusca; class Bivalvia; order Ostreida; family Ostreidae; genus Ostrea; species Ostrea denselamellosa. Next base: position 3,944,486 of record JAMZEH010000041.1, read on the forward strand.
TGCATGCTTTCCTCCCTGTTGGTTATGTATAATTGTTGACATCTTGTTTTGTCTTAAATGGGTTTTTTTTTTGGGGGGGGGGTGTTTGTTTGTTTGTTTGTTTGGTTGTTTTTTTTTTAGGAAACCCCATATTTAATGATTTCTTTATGAAAAATAAAGTATTTTAAATAATTTGTGAAATTATATAGGGATCCCCCCCCCCCCCAAGCCTAATCTGTAACAAATATTCTTCCTATTCTTACAAACTGCCCGGAATGAGGATCTGACTAATTTCCATCTTAATGACACTTGCAAATCTTTAACATTTCACAGAATGCTTTAAAATTATGTTGTTTGAATATTCATATCAAAAATGTATACATTAGCAATGTTTTATACACACAGACACACACACATACACACACAGACACACACACATACACACACACATACACACACACATACACACACATACACACACACATACACACACATACACACAGACACACACACAGACACACACACAGACACACACACAGACACACACATAGACACACACAGACACACACACATAGACACACACAGACACACACACCAGGTCTGAAAGGGAATTGTACAGCTTACTCCTGATATATTAAAATTCAGAGGATCTATCCTTTTCTTTCAATAGAACCGAAGTTCAAAATAAGTATAATAAGATGAGAAAGTGTTGTCCATACTGGAAGCTTTCTTTTACATCTTGATCCCGATATTAACAGCAGTATAAATTGCATTGTTTGTTATCAATTTATTACATTATGAATTAGAATTTATCAGTCAATTTAAGATTTTTGATATCATTTGTATAATTTTCAGATCTCGTATGTTTTTGTGGGAGGGGTCAAAAATCAGCCAAACTTGACAGTTTGGATGAGCACATGCTGGCTGAAAATCATGGTTGAAATACTGTGTTGAATCTGGATTCAGATTCTTATCTATTGTGATGACTACTTTGTATTTTGTGTCAATTGACAAAGTTTTTCTTTTTTGTAAATTGACAAGCTGTCAAAGAATGGTCCTACTGTTATTTTTTTTTTCTCTTATAAAAACACACAATGAAAACAATACAAGTAAGGTACTAATCAAAGGACATCTTAGTATTTGCCCATGTAATGGTGAAGTCACCAAGCCTGATGATTACCATCTAGGAAGACTTCAGTAACCATTGTAAAAACAACACATTATCACCTCATCAGACTGATAATTGATTTCAAAATCTGCAATATTACAATTTATTGTACTTTCATGTAAAATACTCGAATCTGATTGGTCCAGAAACATTTTGAAAACATAATTTTCCCCTCAGACTGTCTGAGAATAGAAACCACTCCCTTCAGAGGGATTGTATCTAGCAACAGGAAACAAGCTGTAGTTTTAACAAACCCTGATCTTCATGACATGAAAATGATTATTTTTGTAGAATTTGATACAGTGTACTAACAGATTATACTAAATTAAAGAATGCAGGAAATAAGTTTATGCACACAGTGGCTTCTCACCAGTTTATACACACAGTGACGTCTCACCAGTTTATACACACAGTGACTTCTCACCAGTTTATACACACAGTGACATCTTACCAGTTTATACACACAGTGACTTCTCACCAGTTTATACACACAGTGACTTCTCACCAGTTTATACACACAGTGACTTCTCACCAGTTTATACACACAGTGACTTCTCACCAGTTTATACACACAGTGACTTCTCACCAGTTTATACACACAGTGGCTTCTCACCAGTTTATACACACAGTGACTTCTCACACAGTGTCTTCTCACCAGTTTATACACACAGTGGCTTCTCACACAGTGACTTCTCACCAGTTTATACACACAGTGGCTTCTCACCAGTTTATACACACAGTGACTTCTCACACAGTGACTTCTCACCAGTTTATACACACAGTGACTTCTCACACAGTGACTTCTCACCAGTTTATACACACAGTGACTTCTCACACAGTGACTTCTCACCAGTTTATACACACAGTGGCTTCTCACCAGTTTATACACACAGTGGCTTCTCACCAGTTTATACACACAGTGACTTCTCACCAGTTTATACACACAGTGGCTTCTCACCAGTTTATACACACAGTGACTTCTCACCAGTTTATACACACAGTGGCTTCTCACCAGTTTATACACACAGTGACTTCTCACACAGTGACTTCTCACCAGTTTATACACACAGTGACTTCTCGCCAGTTTATACACACAGTGACTTCTCACCAGTTTATACACACAGTGACTTCTCACCAGTTTATACACACAGTGGCTTCTCACACAGTGACTTCTCACCAGTTTATACACACAGTGGCTTCTCACACAGTGACTTCTCACCAGTTTATACACACAGTGACTTCTCACCAGTTTATACACACAGTGGCTTCTCACCAGTTTATACACACAGTGACTTCTCACACAGTGACTTCTCACCAGTTTATACACACAGTGACTTCTCACCAGTTTATACACACAGTGACTTCTCACACAGTGACTTCTCACCAGTTTATACACACAGTGACTTCTCACCAGTTTATACACACAGTGACTTCTTACCAGTTTATACACACAGTGACTTCTCACCAGTTTATACACACAGTGGCTTCTCACACAGTGACTTCTCACCAGTTTATACACACAGTGGCTTCTCACACAGTGACTTCTCACCAGTTTATACACACAGTGACTTCTCACCAGTTTATACACACAGTGACTTCTCACCAGTTTATACACACAGTGACTTCTCACCAGTTTATACACACAGTGACTTCTCACCAGTTTATACACACAGTGGCTTCTCACACAGTGACTTCTCACCAGTTTATACACACAGTGGCTTCTCACACAGTGACTTCTCACCAGTTTATACACACAGTGACTTCTCACCAGTTTATACACACAGTGGCTTCTCACCAGTTTATACACACAGTGACTTCTCACCAGTTTATACACACAGTGACTTCTCACCAGTTTATACACACAGTGACTTCTCACCAGTTTATACACACAGTGACTTCTCACCAGTTTATACACACAGTGACTTCTCACCAGTTTATACACACAGTGGCTTCTCACCAGTTTATACACACAGTGACTTCTCACCAGTTTATACACACAGTGGCTTCTCACCAGTTTATACACACAGTGACTTCTCACCAGTTTATACACACAGTGACTTCTCACCAGTTTATACACACAGTGACTTCTCACCAGTTTATACACACAGTGACTTCTCACCAGTTTATACACACAGTGGCTTCTCACACAGTGACTTCTCACCAGTTTATACACACAGTGACTTCTCACACAGTGACTTCTCACCAGTTTATACACACAGTGACTTCTCGCCAGTTTATACACACAGTGACTTCTCACCAGTTTATACACACAGTGACTTCTCACCAGTTTATACACACAGTGGCTTCTCACACAGTGACTTCTCACCAGTTTATACACACAGTGACTTCTCACCAGTTTATACACACAGTGACTTCTCACACAGTGACTTCTCACCAGTTTATACACACAGTGACTTCTCACCAGTTTATACACACAGTGACTTCTCACCAGTTTATACACACAGTGACTTCTCACCAGTTTATACACACAGTGGCTTCTCACACAGTGACTTCTCACCAGTTTATACACACAGTGGCTTCTCACACAGTGACTTCTCACCAGTTTATACACACAGTGACTTCTCACCAGTTTATACACACAGTGGCTTCTCACCAGTTTATACACACAGTGACTTCTCACCAGTTTATACACACAGTGACTTCTCACCAGTTTATACACACAGTGACTTCTCACCAGTTTATACACACAGTGACTTCTCACCAGTTTATACACACAGTGACTTCTCACCAGTTTATACACACAGTGGCTTCTCACCAGTTTATACACACAGTGACTTCTCACCAGTTTATACACACAGTGGCTTCTCACCAGTTTATACACACAGTGACTTCTCACCAGTTTATACACACAGTGACTTCTCACCAGTTTATACACACAGTGACTTCTCACCAGTTTATACACACAGTGACTTCTCACCAGTTTATACACACAGTGGCTTCTCACACAGTGACTTCTCACCAGTTTATACACACAGTGACTTCTCACACAGTGACTTCTCACCAGTTTATACACACAGTGACTTCTCACCAGTTTATACACACAGTGGCTTCTCACACGGTGACTTCTCACCAGTTTATACACACAGTGACTTCTCACACAGTGACTTCTCACCAGTTTATACACACAGTGACTTCTCACCAGTTTATACACACAGTGACTTCTTACCAGTTTATACACACAGTGACTTCTCACCAGTTTATACACACAGTGACTTCTCACCAGTTTTTTGTAAACCTTGACACCTTTGTTAATAATGCTCCAAAATTTTAGTTATATGAGAGAATTTTTACAAATTCCATTTAAAAAATATTTGGGTTAAAATTTTTTAATTGTATAATGTATATAAATTCAAATTATATGTTCCAGAGTTTAAAAGCACCCATTTTGGTCTTACTTTGTGTTAAGCACTTGTAATTATATGTTCCCTCTACCAGAGATGCAGTGGTATAGTACCTTCTGTCTGTCTGTCACTAAATTCTCCTTCTGTATGGCTTATTGGATAGGCTTGAAACTTTGTACAATGCTTGGTGTGCATATTGTTGGAATGTGAGGATCCAACTATTTTCCTAAACATTATTGTGGATCTAAGAGGGATGGAGGATGTAAAGTAGCTAGTGAACACTTTTCCTCTTATATGGCTTCTCTGAAAGACTTGAAACTTTGTACAATGCTTTATTGCCATTTGCGACAGGAGGATCCAATTGTTGCATTTAAAGTTATAGTGGATCTAAGAGGGGTGGAGGATGTATACTATCTTGTGAACACTTCTCCTATATGGCTTATTGGGTAGCCTTTTGAAATTTTGTGTAAAGTACTTCATTATTGTTTAATGATGTTCATATTGTTCTGACCCAGGAATCTAATATTTTCCTACGATTTACAGTGGATTAAGGAGACGTGCTTTATGCATTTTTTTTTTCATGTACAAGGGTATGTTCACTTTCCTACTGGTACTTCAGCATAACAGACATTATTTTTGTACCATATATATATACAACAATGACACTGGTCACATGATTGTTAAATCTTTTCTCCATCTTTTTCCTCAATGCTCAAAGTTCGTAATGTCTCATGCTTTCTCTTCCATACCATGCAGTACATTAAGGAAAGGAGAGGGTGTAATTTGGAGCACTTTCAATTTGGTGAGCTGAGTAGACATTGTTTTAAACAAAAACAAATTACATTTTAAACTCCATATACTTGCATAATCAATTATTTAAAAAAATTGATAGAAAACAAGTAATTCTAAACCAATATTGAACGTACACATAATTTCTAGATGGATTGGAAAGTTTGTTGTGTTCTTAGAGCGAGAGCATTTACAAATATAGAATACATAACGATGGCATCACAGTACTCTGAGGTGAATAATCCATGGAGGTTGTTTACCCAGGGATGCCTGATGGTGTCCTCTGAAGGGGGTCACTGGTCACTAGACACTAACTAATCAGAAATTCTTTGATTCAGTTCCTGAAAACTGACAACATTTTATATCTGTGTAAAATGCTACTTTCTGTATTTTGGTAAATAATGATATGCATGATGGTTGTCATCTATACAACTACAGATTTTTATGCTACCATAATTGGAGATTTGGGGAACATACAAGTTTTTGGTCTGTCTGTGTGTCTGTTTGCCTGTTTGTCTTCAAAAGCTTTAATCTTGATCATGACTTTTGAACACTGAGTGCTAGGGATTTCGTACTTCACGTCTTCAGTGCTAGGGCTTTCGTACTTCACGTCTTCAGTGCTAGGGCTTTCATACTTCATGTCTTCAGTGCTAGGGCTTTCGTACTTCACGTCTTCAGTGCTAGGGCTTTCGTACTTCATGTCTTCAGTGCTAGGGCTGTCATACTTCAAGTCTTCAGTGCTAGGGCTTTCATACTTCATGTCTTCAGTGCTAGGGCTGTCGTACTTCATGTCTTCAGTGCCAGGGCTTTCGTACTTCATGTCTTCAGTGCTAGGGCTGTCGTACTTCACGTCTTCAGTGCTAGGGCTGTCATACTTCATGTCTTCAGTGCTAGGGCTGTCATACTTCACGTCTTCAGTGCTAGGGCTTTCATACTTCATGTCTTCAGTGCTAGGGCTGTCATACTTCATGTCTTCAGTGCTAGGGCTTTCATACTTCATGTCTTCAGTGCTAGGGCTGTCATACTTCACGTCTTCAGTGCTAGGGCTTTTGACTTCATGTCTTCAGTGCTAGGGCTGTCGTACTTCACGTCTTCAGTGCTAGGGCTTTCGTACTTCATGTCTTCAGTGCTAGGGCTGTCATACTTCACGTCTTCAGTGCTAGGGCTGTCATACTTCATGTCTTCAGTGCTAGGGCTTTCATACTTCATGTCTTCAGTGCTAGGGCTGTCATACTTCATGTCTTCAGTGCTAGGGCTGTCATACTTCATGTCTTCAGTGCTAGGGCTGTCATACTTCACGTCTTCAGTGCTAGGGCTTTTGAGTTCATGTCTTCAGTGCTAGGGCTTTCGTACTTCAAGTCTTCAGTGCTAGGGCTTTCGTACTTCACGTCTTCAGTGCTAGGGATTTCGTACTTCACGTCTTCAGTGCTAGGGCTTTCATATTTCATGTCTTCAGTGCTAGGGTGCTAGGGCTTTCGTACTTCACGTCTTCAGTGCTAGGGATTTCGTACTTCACGTCTTCAGTGCTAGGGCTTTCATATTTCATGTCTTCAGTGCTAGGGCTGTCATACTTCAAGTCTTCAGTGCTAGGGCTTTCATACTTCATGTCTTCAGTGCTAGGGCTGTCATAGTTCACATCATAGTCTCTTTGTATTGTACTCAGTTTGTGTACTGTGTAATATCCTCTGTGTGTATTGTAATCAGTTTGTGTACTAATGTCGGTCTCCTTAGCTGCAGGAAATTTGTGTGAACAATATATTGATGGTTTATTTTTTCTTTGAAGATAATATATAGATTACAGAAGGAAACACAGTAGGTCAAAAATGTTTCTTCTTTTTTTTTTTGTTTTTTCATTTAAACATGCCTTGTTAAGCCTTAGTGAGCTTCAGGGCAGGAAACATCTGGAGTGCCTGCAATACATACAACACATATGTTGCTTATAGATTTCCTATGATTGATTTATTATTCTTGAATATTTTATGACTCTTTAAGGAGTCATTGCAGAAAAATATTCAAATTTTGGAGATTGTCAATATCTGGGATTCAGAAAGGACATCATCTAGAAATTAAAACTGCATAAATACACATTACTTGGAAGGTTGTTGAAAATTGCTGAAACAGAAAATGCATGCACAAAATTTGTTTGGAGAAAAATAAGAGATAAGAAAAATAAAACAAACCCATAATGGCAGAAGACGCAGAGCTTCTCTGTACTTTGAACAGATGGTTTGATCTTTGTTTATATCCGATAATCTAAAACTAAAACAAATGGTACCAGACTTTATACTTAATGAAATTAATATTCATTGAAATGAAATTTTTGAATCACATTACTCCATGCACCAAACATTTTATCTGAATTATCAAAATCCCTATTAAACCCCTGCAAATGAAAGAGGAGGGGGGTAGAAACCTAAGTCTTGTCTGCCTATCCCTACATCCGTTTTGCTGTCGGTATGTATGTGCAATTGTGTCTAGGCTGAAACATTAAAATAAAGAGGCAGTAGCTGCTCATACTTTATACAGTTTTTTTGTTTTTTTTACGACATTTCAGCATGTTTTGACCCTCACCCAGTGTCATAAGGTCAAGGTCTTGGGGAGAAAGAGAATATAAAATCTAAACAGTACTGTAACATTATTTTTGTAATTAGTGCATTTCAACTTCTGTTTTCTTTTTACATTTAATGATGAACAGACCAGTTGTCAATTATTATTCAGAAGGAATGTAAAATTTTAAAATATGGAAGGACAACAATCTGGAAATATTCGTAAAACTCATCAAAAGTGGAATCCAGTCTACTGAGAGATGAGGATTGATGGGAGTAGTGGAAAAAATGAAAGACCTTATAATAGAAAATGGTGTGCATGAGGTGTGGCAGAAATTGTTTGATAAAAATGCGGTTGCAAATCATTGTTGTGCATCAATGTTCCAATAGCAAGCTCTGTTACAGAATCAGTACATGAAGTTACTGGCCTTTGTTTACTTTGGACATTTGAAATTTTTAAACAGATAGTAGCACAGGCAGATATGAGTGAAATTTTGTCGATTATTAAATCGTCTGAGCCAGGATTTTCCCTGGGGTCTGTAACATAAACCTTTCCTCAAGAAACACAGGAGCAATTTCAACCAACTGACACAAAGCATACTAGAAAATTAAAATGTGCTGCATTGACAGGCCATGTCCCTTTCCAAGGGAATGTGATTATGAAGTCTTCTTGAGAACCACTTGACTAGACAAAAATAAAACTTGTTTGAAAGCCTTCTTCTAAATAGTTATAAAGATCCAAGTTTGTTCACAGTTAGGGGTCAATGTTGAGATTAAATGTTTTGTGTAAGAATATAATTATGTGGGAAAATAGTAAAAGCATGTTGTAATGTTAGTAACGGAGAAAGTAGTCCATTTTTGTCATTTTAGTAACTTCCCATCATGTGTAAGGAATCTAGAGTCCCAGTGTCAGTACCAATGAAGAAAATCACTATTAAAAGCAAAATATTGTAAAACTAATCCAATAAAAGGCTGTTAAGTCTTGGTGACATTATACACTTTTAGTGCTAAAAGGATGTCATTTAGTTTGTGACATTATGCACTTTAAATGTCATTTAATTAGTGTGGCATTATACGATTTGATGTCATTTAGTCTCGGTGATATTGTACAGCTTGGTGTCTTGTACTTGTGTGACATTATACAGTATGGTATCAGTTTGTGACATTGTAGATAAGTTCAGCACCTAAAAGAAATGGGATCATTTGTCAAAACACTTCAAAAATCTTTACCTGCATGCTATATCAATGTGATTCTACTCACCTTTTGTCAACATTTCTAAAAATCCATCTCTGGTATATATCTTTCAGAGTCATTCCACTTGCAACAAACATACAGTTTTTCAAGGCTATATGTAAATATTGTGAGACATGTAATGAATGTAGGACCCTTGTCAGGGCTTGTCTTTGTGTGAAACCACTGTTAGGTATTGCAGTTCAAGTCATATCTCTGTAAGAACAAGTTTATTCGGGTGAGTGTTGTGGCCCATGGGTCTCTTGATGTTTGAAGAGTGTAAATGGTTGTTAGACAGTGCTAGGCAAACATGGCTTGAAGCTGGAAGAGAGTAAGAAATTGAAATTGATAAATAACTGAGGTGCTGTTTCCTTTTTCTACAGAGGCAGGATGCATTTTTGGTGACGTCTGCTCAGCATGTCCAGTCAATGGCTCAGCCTCTTCCTGCCAACTCAGTTAGTCTCTCTTCTCTCATGTTCATAGAAAATCCTAAAAACAAGTAAACATCTCAGCAATTAGCTTTCCGTATGGTGTCGTGGGAATTGCAAGTGAAGTTGATAAATATTTAATATTATTTTAATTAACAAACCTGTTAACATTTATTCTATTGCTTGACATTACACAATTTTATTTCTCTGTATTTTCTAGGTGCTTTTTTTTTCGGTATCAGTTCAATAATTTTATGTTTGTTTAAATTTATTTCAGCAGGTAGGCATGACTTATCAGCAGGCAATGCCAGGTGGAGGAATGCAGCAGCCTGGGATGCAACAGGGAGGAATGCAGCAACCTGCGATGCAGCAACCTGGGATGCAGCAACCTGGTATGCAGCAACCTGGTATGCAACAAACAGACATGCGACAACCAGGAATGCAAATGGCCTCTATGGGAATGCAACATGGAATGCAGCAACAAAGAGCCCAAGCAACGTCAATGGGAGGAATCGGTCAAGCATCACTCAGTCAAGCCTCACAGCTACCTTACGGACAACAGGTAACTGAGATACTGAGTATTTCATTTTTTCCAACTGCTACAAATTTCTACAATGGAGTTATTGCCTTGGTTAAAAATGTACATATTAACCCTACATATAGCTATGTTTTTATTTATCAAGGTGCAACCTGGGTCTGTATTAAGTTCGTAAGTATGTCTTTTATATATATACTACTCAAAGTTTGATAAGGATCATATTTTTCAGCACTTGTAAAACTTTCAACAAAGGTGAATGACAACCAACACAGAGTGATTTATGTTCAGAAATGTTTACTTCAAGAAATTGTGACAGAAAAATTTGGCAAACATGACATTTCATCGCATACTCCTAAGGTAAAGGGAGAGTACCCTGAAAAGCATGGTAATTTCATGATCACGGAATTGTTTAAACTCTGCACATTCCATTTCACACTGCACAAACAAGTGTCAATAGTGGGTATGGCCTCCGTTAGCTCCAATGACAGCTTGGCAACGTCGTCTCATGCTTCCAACGAGGTTTTGAATGGACGCAAGAGAGATATTGTTCCATTCTTGGATCAGAACATTTTCAAGTTCCTGGAGGGTGGCTGATTGTACAGGACGACGTGAAATCGCTACCTGAAGCATATTCCAGACATGCTCGATAAGGTTGAGGTCTGGAGAACGAGCTGGCCAGTCCATACGAACAATTGTCTCACGTTCCAGGTACTCGTCCACCACCCTAGCACGATGTGGACGTGCATTATCGTCCATGAGGATGAAGTCAGGACCAACAGCACCAGCATATGGTCTCACGTACACATCCAGGACTTAATCCCTGTAGCGCACTCCGGTCATCGTGCCTCGCCTTAGGACATGGAGATCAGTTTGTCCAGCTCGACTGATTCCTCCCCAAATCATCAACGACCCACCACCATATCTGTCATGTTCAGCAACATTAGCGTCCTGATATCGTTCTCCTGCCCTTCTCCACACTCGTGCACGACGATCTGTGAAGTCAACACAAAACCTCGACTTGTCTGTGAAAAGTACAGGGGCCCAACCAGCAACCCTCCAATTCACATGAGCCCTGGCCCAATTCAAACGATCTTGTCTGTGTCGCTGAGTAAGAGGGATGCGAATACAGGCTCTCCGGGAACGAAGACCACCTTCATGAAGACGATTACGCACAGTTTGCGTGGAAATGTTAACTCCAGTTGCATTCAGAAGATCATTTCTAAGCGCAGTCGCCGTTGCAAACCGATGACGTCGTGCTGAAATCAAGAGAAAACGGTCATCTTGCTGCGTGGTGGACCTTTCTCTGCCGCCTCCATGTCGATGAGAAGCTGAACCATGAGCTTGATACCGGTTCCAAGCTCTGCAAACAACACTCTGACTGACATCCAATAGCTCTGCAACGTGACGTTGTCTTGCACCATTTTCGAGCATTCCTATGCATCTGGACAATTCTTCAATAGTCAAACGACGTCTTTGACATTGTGGAGGCATTTTCATAGAGTAACAGTGACTTAAACGAGGTCAGATGTAAAGACAATGGCCAAATTCAAATCAACGACAAGCACTCAGAAATGTGAATAATGTGGGTACCATGCTTCACGTGCTACTCATGATCACTGCAGCATGCATTTCCCTACCTAACCTGTGTTTTGAGGCTCAAGAGGGGTCAGTCCAACACTATGATGAAATTTGCGTGTCTTATCAATTCATATATTGATTTTATAATGTAAGAACTATATGATCCTTATCAAACTTTGAGTAGTATATATTTATATCTTTACTTTATTTACCATTTAAAGAAAATCTTAAGAGTAAATTTTTAAGAGGTTTGTGATTCAATCTTTTGTTAAGTGCTCTGTGATTGGATCTTTTACATTGTATATGGTTCAGTGAAGAAGTCATCATTATCTTCCTTATGTGAAAAGAAAGCAAGATATTATGATATGATGCATCCAATACAGTTTGTTATTTTTAAACAGACAACAAGCTGTCAATTCTCCCAAACCACCACAGTCCATAAGCAGCATGATGATGTCCCCCTCCCCACAAGGAATGGTCAACAATCCTCGGGTCCCTTCCCCCCGGGTCCTCAACACACCAGGTAAGGATATATATACATTACAACTGAGAATTTACTTAATTGTAATTTATTTTGGGGGGGGGGGGGGGGGGTGTGTTAATTTTTCATTATCTGGTTTATAGTAAGGTTGAAACCTTTAGAAGAAAATTCAGTTGTTTGAATGTTCAGTATATAAATTGTAATCAAGGAAATTGTTAGTTTGCATAATGTGAAATGTGAAAAACAAAATTTAGTTCTTACAGTGTCCTGCCATCAATACTGGTTTCCTGTAATTTTTTTCTGTGCAGGTGGTCCAAATTCTCCTAGTCCCAACACGCCAAGGTCACATGAGGAACAAGCATACCTTGATAAACTGAGACAGTTACAGAAGTATATTGAACCTCTCAAAAGAATGATCAACCGCTTAACCACAGGCAAAGATGAAGGTACAGACAAATACTGCAGGGCCTGTTCATGTACAGACAACGAAACTGTTTTTCACTGTTGTTAGATATAGGAATGAAATGAATTGTGATGTGCAATCAGTTTTACTGTAATTCTTACATAGAGGAAGGAGACCATATTTGGCAGTGTAGTAAACTATGTTATATCTGATTCAGAGAGCAAAAAAGACATCAGCAAGATGGAGAATCTTTTAAAGATTTTAACAGACCCCTCTAGAAGGTAAATATGATAACTGAGAGTGCTACATTATAAGAATCAGAGAGATTACCTTAAAATTAGCTTTGTTGCCTCAAACAGCTGAGCTGACAAACAGCTGGACTGTACAAACAGGTGGACTGTACAAACAGCTGGACTGTACAAACAGCTGAGCTGACAAACAGCTGGACTGTACAAACAGCTGGACTGTACAAACAGCTGAGCTGTACAAATAGCTGGACTGTACAAACAGCTGAGCTGTACAAACAGCTGGACTGTACAAACAGCTGAGCTGACAAACAGCTGGACTGTACAAACAGCTGAGCTGACAAACAGCTGGACTGTACAAACAGGTGGACTGTACAAACAGCTGGACTGTACAAACAGCTGGACTGTACAAACAGCTGGACTGTACAAACAGCTGAGCTGTACAAATAGCTGGACTGTACAAACAGCTGAGCTGTACAAACAGCTGGACTGTACAAACAGCTGAGCTGACAAACAGCTGGACTGTACAAACAGCTGGACTGTACAAACAGCTGGACTGTACAAACAGCTGGACTGTACAAACAGGTGGACTGTACAAACAGCTGGACTGTACAAACAGCTGGATTGTACAAACAGGTGGACTATAAGAATCAGAGAGATTACCTTAAAATTAGCTTTGTTGCCTCAAACAGCTGAGCTGTACAAACAGGTGGACTGTACAAACAGCTGAGCTGTACAAACAGGTGGACTGTACAAACAGCTGAGCTGTACAAACAGCTGGACTGTACAAACAGTTGAGATGACAAACAGCTGGACTGTACAAACAGTTGAGATGACAAACAGCTGGATTGTACAAACAGGTGGACTGTACAAACAGCTGAGCTGTACAAACAGTTGAGATGACCAAACAGCTGGACTGTACAAACAGTTGAGATGACAAACAGCTGGACTGTACAAACAGTTGAGATGACAAACAGCTGGATTGTACAAACAGGTGCACTGTACAAACAGCTAGACTGTACAAACAGCTGAGCTGACAAACAGCTGGACTGTACAAACAGGTGGACTGTACAAACAGCTGAGCTGTACAAACAGGTGGACTGTACAAACAGCTGGACTGTACAAACAGCTGGACTGTACAAACAGCTGAGTTGTACAAACAGGTGGACTGTACAAACAGCTGAGTTGTACAAACAGCTGGACTGTACAAACAGCTGGACTGTACAAACAGCTGAGTTGTACAAACAGGTGGACTGTACAAACAGTTGAGATGACAAACAGCTAGACTGTACAAACAGCTGGACTGTACAAATAGCTGGACTGTACAAACAGCTGAGCTGTACATACAGCTGAACAGTAATTTTGTTCAAGGTACTGTTGATCAACATTTTATTTAAATGTGGGACATGTCTGCAAGCACCTTTCTAAGTTTTGCAACTTAAAGCCATTTAGACTGTTCAATTTAAAATAAAATACATTTTAGGTTACCCATGGCAACTTTACTCAAATGTGAACAGGTTTTAGACAGCTTGGAAATGTCTTCATCAAAAACTGTAAGTATGATAACATTCATAATGATTCCACTTCAGATTTGTTTGTACTCTGTGTCTTACAGAGCTGTTTTACAGACCTTAGTATCAGCCTTCACTCTGTACTCTTACAGAGCTGTGATTTCTCATCAATTACCCCGAAAAATCAGTGACTGTAGTCCATAGAAACTGTCTTCTATAGGTTTTCATAATCTTGTGGATTTTTTCAGATTGCAATCAGAATAGTTTTGAGAATAAGCCTTCCTGAGATAATCAGAGTTGGCCATATTTATTACAAAAATCATGATGTCACTTATACTAGTGTGTACCGAAGTCAAATGCATGAAAACATTAATCCATGCAATTATAAACTGTCTTGGAAGCATTACTCTATACATTTCAAAACTGTCACAAATATATTAATCCATGCAATTCTAGACTGTCACAAAAACGTTAATCTATGTAATTCTAAACTGACAAAGATATTAACCCATGCAATTTTAGAATGTCTTGGAAACATCAATCCATGTAATTCTAAACTGTCACAGAAAATATTAACCCATGCAATTCAAGACTTTTAATCTTGATAGGATTAATGCATGTGACCCATACATTCTGAAGTAAACAGGTGTTGGAAGTTGGAATTTTTTTTCTATCCGTTTCACAGAAAATGAGGGTTATGTGTTTGTGGTGTTACTTTTAATACTTACCACTTCTCTCCACTCCAGAAGATGCATAAGGCTGTGACACTGTGATATTATACATCGTAAATTCTTAATTCATGACTAAAATAGTGATTACTCTCTTTATCAAAAATTGTTTGCAAACGGTTTAGTTATTTCAAATATCATTATGCAGGTATTTTTCGCAGGATGCTAACTTTGGCTCATTTTAGTGGCTTGATAGTCCGCTCAAATTTTAATAACAGAATTTATACCCTTAAGCATAGTACTGAATGCAAGAAAGATAATTTCAATCATTCGCAGTGGCTTTAGTGAGGCAGGGATTACAAACGTACTGAAAATGAACTTCCCCTGTCCACCTTACCGAAAATTGATGCCACATTAAAACACTATTGATGATATCAGGGTTACTAAAGGTCTGAACTTTTTTTAATATTAAAAAATCATTATAATTTGTGGTATTGTGTTTCTGTACATATCTAAGGTACATGGAACACTCTCTTATTATGGAGGTAAAAATCAGGTACTGTATAATATGTTTTGAAAATCTGTGTCCACCAAAAGAAATTCTGCCAAAATTATTGGCATACCAGTGACCAGGCAAAACGCCAAATTTTACACCTGCTAAAAACCCACTATACAGTATACACAATTTAAATTGTAGTCAGAATTTTGATTTTGTTAGACTATTCATGAACCCTAGTTCTTTTCTCCAAATAGCTATTATGTCAGTGCAAAAATAATCAGTAAGATAACTTTGATTACAGCTGACTTAATGTGTTGTTGTAATTGTTGAGAGTTGTTTTTTTTAATTAGAGCGGTATTGGATCAGTGCCTTCTGCTACCCCTACAATAACCACGACCCCCATGCACATGTGCCAGCCTCTGCTGGATGCTGTTGCCACTAACATGAAGTCGCCAATGTTTAACCATGCCTTGCAGCAGACGTTTGGTCCAGCCATGACAGCTCTATTTGGAGCACCAATCAGGTATGATTTTAATTTCACAGGACCTGAGGCATAAGTAAGCATTTCAAAGTTTCCCCACCAATGAGGTATAATTTTTCATTTCACATGAACCGTAGGTGTAAGGAAGCATTTCAAAATTTCAAATTGAAGTTTCTTCACTGGTTGTCTGGCAAAATGGAATGGATGCTTTGTGTCAGTGTTTTAGTTTTGTTTAATTGTAGTGTCACACCCCTTTCAAGGAAATATGATTAAAGGAATTTAATCTGATTTTTATTTTAAAATAAAATTGGGCAAAAATGATGGAACTCTCATGCCGAATTTTTTTGTGAAGTGAAGACACCAGTTTGCTTACACCATGAACACTGGGGCAAAAGTAGTACCCAAATTTTTACTAAGAAAAGGAGTGCTAATACATTATCATAATGGTTCACTTCCATTTGAAACTTGCATGAAAATAGAGATATCACAATAGATATATATTCCTTTTCAATGTAATTGCCTAGCTGGGTACTTCATTAGCTTAACTGTCAAGTCTAGCTGGGGTTTTAATTTTTTTTCAGGTTACTTTTTACTAAAACTGCATTTTTTAAACTAAATAAAGTAAATTTGAAACTTTTGAACTTCTAATTATTACTGTATTTATCTGCCATATCAGATTTGTCAGGTTTGTTAGTCATCCTTATATTGTTTTACAAGAAAGTTTTGCTGATCTTCAGGATTAGTGGTTTATGGGTTCAGCACCATTATATAGTTGTTCATTACATGTATCATATTGAACTAAAAATTTATTGGAAATAGAAGAATAAAGTACAATATTTATAGGTCATCTGAGTAAACTCAGGTGACCTATTGCAGTTGGTCTGCATCTGTTGTTGTCTGTCGTGCTATGTCTGTCATACTATGTCTGTCGTGCTATGTCTGTCGTACTATGTCTGTTACGCTATGTCTGTCGTGCTATGTCTGTCATGTGTTAACAACTGGTCTGCATCCATCATTGTCTGTTACTCTATGTCTGTCTTGCTATGTCTGTGTTGCTATGTCTGTCATGCTGTCTGTGTTGCTATGTCTGTCGTACTGTCTGTCTTGCTATGTCTGTCATGCTATGCTTGTCATGCTATGTCTGTCGTGTGTTGTCTGTCATGCTATGTTTGTCGTGCATTGTCTGTCTTGCTATGTCTGTCGTGCGTTGTCTGTCATACTATGTCTGTCGTGCATTGTCTGTCTTGCTATGTCTGTCATGCTATGTCTGTCGTGCATTGTCTGTCATGCTATGTCTGTCGTGCATTGTCTGTCATGCTATGTCTGTCGTGCATTGTCTGTCTTGCTATGTCTGTCGTGCGTTGTCTGTCATGCTATGTCTGTCATGCTATGTCTGTCGTTTGTTGTCTGTCATGCTGTCTGTCATGCTATGTCTGTCATGCTATGTCTGTCGTTTGTTGTCTGTCATGCTAAGTCTGTCATGCTATGCCTGTCGTGCTATGTCTGTCATGCTATGTCTGTCGTTTGTTGTCTGTCATGCTGTCTGTCATGCTATGTCTGTCATGCTATGTCTGTCGTTTGTTGTCTGTCATGCTAAGTCTGTCATGCTATGCCTGTCGTGCTATGTCTGTCATGCTATGCCTGTCATGTGTTAACTATTGAACATTTTTAACTTTGTGATAACTACCATTCCAATTCTTTTCAAATTTAGTATGAAGCATCTTTTGGTCAAATGGGGCATAAATTGTAAATTTCACCTTTGCACCCTTAGGGCCGGGCAAAACCTGCCAAAAATTGACCAATTTTCAAAAATCTTCTCTACAACCATATATATTTAAGAAAAACTTAATGCACAGTGATAAGAGCAGGGAGGAAACTCCTAAAACTGTAATTTCACAATCCTTGGGGTAGAGATTCTGACTCCAGGGTGGGGCCAAACTTGATAGATATAGTGTATATGTGTAGTTTAAATAATATATTCTTTAATGCTATTGATACTAAATTCAAATTAAATGTATATGTAGAATGAGCAGGTAACCCTTTACAAACACTATAAATTTCATGACCCTTGGTTTTTGGGGTATGGTTCCAGAGGGGAGCCAAAATTATTCTAGTGATTATTGTTTTTATTGTTTGAAAGACTTCTCTAAGTTTGCTAATATAGTATAAAAACTAAATGCGTATGTTGGAAAAGCACAAAAGGATGTACTGAAATTGTGAATTTTGCAACCCCAGGGTTTTGACTCAAGGATGGTGGGTTCAATTTAGTCATATCGTGTTAATGTTACATATATTATATAAAGTGATACTTTTAACAAATATTCAGGTGACTGATAAGCTCGTGGGCTAGTGATACTTTTAACTAATATTCAGGTGACTGATTAGCTCGTGGGCTAGTGATACTTTTAACTAATATTCAGGTGACTGATTAGCTCGTGGGCTAGTGATACTTTTAACTAATACTCAGGTGACTGATTAGCTCGTGGGCTAGTGATACTTTTAACTAATACTCAGGTGACTGATTAGCTCGTGGGCTAGTGATACTTTTAACTAATACTCGGGTGATAAGGCCTGTGGGCCTCTTATTTCTTTTTTATGTTATGATGTACTTATTTTCCTTTGGTGCCATTGTTTTACAATATCTGCCAGTTTCAATTAATAATGTATGAGCAGTGATTCTTTGTTTTGTACTTTGTGATTATGAAGCAAATAATCTTGTAATTTTTAATTATCTGGGTTTAGATTTAGTTTATTTAGTCATTCCTAAATTGAAAAGGTGACATCTAATTTATATTTAAGAGATTTTGTTGTAGTGGAAAAAAGTTTACCTTTCAAATTAGGGAAATTTTTTTGGATAAAAATTCTTTGTCCTCCTGAAAAGCTGCCACTTGTATATAGGTATGAGAAAAGATCTTTCAAAATAACATAGAAGTATACAGATCTTGAAATCAATGTGCAGGAATTGTCGTAGAAATTCTGTTTGTTCAAGCTACAGTCTTGTTGGGTTGTAACATGACTTCCATTTGACAAAGTGATATACAATACTGTTCGTGTAGCATGGATTCTAATTGGATGAAATCAGGAATGTGAACAGTGGATTTTAATTAAGTCAAATCAGGGATCTGGGTCAAGTTTTGTGTGGACTTGTCAGAAGGGACCCAAAAGGTAGGAGGTTCATTTTCAATTAAAGCAGATGAGCACTTTTACTTTTAGGTCATTCAGGTAACCCATTGTTATCTGATTTCATCCATCATCATACGAACTTTTGAACATTTTCAGCTTTTTCTCTTGAACAGCTGAACCGACTCAAACCAGTTTGGTATATAGCATCTGTGGGTAAAGGGGAATAAAAAATGTGAATTTCATATACTTTGCCTCCCTAGGGTGGGGCCAAAATATCAAAACTGATGCAGTCTTCAAAAATGTTCGCATGATTATAATGAGTACTCATGCTTCTACCAAAATTGTGAAATCTAGGACTCCAGGTTCAGGTTTTATTATTACATAAGCAAGCGTGGAGTTTTCTACTGAATATTCCTTAAGTAGGAATTTTGGACCCTATTACAAATTACCTAATGATATGTAAGAAATGTTTGTGTATTCATTATTTTTTTTAAATTTTATGCACACAAGTCATGAATTTTGGAAAATGTGATACATGTTACTCAGGTGACTGTTAAGGCCCATGGGCCTCTTGTACTTGGGATTAATACAACAGGAATGTGCACTGCATGGAAATATGCATGGGTTTTTATACTGACAGTAAAAGCAGAAGTTACTTTCTTAATTAAATTTTTTTATGTCCCAAGATCAAAGATCTGTCTCTTTCTCTGCACTATTGACCTTGGTCATAACTGTTGAACTATACAAGATGAGAGGACACTCACCAAATTACAGGTTAAATTTGCCACTATTGAATGTGGCCACACTCAGAGGCATAGTGTTTCACAAAAACATCTTGTTTTCATACTGATCTGGATGTTATTTTGATGTTGCAAATTTTTGTACTATAAATTTTTTTATATAATGCAAAAATGTGAACATAAATTATCTAAACAGGAAATTAAAATATTTTAGTTGTCAAAACAGGAAGCTAGAAAATTGAAATGGCAAAACAGAAAGATTTTAATAGAATTACAGTAACATATCAAATTTCTAGGGCCCCAAGTCCACCACCCAAAAAGAGGAAGAGAGAGGAGGTAGAAGAAGAGATTCCTCATATTCTCCAGGGAGAGATTGCTCGCCTGGGCGGACGATTCCGAGTACATCTGGACCCAACTCAGCACTCCCACTCCAAAGATATCCATCTTGTTTGTAAAATAGGTAGTCATGCTTAATCAAATATCAA
The DNA here is from genome assembly GCA_024699665.1 of Ostrea denselamellosa. Taxonomy (NCBI): domain Eukaryota; kingdom Metazoa; phylum Mollusca; class Bivalvia; order Ostreida; family Ostreidae; genus Ostrea; species Ostrea denselamellosa. Next base: position 3,964,741 of record JAMZEH010000041.1, read on the forward strand.
AATATATCATGTCAACACTTGAAAAGCTAAACTTGTTAAAATTATTTTATTGATGAAATTTCTAACTTTTTGTACAAAAATACAGTCAAAAGCTATGATATGTTTGGATATTTTAGTTTTAGTAAATCTCTATTCTTAATGTATTTAATTTCTACTGTGTGTGGAGAATGTCAGTCTCTGTGTGTTGATAGATGACAAGAACCTGCCTTGTGTGCCTCCCATTTCTGTGAAGGTCCCAGAATTGTACCCTGATGTCAGTCCACAATGTGATTCAATGGCCCAAGAGTATGGTAAGTAGAGGGAGCTGTGTGACTGGTATATTGCTTTACAAAGAGATTGTGTCACCTGAAGGAACGTAAGCATTTGTGATATTCCTGTTATTTAAACATACCAAAACAAAATAGCTTCAATTTCCATTGAAGTGGTGGTGGTGGTGGTGGTTGGGGGGGTTGTCATAAATGTCAATTGGAAGCAGGTACATCAATCATGAAATCATACAGCAAGAGTGTAACAAAAAATATCATTAACTCAGAAAGGAAGATTTGTGCAGTAATTTCACAGTAACAGATTTACAGAACCTTGATTAAGTAGGCCTATTTCCTCAACCTCTTCAACCCAGATTAAACCCACACACACACACACCCCCCTCCTTAGCTTGTCCCAGCATTTCACTACAAACACAGCCCTTGAGAATGATGATAGACAAATTCATATCAAATGATATTACACAGTTATGTATTATATTTAATGATGTGAACACACACACTGGAATTATTGAGAAACTTTCCAATCTCTACTCCTTACACACACATATACCTCTGTCAGTATCTCAAAATTATCAATGTTATTCTACGTGTAAATCCACTTTTTCACAGTTAATAAAATTAAGCACTAGTTTATAAGATATAAAGAAAATATAGGGCAAATCGTATTGTAGTTTTTATTTTCCATTACAATGCATGTGTACATATATTGTGTGATCGAACAAAATCCTCATATGTGATCTCATGGGACAGCATATAATGTTATGCATCGGTTACATAAATGTGTCCTCTTTTCTCAATGACTATGTACCTTGCCATACCTCACAAAGAAATTTGATTTTGCAATATTATTTCAGAATCGAGTCCCTTCCTGTCTTCCATACAAGAATCGTTGTCTCGCTTGCTTCTGCATATGCCCAGTAAATTCACATTTACAGAGCTCATGGACAAATGGGTAATTGTCTGTGTTATTAATTATATTAATTCTGAGTTGATCCATTGATTTAATACATACATGTTTACCAAGTAAACTGTCATTGTTAATGAGAAATATTTTTAGGCAAATAAACATGTTTTCTAGCATTATGGAAGATTCTTATAGTTTTCTCAATTTGTGTCATTCTTTTGTAGGAGATGAGTATAAGAAGAGCCTGTGCAGCACCCTCCTAGTGTTGAAGGTGAGAAAGTGATCTGTGTGGCTGGACTACTTAATGGGAAGACGTGAAAATTATGAATGATAAAGGACGATGCAAAAATTATGAATGATAAAGGATGATGCAAAAATTATGAATGATAAAGACGATGTAAAAATTATGAATGATGAGGACAATGTGAAAATTATGCATGACTGTGAATGAATAAAATAGTCAGTAACTATATTAAGTTTACAAGAGTTATTTCTCTTTGATTGAGATGCGGACGTGTGATGGCGCAATGTTGACCTTTCCTCCCCCCCGCATTAGTTTCACCAGCTTGACCCGATCAGATCAGTTAGTATGTTATTGGATACAGTTGTTATTAAATTCTGTGATGGCGACAATTGCCGATATAAAATCGTTGGACGTCTTGACAATAAAAAGGGGAGGGAAAATAATTGACGTCAGGACCATAGTGCCGGCGATGTTTATTGACAATGTTTTGCATAAATGATAAAATAACAATGACGATACACTGAGCATTAACAGTGAAGGGTCATGTGTCGGTAGGGTGGAATGCAGTGGAAATAATTTTCAAAAACAGCGGGTTTATATGTATATTTTTCTCTTTCTTTTTTTAAATGTTTGAATCTTGCGATTTCACGTGACCGGAACACGTTCAAATATCAAATCCATTTATTTTATATTTTATTTTCCTAGCATTTAGCTTCATAATATCATGGAATAAGATAGATAGGACATTGGCAACAGCTGATGGAGATTTTAAAAATGTTTTTGAGCATGCGGAAGTGAATTTTCTGAATATAGTAACCATGGTAATTGGTGTGGTATGTTGTTACATGTATTGAAAATTACTGATGTTGTTTGTGCCCATTCCAGGAGGGGGGGGGGGGGGGGGGGGGGGGGGGGGGGGGGGTCAGGAATAATTATCCAGATTTTGAAGGAGAGCTAGGAAACTCTTGTTAAAGGCACGAGTTAAAAATGTATGCCAGTAAAAAAAAAGAAAAATCAGACACATGTATAACGTATATGTCTCTGGTGAAAAGTAATAATAGACTTTTACAAAAAACAGATGCCTTGTATCCTCAAGTTAATCTGCGGAAGTTGATGAAGCTTTTAATTTCAAATTTGGGCTATTCACAAAGTTGAACCAGAGACATAAATAATATTATTGATATTTAAATCTCTGATAGAACATTGAACCATAAAAGAAATTCATACGAACCAGTGGGCTAACTGTCGTTTTACAGTATTAGGTCAGGCAGACGCGCGGAGAAGGTTGAAATCCTGAGTGGCTTATCGTAATACACACCCTATGAAACATTATTACTTTATAAATATATAAACTGACAATTAATACCCTACTTACGCAAGTCTGGTACTGGTCCCTTCACAATAACGCTTCTGTTTGGCCTCGAGGTTATTGCCATTTTTCTCGTGCTTTTTTTTTTTTTTTTTTTTTTTTTTACAACGCTAGGGAAAAGTTTAGGTGAGTGTCCGATTATTTTATTACTAATAGTGTACCGTATATTTTATATTTTGAATAAGAATCTTAATTACGTCACGCTCTATATAATTTACCAGCACTAGACACTAGATAGGGCTGCGGGATTACTCCTATCGTCAAACTATCCCCACCCCCACCCCATCCACAGTTTATTCGGGAATTCTTGAGGACACTTGATACAAAAAAGTGGATGCATTCGAAGGATATGTGTGTGTGTGGTGTGTGTGTAAAGGAGGACACCCCTGAACAAACTAGTCGAGTATATACTCAATCGGTTTGTGATATTTGTATTATACTACTACTTATGTAGATTTTCTATATTTATTTCTGAATTTGAATAGAGAGAGGCATAGTTTGGTTGTAAGAAGAATTCAAAGTAAGGAACTTGCAAGTTTTCTACGATATTCAGAAGTTGAAATATATTCTCCCTACATAACTCCGTACAAATCTTGCCCATTGTTGTGGACTTGAGAAATCATGGGAATAAATTGCATTCCGAACGGTAAATTATATCCATTTTACTTATGAAACATAAATTTAGTTTACATCATTTTGGAAAAAATTGTTTGTAGCAAATGTCGTTAAAACACGTTCTGCAGATGTTGAGAGAGTGGGGTGTCGACCTAGGAAATGAGAAATGTCCTACTCTGATCAGATAGCGCCAGATGGAAAACAGTATCGCGGTTTCTAATACAGATCACACACCGTAAACTGTTTTAATGGTCCGTGTAAAAGCACTGGGTCAGACTACTATCAGCTTCTGAAGACAGCCGACAAAGCGTACAATTGGGTAGGTACCCGAGCGAGGTTGAACCGCAAGCAGGCGATTCTCCGCTCAATCACGGGGTTAATTTGTGTGATGAGAAGAATTGCCCACACCTGTGTGTCTGCACGTGGACCAAAAAACCCACCCCAACTGATAACCGCTTATTATCTCTTCCACGTGGTATCACACTGTTAACCACACGTGGTATTTTTAGACCACATTATTCTGTGGAACAGACCGACAATACGCAGTATGGTGTACCTCGTCTTCAGTAATCTTAAGTACTTAACGCCAAGCTTTACGTTCCCAATTCGATGATCGCATTACACCCGATTATGAAGTGTACTGTACCTAGATGTATATATAAGAGCACTGACGGATTTAGGGGGTTAGGTGAATATTGTTAACAAAAAATGGTAATTTTTTGCCATTTTAGGGTCTTTACCCCTCTCCCTGGATGAGAAAAGGTACAAACTGGGGCTGCACTCCTCCTCTTTTTGAAACATTCCTGGACCTGCCACTCAAGATCGCAAGAGAGAACACAGAAATAGGTACACAGCTGTCGAATGCATCAGTTGGGTTCAGGAAGCCTGGGTTATCTTTTGAAACTGATGTAATAAGCGAACTTCAAATACACTAAAAAAAATTTGGAATATATCGTGTTAAATAGTAGAGTTTCGTACCTTTGGGAAAATGATGGAACAGTATCGCCCCTGCTCCCCACGAGATTGAACATTTTCTAGGCTTGTCCGACTGCCATTTTTACCTTTACAAGGTTTGAATTCCACGATAAAGAGACTCCATATTTAGTACATGGCAAGGTCAGTCAGTTATGCAACTGGTATTAAAGGTCACAGTCATTCATCAAGGTCAAATTTGCGAACTTGTGGGGCACGATATTTCACCAACATTTCATTCTGTTTAATGAAGTATTCATCAATTAAAATGACAGCAACACAATGAAAATGTTCCGTTATGATGACACCGAGCGCTACTGCTCGAGACAAGGGAGACGACTATGCTTTCTGACCGTGTACAGCTGCTTTCAGTAGGTATCACACCGGTAATTATTTTCACTATATATTACAATAGAGGGGAAAAAATCATTAAAAACCAGTTTACAAAATTGATGCCAAATAACGCACTCGGACATGTTCTATGTTACCTCTCTCGTCTGCCGACACCAGAAAAAAGACACCCTACACGGCATTTTCGAAATAATTTTACCCGCAAAGAAGATTACCCTCAAATGCACGTGTTTTTCACATGTGTGTAAACAGACCGAGTGCTCCTCGGAAAGAAGCCTCAGCTACCAACATCAAATAGTTCCACTGTAAACAACTGATTATTTCTACAAATTACACAAAATTTCCTAATCAGGGGTACAAAAAATAAGAAGGGGAAATGAGAAAAATCACGCATTAAAAAATTATTTTTAAATATACGGAACTACAATTGAATAAGTTCATTTTGATTGGACAATTACCGGTGTGATACCAGTAATCATTCTTTAACTACGGGCTCTATGAGGGAAGTTTGGGTGGCGCGCCCTCTGGTGATGAATGCTCCGAGATGTCAGACCGAGGATGGGCTACATTTGTACTACTAACAACTGCACAGAAAGGTTCCATATACCTTTTTGCTTAGCCTTGACCAACAATTTTTTTCTGAGTACTATCATGGTAATGAAAACGTTAAAGATAGTTGCTGTAGATATGTAGCTCTCTGGAAAAATATTTTCCCCAGAGAACTACAGATCTGCAGCTAGCCTCAGAGTACTATCATGGTAATGAAAACGTTTAAGATAGTTGCTGTAGATATGTAGCTCTCTGGAAAAATATTTTCCCCAGAGAACTACAGATCTGCAGCTAGCCTCAGAGAGGATTTGAACCAGAAACCTCTGGTGAGCAAAGCGGGTATTCTGATCACTTAAAAGCAAGAGCACTTGTATATCTATTATAATTTATTTTTAGTACATTGAATTTCAGATGAGTATACTAACACAGTGTATGTACAGATGAGATGCATGCATTTATAACTAACCCTCAGACAGAAGACAAATAACACTCATCATCTTTCAGTTTGTTTCGAATTATCACAACATTCAACTAAATAAAATGAACATTGAAATGAACCTGAATTACAGAGGAAAAAAGCTGTGAAAAAAAATCCAGTACAAAATCTATCATTTTATCAGTGGATTTACATAAAAAGTAATGTGACTACATGCAATTATAGAATACAAAGTCAAATGTAACAAATGGTAATATAGTCTACAACAGACTCTATGTACAAAACAGGTCTACTGTAGGTAGATACACCTAAAGCTAGCAGGACAATTCCACACTAAAAACTGGCATCACTATTAGCTGTGTACTAGCATTGCATTGAGGAGTTAAGCCAAATTAACGTACTGGTGCCACTTCCGGTTACATTTTTTATTTACCTTGAAGCACCATTTCAATCAGTAAGAAAATATTCCAGCAACTAGAAGGTTTTTTTGTTTTTTTTTTTAAAATACATGAAGTCACTAAATTTTATGTACAATGAGTTAACATATTTGAATTTAAGATCTCCCATTAAAGTATATCACAAGCAGCCTCGTACTCTCTGATACATTTTTCTTACCCATGATTCTTTCATATGTTAATTCTTGCGGCGAGGTATTTGTTGGTTATGATTCATATCTATATGTCATTCACAGGATTTTGAGTATTATTCACATACAGAAATACAGAAGGATGTTTATAGGAAACAACAGATGCGAGACCACAACCAAATTCTGAAGTTCTCGAGATATTATGAATGAGTATCTAAATAAGAAAACTTATAAGTAGTATACTTTTTACATGTGTGTACCTTTCTACATTGTGACAAAATAAAGATACTGGCCAAAGATTACAACCTGTAATCTGACGGGGAAATATTCAACATTTTAATAATATTCTTTCACCTGATTCAGCACTGAGCTCCACCCTTTCAAAAAATACTGTTTGTTACAACTTGAATAGGTGACACATTGAAATCATTCAGAACTTTTCATAAGTGAATATTACAGTTTTATTCCTCTAACTCTAATTTGGATACTACAATGAAAAAAAAACTTTGTGTCAATACATCTCCGAAAATCACACTGGCTTAATAAAGCAAGTTCAAAACCACCACACTTTGTAGTCTTACAGGGAAAGACCGACAGACAACCAAACTTGGTAGGCATAACAGATGTAATGTTTTTAAGTGAACTATACTCTACTACTATCATATACTTTTTTTGAAACATTTTACAAGATACAATCTTAATCAGTTTTCCCATTTCAAATTAAGATAAAGCTTTCTTTGGACTCTGCGTCACACACACAATCGGACGGTTCCGTCTTCATTTTCCACATTCCATTGCAGTATGGAACATCCACAGCCTTCCAGCGAGTCACTTCTCCGTATACACCGTGTCCCACGCAGCGATTTCCCAGCTCCTTGTTCATAGCAAATGGATCACACTGGACGCACACGGTGGTGTTCAACTGAAGCTCATTGGCCCACTTTTTGCCCACTTCCGTTGTATTACAGTACACACTGGTAGCAACGATGGTATATTTAGAACAGTATCTGAAATAAAAAAGATAAAATGACGATTAAAAACATGCACAAAATATTGAACAATTCAGAAAACATCTGATTCCTTTAAAATTACTGGGTAATAAAGAATGAGAATTTACTGGTACATCAACACAGGAATCCAGATTTCTATAGTTTGTAAAGCACAAAATAAACATACATTCAAACATTTACAGACTAATTTAAGTATGATGTAATGTCTGACAGACTTGGATCTCGTCGTCTCAATTCAGCTGTTTGATAAAAGTAAAATGAGTTAACGTCAGGATTTGGAATCAAAATATATTCCAGTTTTGAGAAAAATGATAGATCAGTAAATGAAGAATAGAATAGTTTTCTAGTTTTCTGCATACAATACCCAATATCTAAAGATGCACCTGCTTATAGTGTTAACTGGAATCAAATTAAGAATTTTGTTTTTTCTATGTAATTGTTCCAGGATAGTTAAGGAGGAGGAATGCTACACCAGACATATGATGACATTTATATTGTCGTCTATGTTTTAAAAGGAAGTCGGCCATTATAACAATAGCTCCTTAATGTAATATACCTCCTTGAGTACCAGATTTACTGTTTCTGATCACTGAAATACTACAGTGCAGACACACTGTAAAGGCAGGTGCCCTATATACGAGGATCAAACAAAATTCCACTCGTACTGCAAACTAACTGTGACATAGAGTAGTTATTTTTGTTTTAATGATGGCTGTCTCTGTGCATTTGGTGACCTCCATTCTTAATATGTGGAGTTTGGATGATAGCCATACCAATCTCAATTTTTCTACAGTTAGGAAATTGTGTGAGGATGTTTATTTCATGTCATCAGACACAGATATTCATGCTCAACTAAACAGCCCCTAAAACACACACTAATATATAGCGGAACAAACTTCTAAGTTTTTAATCTTATTTTTTACCCCTCTAAAGCAGGTGCACCCTAGATACTAATCTAGAATTCATGTATAAAAAATAAATTCATAAACTTTTATGTCTGTTTTATTGGACTCCATCAAACTTAATTAGCATTTACCCCAGAAAATTTTCTTTAATTGGATTATTAGATACAGACACATCAGGTCACGTAAATCAAATCTAAAGTGCAGGATGAATTCAACGTTTAAAATAGACATACTTTTTCAACCAAAAACAGTGAAAAATAAATATCTAGGGTGACAAGTTGCTTGTAAACAAACTGTCATTAAATTAAGATTCTAACCATCAGTTGCCATGCCGATGATATTCAGTAACTCACTCCTGTCAATCATAATTATATGGTATACTACAACAGATTTATTTAGGGGAAGTATCAATGGAATTAAGTTACAAATCCTACAATCAAAGTGAAATGAATTCTTTGTGACGCTGTCAGATTCTGTCATTGTATTTCACTGCTGATACAAAGAGGATGATCATCAAGCCTTCGACCCCTTCATACGTGAGGTGCAGTTAAGTGAACATAACAATGAATTTGCGTGGATTGGAAGTTTTACTCTCCTGTCAACCAGGTGTGTTGCAGATAGCTTTTTTGTTCCAGAGGATGCACTTATCTGTTGTAAAAAGTACCCATTCATAAAACTTGATGATCATAATGATGAAACCTAATCAAACTGTTAGCACCTGCGTGTATCGTTTTATAAATATCAAAACCTTTCCATGTTTTAACAACGGTTTTTAGCAAACCTTATATCCCTCTAAATTAATGAGTGATAACAGAAGATAACTTTCCTGGGAAAAGTACATTCATTCAGATTTTTATCAAGAATTTTAAGAAGCCGAAGTTAAAGGTAATTGAGGATTTTTTTTCTCACTGCAATTAGCCATTAAGCTCGATAATTGCTCTCTATAGTGAATCATTCACTTTTACAGTGCAATGTAATCACTCAGACTATATGATCTTTTAATTGTTGAAAGTGATCAGATGACCAAATAATGCCTCATATCTAAGTGAAAATGTAGCACTGGTAGAAACAGGCAATCAATGAAAGTGAATTTTCTCACAAAATAATCCGACTCTCTTGGCTGATCTTTAGAAATCTAGATTTTTCTTTACATAGATGAGATTTTTTTTTAAAAGAGAGAAAACTTTCATGAAGAGTACTTCAGTGACACAGAACTTCATCCTAATTTAATATGGCATTGCAGACAACCCTTCACTGTTTATAAAGTGCTGAAACTCGCAACTCAATATAACCATCAACACCAATCAAAAGACTGGTCTTTCATTGGGTGAGTTCATTTTTGTAAGAAGGTGTCAGATTGGTCCTCCTGTACACAGGTATTTACATAAGACCTGTCCAGACATTGGCTGTTCACCTTGACATGTTCCGTCTCCATGGCAATTACCAGGAGAAAATCCATTACCAATAGTAATCAATGCTTGCAAGTTGCAGTGTTTGAAGAAATCACTTTCACTACCTGTTTTTAACAACTGTACACGAGTTGTTTTTTGTTTTTTTAATCAGTATAATGGCACTGACCACTATACCACTTACTATAACTAATCCCCTAGAGATTCTGGAAATTAAGCATCAGCATAAAAATATGCAAAAAAAACCTGGCTATTAATCTTGCTTTTCTTCAGACATTTGCAAAGATATTTTTTTTAAATCACCATCCAGTAAAGCTTTGATCCTCGATTATTTTTATACCACCCACTGACTAACTGTTTCATCTTTTTTTTTCCTTTTTAGTGAAGAGCATCTCAAATTCTACGTAAATTTGTATTTTGTTCCCAAATACCTTAATTCTGAATTTGATATATTTAATGAAAAATGCTATTCAGACTCTTACTTTAGAATTAATTGTTCCGACAGAAATGTGAGCGTTGACGGTAGATTGATATTGTGATCATTAATTCTTCAGGTACATGTACAGAAGCCTGTGCTTTCCAGGTGCTAGAATTTGTATCAATTAACCCTTTAACCAAAGACCTTATTGTTAGTAGGTCATTGGAAATCTATTGGTTGACAAGAGAGAATTCATTTTCACAAATCCAAATTCCATTCACTGCATTTTTTGTAAAAGTGCATGTTGAGAAATTTTCTGTGCTATCTGCACACCTGGGACAGGTAGACACAGGTAGATCTTAAGGTGAATACCCAGGTGTGAGGATTTTGGATCAATTCCTGCATCCCTGCATAAAATGGTATGGTTTTCAAACAGTGTGTATACCAAAGGAACATCTTAAGTATGATTAAAGCTTTGAATCTTGTATGATCTACAAAATCTACACACTTAGATGGTTGTGACTTGATGGTATAGCTACACACAGGTGCAACGACTTTGCGACAGACTGATTAAGTTGCTTACGCTAATCTAGTAGGGACTTCGTTACTCAGGCGATTTTCTATAAGATTCCTCCTTATATCATGCATCATACTGTATTGACTGCTGGTCCTCCATCGTCCAAATTCTGCTGGTAAAATCTTCCCAACTTCTGCAAAACAAAATGTGGAAAATTAGAGATTATGAAACTTCAAAGCCCTTTCTTAAGGTCAACTAGATAGATTATAGAATCGCTATATAAAGCTACTGAATAACAAGAGACTATCACATTAGTTAAACTCGCCCTATAAACTGTATTAATATCCTGATCACTACCCTGGGCACTAAAAAATTCCCCCCAAACTGGGAGCATCGGGCTATAATGCACATAAAAAGGTGTTATCAATAAAAAGACTTTGCTTGTCCGTGAAACAATTCAAGATGCTCTATTTTCCAGAACAGCCTCGTAAATTGGAAACACTGTAATAAAGTGTCCAATACAAGCGAGACCTTGATTCATATCCAAATAAAAATATGCCCTGGGGAGCATTTGTAGGGGTGGGGCAGATAATAGACAAATACTGTATAGTATAAAGAGAGAAAGAATTAAAAGAACTCATTTCTGGAGGAGATAAAAAAAAGTTCTGAGACTGGCAACTTTAAAATGAAACTACTTCCTCAGCACTGAAAAGAAGACGAGGAACAAGGTAGTGAATTTACCTTCCTATTGAGAAAGTTGACCTAATTAATTTTTAATACTTACATCACAAAAATAACCAAAAGTCACATTGCTGTCATACTTGACTTGAAGTTAGATAAGCCAATGCTTTTCCCCCAGAGACGAACACCAATAATCACATCAAAATAACCAAACTGAACTTTTTTACAGAGTAGTAAATCTAAAAAGCAATGTCACTTGAAAGTTCATCATGTTGTTTCAATCAGCTTACAGTTAAACTGTCAAAACTTCCATTTTTTAAAACTCAATTTTTTTAACATTCAAGTGCAGTGATGTAATTTTGTTACATCATAAAAAAAAAATCAAAGGAATTGCTAAAAGGCTTGTGTCTCGTACAAGATGTTCTTAGTTGCAATTACAAAGGTTCATCACTGGGAATAAATTAACTGGGTAAAAATAGGGCCTTCAATTAGTGCCCCTTGCTCAAATTTATTTTTGAACATTTGAAATTGAGTAAAACATATAATCTTAATTTTGTAATTTTGTATTTCTTCTGTATGTGATATATATGTATCATCTGATTTATGCAAATTGTGCTTTATTTGTATCAGGACTCATCTGCTCAAACTCTACCTATAAATAGTTTCTATCTGTACTCATATTACATGACATTAAATGACAACCTGGGCTAAGTCCCTGTGGGCTTGAGTTCAATGTCTGCCTGGGCTAAACCTTTAATGACTGCCTGGGCTAAACCCCTGTGGGCTATGCTATCTACAAGCAGAGTTTAATGACTGCCTGGGCTAACTCCTTGTAAGCTATCTGCTGACCGAGTTCAATGACAACCTGGGCTAAGCACCTGTATGGTGTCTACAGGCTAAATTCAATGACAGCCTGGGCTAAGCCCCCTGTGGGTTATCTACAGTCAGTGATTGACAGAGATGCATTGGAGACAAACTATCAAATACAAGCCAAATCTCAGTGGGTTTTCTATCACCATGTGCATGTTTTGTTTTATTATCAAATATTCATTGTTTAATTTTCTGTAGAACTGTAATAAACGTGTTTAAATACAGTGACTATCTGTTGTAGAGATATTTTCTCCTGTGGGGAGACACACAAGCTGTCTGTCTCCATTACAGCAAAACAAACACTGACACCCAGAAAGGTCAAATGGGAGATAACATATATTATACAAGTGACATTTATTACTTCCCCTGCATGCTGATAAATTGTTTTAAAAGACTATTTGCTGTGTACTAAGTATAATTCAGAATCCCTACTTTTAATGAATGTTTGCACTCATTTCATGTCAAGATTTTGTGAATGGGGAGTGTCGAAAAATGATATTCCACGCAGATTTGTGACAGTATCGGGGTAGAAATATGTAACTGATAAGTGTCAGGAAACAAACATTTTCCTTTCTGTTTTTTTTCACACAGTGCTCAGTCTCCCAGTATCTGGAGATATTGTATTTCAAAAGTAAAATGAAAGATGCTTATCTGGTAAAGTAAGCCAAGGACTTGTAAACTACCATGTCAAAAGTCTCTGGCATTTAATCTTCTAACTCCAGTAGTAAAATACCTCCCATACTGCCTTTCATAATGAATATATTTGTCTAAAGTATTATAAGGCATAACATATCATTAATGTAAATATATTAATCTATTTCGAGAGGGCAGCGACATTGAAATATCCACATTCTCAATCTCCATTAGGAAAAAGGCAGGTTCAATTATCTAATTATAATTGACTTGAAATATTTCAGAAATGATGCACAATAGATGCCATTGTTATCAAACAAAAGCTATAAATCCCCATTAACTTTAGGCACATTCTCAATAGGTAACAAGCGTCCTAAGTACTGGGTCCATAATATACAAATGACTTAAATAAAATGCTTTCCCTCCACAACGGAATTCTTTGGCTCCGAGTCATCAGTGTGTTTGTAAATATACCCCTTTTCATGCCTCGCCTGTCATCATTACTTGACTAGTAAACTTCAAAGATGACAAAAATTGGACACCCATAGGTGGAAAATTGTGCCTTAATGTTGGACAATAAATTCCTGCTGGGTGTTCCTGAGGCAGACTACTTGAAATCCTATTGGAGGGTCTGATAGCAGATAATGACCCTCATCATGTGGTGTGTTGGAAACCAGAGAGAAGGGTGGGGGATTATCAAAAATTACATGGGTGTCTGATAATCACTAGGGGAATCAGAGAGAACATTTCTTACAATTAATGGTTCTATTCACAGAAAACCAACAAATTAAAACTACCCCTGTCCACCTGTCTAACTTCATATTGATAGTCTGAACAAATGCACATACTGTGGATTAATCAACGTCTATTCCATTTGAAAAGAAAATTTTCCTTATTATATTTATTTCATAAATATTCACACACATGCCTCGTTTTTGTTTTGTTTTTTTAAAAAGTAACCCAACTATACAAATACTGTCTAAAAACTAAACATTTAAATTTAAATTTCGTAAAAGTTTGAGAGACTTAACAAACTGCACTACCAAACCAGACAATCAGATTGCAAACCCGAATTCTAGCAGTTGCACATGAATTTATATGGAGGGAGCCTTAGGCACTGATCAGGGGAGAATAGTATTCCCTCAGTTCTTCTCACGGAAAAGGTGAAGTGATTTATTATACTATGAAAACCTCACTTAAAATACACACTTAGAGATAAATATTTGTGGTATAAAGTTGTACAACGGTAAAACTATGTACAGTTATTCACAAAGAGCGACTGTTTTCTCTGAATACTATAAATGTATAACGACTGAACTCTGGTTCTTACGTTACCTTTCACAATATAGGAGTCAGATTTTCTTCTGAGGAACCAAGTTGAGGCAGTACAGAGAGATATAACAGTAAATCCTACAAATACTGATGGAAGATGAAGCCTCCTCATGTCTGTATCACATAACAGTAAGCTACGAATATGCCAAGGAAATCCACACATAACTCAGAATTAGGGAGATTACCAGATTTTACTCAAACAGGATTATCTCCCTTGGTGGGAGACTTAATCCCTCCAGAAAGATACTGCTTATCAAATCATACATAAACACATTATACTCAGTCTATAATCTATTTACCACAAAAAACTATCAATAACTTGTTGTTTTTTTTCATCTTCTAGATTTAATTCAGTTCAAGAATATCTTAGGTATTACAAAAATTGATTACAAAATTTTAAATGGTTGCAATAGTACACTTTGAAATCCTCCTTGAATGAACTGTAAGAGTCAATATACGTGTCAGGGGTATAAGCCTGTCCATAACCTCTAACCAGTAACTTTGATGTGGTATAAATGGTACAAAGATCAGATGCATGCTTGGTATTCACAACTGTATTTTCTAAAGCCTGTTACTTAAAAGTCAACCATATGCCATTCAGAAGTCAGAGATGTCTATTAATGATTAACCAGGCATTTTAAGGGTATTTATTTAGGGTCATATTCTACATACTATTAAAACGCTGATAGCCATCAGAAGGTTTCCACTAAAGTACAGCAAAATAGACAAACAACAGACCATAATATCTAACAACTGCACATGAACACTCTCAAAAGGCACAGTTCATTATGGGATCATAACTGACTTCAAACAAAGCTCCGAAGATCAAGGGATAAGGTTACGTTTCCACAACAACGTCTTACAATTTTTCAATAAGAATAACCAGGGGTGCCAAACATTAGCTAATGCTGAGAAAATGAGATATATTGTTGTACTTTGCCCCTTTTCACCCCCATGTATAAATTTAAACATAACAAGAACCCCATTTGTGTCGCAATTAATACCCATTTTTACTTCATTCATAAAATTTGGCTTATCTACTTTTTTTCACATTATCATATTACAACTTTTTAAAATTCAACAAAGAGTGCTTATCTAAAGTACATTAACATTTTCGAATTGAAAAAAAAAAATTAACAATCTAATTATACAAACGTCTAACAATATATTTATCATAAAAAAATAAATCTCCTACAAAAACACTGACATATGAAAATGTACACCGTGGATATCATACGGTTTAAATGCGAAATATCTTTAACTGCTTATTCAGAAACCACACTATCAGACTGTGGTTAGAGTGATAATCTGTGTCTTCAGGGCAGAAAGTTGTATACCTACCACATAAGCCTAAACTCTCACATGTCAAAAATGATCTAACAAAGACAGAGATACACAGAGAGGAAGTTGTGGTCTACTCCGGCTCTGCAGCAGCCCTTAAGCTGTTGTTTCGCACTCTTCAACCTTCCTCAGTTAGACAAAGCACTGACCGATGCAAATATATACAGAAGAAATATACATAGTTTTTCATCATTTGTCAGCTCAATAAGATTATGACAAACTGTTGGGAACTGAGGGGGTGACCTTTAGAAGAAAGCACTCATTACTCCAGGACAAGCTATGTAATAATGAATCTGACAGGGTATAATTTGGGACAGAATTAATTGTCCTTCACAATATGTTCCAGCATTTAGCTTTGTTAAAGGGGCACAGCATTTGTCTTCATACTTTGACAGTCATTCATAACTTTGTTTCTCTTTTTACAATGGTGTGTTGTGTGCGTGCTGGTGCAGAGAGAGAGAGAGAGAGAGACAGAGACAGAGAGTAAATACACTACTTTTGGCAATTTAATAATATGTTGGTGGAATTTTTGCTGTTTAATCAGAGAGGCACATTTTGAAAAGGCACTTCTCTTGTCATTTTCCATCAAGTCTGGTACTCCTTGGCAAAAAAAGAATGCTTCATCATTGCCCCAGATAAAGTCTGCTACATGCAGCCCAAACTTGCTTTAATCTATTGTGCTATTGTACCAATTACACGACTAAAAATCCAGGTGTTCTAAAACAATCAGAAAAATGACATATAGTAGGTAGATTGCTGTTTCAATCATTGACTTGTAATCTTTAGCAATGCTGAATAATTGCAGGAAATATGATTTACTATAGCCTAATTGGAGATTCTATCAATACAATTATCATTCATGAAATTTTACATTCAGTGAAATGTGATACCAGAATGGTTCATAAAAATCTCAAATCATGAGAACATAATTTTTAAATGTCATTCATGAAATAAAATTTCTTTTGTTCCAGTAAAATGGGGATCAGAGGTGATCTATCGGTATAAAACATCTGTACGAATGGGCTCTCAGCGGGGAATTGACTTGCTCCTTGTGCTACCTGGTTATTCTGCAAAAAAACCATCTGTTTTAGCTTCTTGTTCTTTTTCATTTTCTGTTAATCATGATTTTCCTACACACTCCAGTGGCATTCATGCCTGAATAATACCTCATGTTCTACTCCTAATTTTGCAGAACTATCACTGATAGTACGAGGGAATTGTTATTTTATGTGTTGATTGAATGAGAGTCTCTTCTTCTCAATCTTGACATGAGACAGACCACACAAGTCCAACTCTTCAATATTGCTCATTTATCACCATTATTTATCAATCTGCTGCCATTAATGTTTTTTCACAGTTCATCAAATACTCTTGTAATAAATATGACCTATTTCATGCATTCCATCTCTAAATCTCTATATTCAGAGAAAATGACAAATAGATTTTTAAGTGTATGCATTTAACACTGTATGCCTGTATAGAACTCTACTATACGACACAGTATAAAGTACAGACCAGACACAACCTAACACCATATGGTGGACCCAAAAAGCAGAGCCCAGGTTTGAAACAGCAAAATCTGCCCTGGGCCTGTAAAAAAAAAAAAAAACCTCAGCAGACCCTGGCTTTGCTATTGGAGTGGGCTTCGGTTACTCCAGTATGAAGTGTCTGCAAGGTTTCATTAATTTTTACATATAATGTTTTTCATAAATTTTTTTTTACTTTAATAGGACTTGATTGAAATTTACCTACATATTCCAATACATATCCTTTATAAATGACAATGGCCTTCCTCTTTATTTCTATAATGATCTGGCATCATGTGTGTGGAGTATGCTCCGGCCTCAATTTGAAAATGCTTATATATAATTGAAAAATGTTTGTGTAATTTTGAAAATACTTGTATATAATTTTGAAAAATGCTTATGTATAATTTCAAGATAATTACAGATTTTTTTATTTTTGGAATTTTCTTTTGAAATGTTCAAATTAGGTCCATCAAATCTCCTGGGTTCACTTTCTGGGTCCATTTCAAAAACCTGGGTGCACTCTATGTCCACTTTGCATCCGCTCTTAGTTCACTGAACACATTGAAAACCAGAAAGCCAAAGCAGGTTTTACTTTAGGTCAAACTTTTCTTAGGTTGTGTTTGGTTGGAAATGTACTACTTCATTACTCTTTGTATAAATAAGACAGTAATGGTGTACATTCTATATTCAATATATTTTGCTTTTGTTTTCAAGATGTCAAAAACTGGTCACTATCATACAAAAATGGTTATATGAAGACAATCCTGAAAAATAAAAGTATGTCTGGCAATCAACCAAAAAAATTGAGGAAACAAAACTGGATTGCATCTGCTAGACCAATGTTTACAACTGATCTTAAGTGAATTTACCCTCAAAAGACAAGGCAGTGACTGGCAACACATATAGTCTCCAGTCTACAAGACAAGTCATAGAGGGGGGTGGTGATTTGGAAAAAAATCATGGCTTTATTCATAAATGAGATTACAGATACAACAAATGCTAGCAGCACATCTCCACCAGACAAACATCTCCTGTCATAATTAACCTACAAGATGTTGATTATAGAGAACATGATTCTGAATAAAAACCACTCCATCGAAACCAAGGGGAAAAGCAAATGCCAAGTGTTTTCTCAATGAGCAAGTTTTTTTGGTGCTCTTTGTTCCATCAACTTTGCAAATACCTCCCCATTCCTCAGCATGATATCACTGTGTAAAGTTGATGGTAACTGTGAAATGACTCTAAACTTTGTTAAAGAAAGAAATCCTGAATGGGACATCATATAACAAAAACAAGTGCACATGTACCAAGTCTTCTGTATGTTCCCCTCCCCCAGTAAGTATATGTAATTGCACTTAAATATTATTTTTCAAAACACTTCAATAAATTATTATCTGACTTCTCAAACATCTTCAATATGATATTTCATAACCATTTCCTTCATCAAAGGGATTTTCCAAAGACTACCATCCCAGGGTGCCATGATGCAAATGGGGACTTTGATGTCAACATGTTAATAGGTTATCTACACTGCCTAGGGAGATTTCAAATGAACCATTCCCTATCAATAGCCACAATCCTGTTAACATCCTACTGCATCAAAACTTAAAGTGACCCAAATTCCTCCATTTCTGGGGCAAGCACAACCCTCTGAGTCTCTGTGCCTTTCCCATGCCGTTTCAAATGAACTTGATGAACACAGATTTTTATTTGGAATTCTTGGATGTGAATGACGGAAAGAATGTGTGATTGCATAAACAAAAGTTCTTGGTAGCATAATTTTTTGTTTTGAATCAGAACTTTGGCCATGTCAAGATTTCTCGAATGGTAAACAATTGAGTTTCCATGTCAAGTAAACAATTCAGACTGCAGATGCTCCTAAAAACCAGTGTTCATTTGAAAGCTATTTATCTTGAATTATGAGAAATTGGAGCATCTTCACACCAAACATGAAGATTAACCAAGGATTACTCACCATTACATAATGATACATCATTTAAACGGGAGTCCATTTTGCCTTGAAATATCATATTACTTTGTATCATGCATTTGTATGTTAAAATTTTTTCTATCACTTCATCCTTAGAAATTTTCCTTCTTCAATTCTGCAATCAAGATTGACAGGTGTCAAGAGACTTTTATTCCATTCCTCTATGACCTTGAGTTATCATTTAACAGCTACAAGATCATTTATCATTAACAGTATTGATTACCTTTCAAATCATGCGTCAAGTTAGGAAGATTTACACAGTCTTATGATAAATACTCCAAAATTGCACATGCACAGAATCTACACTTCCTCTTTCATGACCTTGACCTACGACCTTTGATCCAGGAATCAATGGGTATATCTTACCCACCTGTTATCTCTATAGTATTGCTTGTCTGTGTTACTGTAACTAGTTCTCCGTGTTTAGAGTTTATAATCACTTGCAGTCTGATATGATTCAAATATATATCAGCAACTACTGCCACTGACAGTGTCAACTCGGGATGAACGTGCCAATTTTAATCATGCTGTGGTTGACTATGTAGGTATGCAATAAAAACCAATACGTATGCCTTGAACTCTAAATCCTGACAGGCATAAGACTGAATTCTCTCTAGAAAGTGTCGAACACATCTGCTGAAACTTTGTTTGGAGGATATAAAAGGTATTTACTAACACAAGCTGACAAATAACTTACCACCAAGCTCTCGGCCTCTGTACTCGACAGACTGAACAGCATAGCACTGGTCACCCACACATGCCCGTTTCTCGTGGAGGACTGGACACCGTTTTCCTCCGTGCTGCCTGTGACGGAGGATCTTCCTCTTCCTCCTCTGGGTGCCGTATCCACACAACTCGCTACACTCGTTCCATGAGCCCCACTCATCCACAATACAATCTGTACCTGAAAAAATATTTAACTTTATTAAAAACAAGTGTCATAATTGTGTTCTTTGTGAAATAACAATCAGATGAAAAATGAGCGAAATTCAAACTTTTATAATAGATCTTCCATTTCTTGAGCATTTAGTAATCATGATGAAGTTTTTGTTTTGCGGGTCTGATGTGATGACAGATCCAATTTTTTTTTCTAATTTAGAAAAATTTTCCTTCAAAGTCATAACATTAAACTAATCTAATATTGTGCTGCAACAGAGAGAAGATCGAGATAAGGAAGAAAGAATCTGAATCTTGGCCATCCACAGCCAACAAAATGACCGCCCACTGTCAGTGACCAACAGATAAATGATGTCCGAAGTGGACAAGGACTAATGATCTACGGAGGAGGTCACAAGCTTTAGAGGAGTCTGGAATCCAGTGACATGCTTATGATGGATCAACGAGAAAACATTAGGAATATAAAACAATCTCTCAATGAATATGTCAGCAAATTTTACCTTTGATAGATGTTAACTACATTAATCTAATCAGCACATCCACTTTCAATCCCCCCTCCAGACCAAAAATTAAACACTCCACAGTTTACTTTTCAGTTTATGTAAGATACGGCTTTAGCTGTCCAGCAGGCTAAAACTTGACACCTTGACTTTTGAATCTTGGTAAAAATCAGGTCACGTCTCTGGTTTCATCCGAGATCCAATTTACCAACAAATCTATAGGTAATGAATACCTAATCATGTCTAACCCTAGGAGACCCAATACAAGAAATGAACTTCTAAGTCTGTAATCACCATCGCCAGGCCTAACCTATCCAGGTGTTGTATCAGAAGAAGCACGGACCCTTTAAATCTTTTTTCACTGTATGTACACAACAATGATCAGGTACAGCAGCTCATTACTGCCTTCATTGTTGGCTCCTGATCAGTAAATCCTCGTCTGGGAATTCAGTCTTGGAGAATTCTCACAAGCTAATGAAAGTAGCTACGGACACCCCATAGGTGTAAATCCAGTTTGATAAGATTTGTACAGTGTTTACACAACAAAAATTGACATCAAGATGCTAGAGATAAAATCTTGTTCAAGATAGATAACCCCATACTTCAATCTTCCATTCTAGTATTGGATGCCATATTTTAGAATTTCTGATTATGCGGACCCAGTTGCACAAAGGTTACCATGGTTACTTAAATAAAACTGACAGTTAACTTATCATTAATATATACATGTAATGTTCACCATCATGTAGATTACCCAGTCAACTAACTTTTTGTGCAACTGGGTCCTGAAAATTATATGCCCTACACTGTTAGAAGTTAACTGATAATTATGCAAAATAAATCACAGTGTGTAACAGTACCAAATAAAGTCATTAGTATACTGCTGTACAAGTGCATGACCTTCATATAAAGACCATTGATTTTGCACAACTCACTTGGCAGAGTGGCATACAGATCTTTTCATATTTGGTGCATGGCACAAGAGATATGCAAGTGATTCAAGAGATTAAAAAAAAGATCTATCAGTTTTTAATTTACCAGACTCAATAGATTAATTTTTAAAATGTATTTCTGTCAGGGACAAGAAATTACCTAACCACCTACATTGAGATGGCCAGCAATTCATACGAATTCAAAACCAATTCTCAAGTTACGATGAAAACGTGAAAATGCACACTGTAAAGAATATTGCACACTGTGAATGGAAACTGAGAAGCGATTCATTTTTATCAATTCGTCTAGACTTTGTCACAGAGTCAGACAGGACTAGCTAAGCACATTCACTTTTAGAGGGTAATTTTGAAATGTCTCTGCTCTCTCTCTCTCTCTTTCTCTCTCTCTATAGATTTTGAAATATATGAAGTTGCTTAGAATCTGTCAATCAACATGATCAAGTTTCCCTAAGAAACCTCAAGTTGCCTGCTACAGGTATCTTGCCTAAAAGGTTTCTGTTGTGGTTTTGTGGAAATTCCAGCCCCCAATAATTACATAGTTTGACTTTCCCACCCATTTCTTTTAAACAATTAACCAAGAATTATCTTAAAATTATGGGGGTCATGGAAATTGCATTTTAGGATAACTGACATGGTTATCTAGTATTATGCTACATTTGTCATGCTTCATGCCCTCCTCTTAAGACGAACCCAACAGAAAAAAAATGGTTGTGATTTTCTGGTCAAACGCAAGGTTAAACAGACAATGGTGTTTTAGAGCAATGAATCACTCATTCTCCAGATGTGTGCTGATTATGATCCAGCTCCTGAAAAAATCTGTTTGGTGAGAAAGTTTGACAATAATGACATCATTATCCAACTGAAAAAATGTCTGGAGATGCTCATCTAAGAGGAATGCAGAAAGCACATTGTGGAGACATTTGATAGAAAAGGGGGACATTTATAAAGAGGACATTCTGATTTGGCATGTTCATGTATAACATTGTCGTATTATGGTGCGTGGATCACGACAAAACCCATTAAGATAACCCCCTGTACTCCCAGGTGTGTTTAGGTAAGAAGACAAAAGGATTAAGTCATGGCAGTTCAAAGAAAACTCATGATTTGCCAACATAGGACCTGACAAGAACCTGCTGTTTTTATACACTCTGAGTAAATATTATCATAACCTACACTTCATACACAATACAATGATCCGACTAAGAACAAACTTACTTAATTTCCTTGATAAAGCCATTACCTCACGCTATCAAGTTCTGTCTACTAATACTTAATTCATTCCTGAAATCTGCTGGAGAAAAACAACAAAATAATCTTGTTTTCTCTAGTATTAAACTCACAAACTTATCTTCATCATTTTTTTTTCTTTCCATTCCAATTTGAAGTGCATATTTGTCCTTTTCTGTTTGTCCTATTCACGGTGATTGATGTTACTTTTCAAAAGAAAAAGAAAGCCTTAAAAAAACAAGAGCTTTATTTTTATTCAGAGAAATTATGCATTCCTTGTCCTAACTGAAATGTTTGGGGTCTGAAATGAAGACTTTTATAACAGCAAATGACCAAAGAGTCCCTCCCCTGCTATTGACTGATAACAAGGACACCGAGCCAGGTCTCCCGATTCTCTTACTATAGTTATTGTTGAAAATCGGAGCATGCTTCGTTACTCTTTATGCTGACAGGCAGACATACTTAATTCTTTTTCAAACATTTATCAAACAAGTTGACAAATGGAGGGTCTTACGACATACAGCAGTTTCTGTACACAGCCCAGTCAAACAGAAAATCCGATCTGGTCGAACTTTACCAATTCATAATCTCCATTGATGAGAGACCTGGTACAAAACCGGAGGACAGAGGAGGCTAATCAGCCAGAAGTCCTCAAATCTCAGGGGCATGGTCTTCCTTCCAACTTACACCTCTAGTGAAGAAACTCCCAAGTCCCTTGTGCAAACTTAATATTCTGCCATTTTCCAATGTGGTCAATGGACAAGTAATGAATAGTAGACAATACCCATTACATTTATACTAAGCATTTTTGTACGCAATATGGATCTTAAATCCTCATTCCTTCCTTCTTTACCTCCTTTCCTTTTAATGCAAGATGTTCATAAAAGAAAAGGGAAGGCATTGATCACATGTGAATCAAGGGTATATACATAGCTGGTATTGGTTTACAACTTAACAGTAGTTAAGAGGCCCATGGCTTAAACTGCCATTAATCTCTCTGGCTCTTTTCGCTTGTCAGGT
The DNA here is from genome assembly GCA_024699665.1 of Ostrea denselamellosa. Classification (NCBI taxonomy): domain Eukaryota; kingdom Metazoa; phylum Mollusca; class Bivalvia; order Ostreida; family Ostreidae; genus Ostrea; species Ostrea denselamellosa. Next base: position 3,988,265 of record JAMZEH010000041.1, read on the forward strand.
AGTTGATGACGCAGATTATTGCAGAAATGTACAGGTGCAAAGCAGCACTTGATTTATTCCAGATCACTGTGGATACAAAATTTATGTCAAAACACACTATTTTGTGGTGTTTGGGGGAGCTATAGAAGGTGTTCTGTTGGGTAATTAGTCTTCTCTAATGAACAGGTGCAGAACACATTACAAGATGTTATGAATGGGATTTTTTGTGAAAAGATACAAAAAGTCAACTGTTAAAAAGATTGAAAATTTTGAAAAATGTACGAGAACTTTTCCTCTGGATTATCCTCTCTTTGTTTCAGAAAAAAAATCTCTGAATAATTGAAATATACGAGACCTTTCTATCAAACAAAGGCAGTATTGAAGTGACATTTTTGTGAGAGAAAAGAACTATACAGATAACTATGACCACATTCAGTAGAGAAATGCTGAATAATCCAGCTTAAGTGTGTATTGGTGACCATGCAAATAAATACTTAGTCTGTCTGAATGGTTCAACTGTTTCCTCTCTCCCTGTTTTAACATTGAATGTGTACTCCTCATCTGATGAGTTTGTTACTCAAGAAGCCACTTAGATTTCAGAATGTCATTGACAGAGAGTGACAGAAATCAATTTTTTTTGGGGGGGGACTTCGCACTTAGTTTGTCCCTTTAACATCTAAAAAAAAAAAAAAAGAGAATTGTTTTGACCGGCTGGTCAGGCCATAGTAATAAAATCAAATTGACTGAGATCCTTTACACTGGGTGTCACCATCTCTAGAGATGGCTATTATTTTCGGAGCTATCATTGGGTTAGCCAAGGGGCATCATCTATCCGTTTACTCTTATCTGACCACATCCATCAAAAAAATTTCAATTGATAAAAGATGTTCGGCCAGATCATTCATCACACTTTATAGAATAAAAATCTGACAGCATATTAACATAAAATTAAAAGTATATTCAAATTACAAGCCCCAGATTCTATTACAATCCATAGTTTGACCCTTATGCAGTCTTTCACAGTAGAATATCGCACCTTTCATGTGAACAAGCCTCAAATCAGAATTCACAAGTTAACTTCTGTTGCCCAGACTCAACATAAAAGCACCATTTTAAAATATTTATACACTGTCATAAAAAATTTAGATTTGACTGATTCACAATAACACTGCATTCTTTTCAAGAGGACAGAATAATTTCAATGGAATTGAATAGAAAATCTTACACATAAAGATACTGAATAAAAAATATACTGCTTGGAGACAATGTGTGTTATTACAAAGCAATTATGTGACAATCTACACTGAATATGCAAAACAACGTCACGATAAAACCCTTATAGAGTCATACACTTCCAGTGGGTGGATAGGATTGAAAAGTAATATTGCTGAAGATCACAAATCTAAGACTAAACTCAGTGGCCTGGAGTCAGTGTTAATAATTTAAGTGTCACCTGATCTGACCCAATAAGTGATACCCTTCTAACAGACTCCCTAGTGATAGGCTTATATCTTACACAAGCCACTGTTCCCCTGTTATTAGGTCAGAAGGATGTCAAATGATGTTCACCCATATTGTATATCATTTATGCTCGATTTCAGTTTTGACGGACTTTAATCTGCATCATATGAAAAATTTAAAAAATGTCCATTTCTTCGCAGTTCCTATAAATAACAAGATTACTGATCTTAGTTTTTCATAATTTGATGAAGCTTGAATTTTCATGTTATCTTTGCTGAAAAATCTAGAGGAAGTAAAACCTTCTACCATATCTAAACACCAGAATCAAATGCTAGGATAGAAAAAACACGACAGATGTATGTTTTTCTCTCTGTTCTGTTACTGGTATCTTCCTCCTTCAAAAAAAAAATCTCGTCAGACATGACCTAGTTCTACTGGTCAGGAGATTTCAACCTCTGAGATCTTCCCTAATAAGCAAGTGGCTAGGTTTTGATGATTCCATTAACAGCTGATGGGGGTCAATGTTCTACCATCAAATGAAGACTGTTACATGCCCCAGCATCCTCACCGAAAAACTGTTACACAGTTCATCAATCAAAATTTCTCAATGAATTCTTGTCACGTAAAAAATGCTGGTAAAAAAAAACCCCAAAAAACAGGAGAGTGTTTGATTAGATCCACACTTGAACTAGAATTTCCTACTCAATGTGTTGGAGATAAGTGAGGACAGTTTTTTCACAAATGATGCCACGTTTCAATGTCACACTGGAGTCAAGGCAATGATTGTAGGTTAGCACATTGTTAGGCAACATGTCTGGCACATTGTGAAAAGAATTATCAAAAGTAAATAAAGAAAGAAGCAAACTTATGTTTGCCAAGTCTGAAGGTTGATTTGGGAATCAGGACAAAAGACTGTAAAATTTTGTTTCCAGAATCTTTTTCCTGACTAAAGTTTAGTCCTAGTGTTGTGTAGGCATATATAATTGCCACTTCAATTTTGTATTTGAACTAAAAACAAATAATTTATGATATTGACTTAGAACTTCATTCAAAGAGGGGACAGATAAAAAGTGGTCATAAATTGCTGACCAATTCCCCATTTTACTAATCCTTCTTCTATGAGTATGTCAAAAGTTTCAGAGGTCAGAAAGTATAATTAAATATATGGGTATGTATATCGGTAGGTGAGACAGCCCAACTATATTAAAGGGTCGAAGTTTATACCTGAGCAGTTAAATCTCTATCAATGAAGAACACCCATGTGAATATTAGGAGACCTGCTGGATAATCATTTTTCCACAGTGAATGTTGAGAGCATTATACAAAAGCCGTGTATGTATTGGGCTACTCCACAGTGTCATTCGGAGACTGTCTCCATCCCCCGATTAGTCAAGATCAAACCCCAGCCGTGGACCAGCTAAACACACAGCCCTGGGTCAGAATTCTCGTAATAAACCTCTAAATTAGCTCTCTTTGTGTGGTAATCTATTACCGACCTCATTCGCCCTCTAGAAAGATTCTTAATTTTGGGTTCGGATTTCGTGTTCATTAAATTCTCGACATATCGGGGAAAGCAAATGGTACGAAAGTCGTACAAAAAATCCCGACTTACTCCTCGAGATCAATCATTATCATAATGCTTATCTCAAGTCTATGGTTTGCTTTTATCTCACATGCACACATGTAGATAATTTTTAAGGAGTTGCTAGGCAACATATTTTGTGAGAATTTACCTGTGCACGTCTGTTTGTAGTCGATGCAGCAGTCCCTCATGGTAATGCATTCTTGGTCACAGAAACACCGATTATGCTTATTGTCGTTATCCATTCGAGGTCCATAAGCATAGCAAGTGTTATTTCGGCCCGCGCAGCAAGAGCGGGCTTCAGCACAAGTCCTAAAGGCCGGAACAGGCTCACTAGCACACACCAAGCACACCACAAATCCCACCAGGAAAAGCGCACTTCTATCAATCATGATCGACGTCTCTTTATACAGCTATCAATAAAGTTGAAAGCTTCCCTAAAAGTTTCACTTTATGATGTTTTAAAGCCTTTCTGCGAGTTTTCTCGGCCGTTTTCCCTCCTCCCTAGCGCGCTGCTGGTATACGCGAGGTCTTCCACACACTGCCACGCGCTAACGTTTCAATTACTTCACTCCTGCCAATCTGTATTGCCCCACTGGTTAAAGGGGGAGCTCTCAAAATAACCGACACAAAAATGAATGAATCACCCGTAAAAATGAAAATAAACCTACTTATATGTTCTTAATAATTCGTTTGTCCTCAGTTCTGTTAAAAGATGTGAAATTGTCGGAATATATATACCACGAACTTCATGAATATTCATATCCACGCTTTATTTCTCGGGGTTCACAGGTAACCGCTCACCGCACGAGTGGCAATGGCCCACCCAATACCCCGTGTCAAGTTAATTACACGATAATTACATTTTATGGCGATAATGGGAGTAATAACCTTCATATATATATATATATATATATATATATATATATATAACTACAAAGTACAGGTACCAAGTTCTTCGCACAACATATCCTAATGTATTTCTCGAGTTTGTCTGTTCTCGACACGTGTCGGCTGCATTTCATATGTTTAAATTAGTCTTGTTTAATTTCTTTCTTTTAGAACGAATTAAACTCACTGTGAGGATTTTACTGTACTAAAATTCTTTAAAATGAGGAAAATTCAAGATCTCTTACAATCTTCACTAAAGAAAAATGATATTGAAAGATGCAATCCTTCCACATCCCTATAATTATTTTGTGAATTTAATAAACCCCTCAATCGTCACCAGTTACCTCGCAGTTCATCCACGAAGGACCTATGATTCAAAAGCCATTACAAAGAAACGAAAAGCATGACGATTATTCCGATTCATTAAAACAACGGAAGCTCAAATTGACCGCAGAACGGTTTGCATTGCCTGCACTCCACTTTCTAAAATCATTTATAACGAAATTCAAACTCAAATTTATACCACCACCCCTAAATTTTCCTGTAGAAAAATGTACTCTGAAAACGACGGACATTTTATTTTTTTTCATTTTAAACAATATTTTATTCACAAATATGAATGGTATTACGCATCGGACATTTCAAGTCATGTGATCAGGAACCCATCAATATGTAGTTCGTTGATAAAACAAAGAGTTGATCAGTACTTAGAGACGACTCGACTCCGTCAAGGTCACGGGTTTTGTTTTATAAAATCTGGACGCTCTTGATTTTTTCCGACTTTTTTTTTTCAAGAACAAAGACCGTGAATCATGCTTTCTTATCGAAAGGAAGTGAGTCACATATTATCCAGTTAATGCCATGATACACATTTGTTTTCCTGTAAAGATCTCCCAGAACCAAATTTAAGATTCCACTACTTCAGGTCAACGACGGGATGTAGCTTCCGATCACCGTCATCATGTTGACACTGAAGACAAAAGCGAGATAACTCTTGTCACCAGCGGGCAGAAAATGCATGATTTATTTCCCCTTGCATAGATAACCCGAGTTTGATTGATGTAGTCTATAGTTTATTCTTGTTCTTTGTGTATTACACATGTATATTACTAATTGTAGCTAAAATCCAACGTCATCACACCATTGGATAACAATCTAGACCACAGAAGACAACGATATTAGATAAATGCTTACTGCACCTAGCTTGGTATTAGGAACCAGAACCTCAATAGCAGAATTTCTAAATCAAAACACACAGCCACATATTCAAGATAACTTCTACAATTGTCCTTTTATACAACACTGAATTCAATGAACAATATATAGGTTGGCTATGGAAAGTCATACAATTCTTAGTTTCCCTTCAGTGGTACAATTTTGAGTATGTGCAACAATTCAAAGCTAGTCTACAATATATTTTTTTCAAATAGATATAAATAAATTAATTCTTGTGCTTTAAAGTAAAGCGCAATTGATAATTTGACATCTACAAATTTAAAAGTCCATAAAATCAAATGTGAAGAAAAAGAAAGGTTTCAAAGGTCTTGTGCAAAATTTTCACACATTAAAAATTCTTCAATCATTCATGTAACAAATGTTGAAAACACGCCCTGATGATCTCAGTATATTAATTCAATCGCAAAACTATAAACAGAAGAAAACACTGCATCAACTTGCATGTGAAGCACTTTGAATTAATGCATACATGTATAAATACATACTCCACAAAATATCTTCAAATTTAAAATCACAGAAAAAAAATTAACATCTTATGAAATATAACATTTTGCAGGTCCCTTGGAATTAATGATTTATCAATGGATTCTTCAAAAATCTGCCAATGCAATGATTATTAATAATCAGTTCATAGAAGTTCGTAGTGAAACATTTCATAATTTATTCACAGAATTAAGATAAAGAGGAAAGCTAGAATGTAAAATAAATGTGTCAAATGCCTATTAGTGTTTCACAGTGTACTACAACATACAGATAATATTGCACTCAACATGAAGTGGACCTGTGTTTATACTAAACTACTGCATCGAAACGCAATCACTGGCAAACTTTTGAATCTTCCATGTCTATGATAATGGTATCACTTGTTCACTGTGTTACACCATGAAGGATGTTTAACTTGCACAACTATGACAATCTGTTACAGTTACATGCTATACCCATACGTTGGAACACCTGTTGGCATTCCTGGGTAGGCGGGGCCACCATATGGGGGCTGTGGTGAGGGGGCCTGAGGTGGGGGCATCATGGGTGAGGGTCCAGCAGTCAACATAAGCTGAGGCTCAGCTGCAATACAATAAAAACCATATTACACATGTACAACAGTTTAACAACTTTACATATTGCCTTTTAAATTTGTAGCAGGAATTTAAACACATGGAAATTAATAGACACTGCAAGTGATTTTTTAATACACTGAACTTGAAGCTTTCTGTGATTTGAAACATTGAACAAGCTCACCAAATACAATTGGCCTTTCTTCGGCCTTCTGTTCCTCCTCACTACGAACATTTTCTGCTTGTTCCAGCTTATCAACCTGAAAAGAAAAATCACAGAAATAGTCATTTTATTACGAACTTAAAATTTCCCAGAGTTATACACCTGTTTTCCATCTCGTCTCCGTGACAATGAATTAGTTACCTTGGAAATGTACTCCCTCACAACCTGAATCATGTAGGGCATGGCAAAGTCCATGATGTTATGCCTCCATGCCAGTTCTAGTATCACATCAGGTCGCAAGAGATCATAACACTGAAACAGACAGGCAGCAAAACATTCGTGGTACTGGCTCTCCAGGAACCAGGCAATCAAATCCTCAGCTATCGCGGTGTCTCTGGACTCACTAGCATAACACATAGCATCCTGAAATATCAAATCAATTAATTATACGAGTATCAATAGAAATCCATTTGTCTTCATGGTTTGTACTTGACATTTTTCATTGGTCTCTCAGACACGATGTTCAAACTTCATGCAGAACTCTTTAACCTACTTCCCACACAGCCTTATGGCTATATAAAAATGTCAACACATATCAATTCATTTCTTGTGCAGGTTTTGAATGCCAGAGCACAGAAAGTATATCTCTGACTCATAACTCTTGCACTTAAGAGGTCTCTTGACACTCACATAATATACTCAACAAAAAAAAAACAAAAAAAGTTAAGGGCCACCTATTTTTCATCAAACTGGATTGAATTTAACTACATTATGGTGCATTTTTCTTGCCAGTACATAAATATTCATGCACTGTAATCCAAACATGCTCTTGATTTGTACTTATTCCCTAGCAGTGTTGATTACTGAAAGTTAGGCACGGTAGAAATGCTTTATTTTCTGTCGTTGGCCCTCATTTTGCTGAGTACATATATCTTTCATTTCACAATTACACACCTTGAAAAGTTTGTCCTTCTTGCATAAATCTACCGACTGCTTCCATCTGTTGTTTCCTTTGTACAGGTAGGCAGCAATTCTTCGGAACTCGATGAGTTCATGCTTCTCTAGTCGTTGGGCCAGCATGATGTTGTCAAAGTTCTCGTAGCCATCGATAGATGCCTGGAGGCCTTGGTAGTCCTCCTCCTCGATCAGGAGGTTGTTCAGCGCCTCATTGATTGCCTTGTTGTTATTTTTCTGTACACTGCGGAGGTACGGCTTCACCAAGGATATCTGCTGCACTTTGATGAAGAAATTCACAGCTCGTGTGTGGTCTAGACGAGGAGTCAAGACCATTAGCAAGTCATTCACAAGTAAAGGCTTAAAGTCCAAATAGAACTGAATGGCTTTGTAGTAAAGCTCAATGTTGGCTACTTTTGTGATGATGTCTTTGAACTGACTTTCCTTCCAGGCTTCAGTTGGGTGGTTCATCATAGCAATAATAGCATTGTCATACTCCTCATACTTATCATACAAGAAGACTAACTCTGGCCACAAATGGGCTTGTTCGGCTGCTCGTAATACCTGAAATCATAGTATAAGCTATTACTGTTTTCAATAATGGACTAACATGTATCAAAGATATCAGCTAAGTTATAATTAAGATTCACAAAAAAAGGGGGGTGGGGTATGTACTTACTTTTGGAATGTTGACTCTAGACCAGAAGAGTTCTAAATGTTCCCTCATCTTCTCTGGTTTAAATTTTGAGTATAAAATGGCTAATTCTGTGAACATACCCATATGGGCTCTTTCTAAACCTGTAAAATGGTATCACACACAATTAGGGAATGTGGGAAAACATTAGATGCCTTCATGATTATCTCTACAACAAACTATTTATCTTATATGATTTTGGAACCATAAAAACCATGCAACTCCAGCACATTATATGCATGTAAAACCAGGAAATCCAGTCACAAGTCAATCATGGGTTCAATATTTGGAGGGCCAGTTATAATTCACACTAGTTACTTTTAGTTTGTCACAGAGAGATTTTTTTTAAATGAATTCTAATCATTGGATCTATGAAACTGAGCAAATTTCGGCAGTTGAGCTGTGCCACATTAAAGACTATTAGTTAATTACAGGTAACCCACCTAATGCTGCCTCTAATAAGGAGATTAACTCTTCAAAGTAGCCTCTATCCTGGTAATAGTTGATTAGTTCCTCTAATTCATCAGCATGGACTACAATGTGAAGACCACACATCTGGGCCAATCGGAACTCTTCATTGTTCACACAAGCAAAGCATACCTGTCATTTAAAAAGTTTATCATTCAAATCAGTCTGTTGTAAAATATATCCGTTTCAAACTAAATTTTCTTACACTGTTGATGCAAGATTGCAAATACCATAATGGTGAAGCTCATGAAAAATGAGAATGAAAAAATGTACACAGTTTACAATACTTTCAATGAGAATGCAATATCTGGTGTAGGTACCATACACATTAAATTGATAATATAGCAAAATTATCAAATGAAAAATGGAGCAAACTAATAGAGACTTTCTTATTTTTTTTTTTTTTTTAAAGATATTACACGCCCACTTGAGCCAGGGTAATACTTCTCAAACTGTTCACCCATACTCCCTTCACTGGCAACAGTAAATGGAAAAGCACTCAACTGTAGTTGGATATTTGACATTTCCCTCTTTTCCGAGAGTCGATGTTCGGTAAAGTCAACTGCTATCAGCGACAGCAAAACATCACCAAAAACTTGACTTGGAAGTTTATAAAGAACCAAATTCTCACCATCATGTGAGACTTAAAATGCTTGACACAAAAACCAAAAATTTGATTTCAAAGTTTATAAAGAACCAAGATTCTCACCGTCATGCGAGACTTAAAATGCTCGACACAAAAACCAAAAACTTGATTTCAAAGTTTATAAAAAACCAAAATTCTCCCCGTCATGCGAGACTTAAAATGCTTGACACAAAAACTATAATCTTGATGCCCTGGACATGATAATAGAGGTGCTTACTTCTTTCCAAGTCTTGGTGCTGTTAGCCTTCCTAGCCCCATCCACAGCGCCCTGGTACTCTCCCAAGTGGACCAGAGTGATGGCCAGGCGGGCATAGTTTGATACATTGTTGTACAGAAGTTTGGCTGCTTCGTACATTTTGTTGTCAAAACACCTGTCAGCCACCTATACAAAGATATAAATGTATTTTTCAACAGGAATTATGTCACAAATACATTAACACACATCAGTAATATATTCCAGATTTCATCTGACAGTCTACTTAACTTAGTGAAGTAAAGTGTCATACATCTGTAGATCACGAGTTCAAGTTTTTTAAAAAAAATTTTCTCCACATTTACAATAAAATTGGAAATATCTAACTACATAAATCAACTTTCATTACTCCAACATTATATCTTTTGTTTATCTTATACTTTTCATCCACTATAATTTTCTAGGTGTATTAAAGCTCCTTAAAAAGATTTTCTAATAAATTAATAAACTCCTATCATTCACCATAGCTTTTTTTCTTTTTGCATAACAAATACTAGATTATCAGAATAGGACATTACCTGTGTAATGTTGGCGTGGTTTGGGCCCGATATGAATTCCTCTAAATCTGCTAACCTGTTGGTCTTGGCAAAAGCAAACACTAACTCTGTTTCTATGAATGTTTCTCTTGCTTTCTTACGAGCCATTTGTAAGAATTTCACCAAATCTTCCCAACTGTCTGTAATAAACAAATATTTGCATTAGTTTTCTCTCTCGTACAGTGAACTTTCAATCTCATTTCCATAGAAACCCACATGTACCAAGCCTGTAAGTACGTCACATTCCATCACAACACTTACTGTTGCTGGACGCTACATTGACAACTTCCATGTACTGAGAGGGGTCATCTGCCTTAATAAAGGAATCGATGGCTTCCTTCACCATATTTGCATTCAACTGAGCACGTCCTAACTGACTCCAGACGGCTGGATCATTACAACGCTCTGCAAACTCGTAAGCACGGTCCAGATTCTTCACGTTGTCAATCAGCACCTGTTGACAAAATGTTTTCTCATCAGCAACATTGAGTTTTATTTCAAATATTTTTAAAGTAGATCAAAATGAGCACTGCTCACTAGCAGTTGGAGAGGAACCCTGCTACTGACCTGTATCGCAGAAGTGTTGACCTCAAACTTCTTGAAGATAGCGAAAGCTTCTTCGTAGAGTTCATTAGTGATGGCGATGTTAGCAATGTCCGGAGCATCGTAGTTGTCTAATCTGTTAATGTACTCCATCACGCGAGTTCGGTCAGCTTTGATAGCGGTGAGGATCAGCAAGTTCTGCAGGTTCCTGTTAGGAATCAACACCCAGATAGTTAGGTCAGTAATAAACAGTCACATCATTATCCAACAAAAACTTCCACAAATTATAAATACAGTAGCTGTATGAGCGAATTTATTAGCGAGACACAAATATAACAATTCCTCCATAAAAACAGATAGCTTCAGCGAGAGCTAACTTCAGCGACTTTATTGTTCATAGATATAACTTCCTAATTTCTACAGTACAAACAGGTAAAGCTTCCCGATTTCTACTGTAAATACAGGTATAACTTCTCAATTTCTAGAGTACATAGATATAACATTCTGATTTCTAGAGTATACACAGATATAACTTCCCGATTTCTACAGTACATAGATATAACTTCCTGATTTCTACAGTACATAGATATAACTTCCTGATTTCTACAGCACATAGATATAACTTCCCGATTTCTACAGTACATAGATATAACTTCCTGATTTCTACAGCACATAAATTGTAAGTGATATTCAATTTTTATCAATCTTATCACACATGCTAATAATGCCAAAATTAAATCCTTGCTAACAATTCTGCTTATATGGTATAAAAGACATCCTGTTTCATTTCACAATATATGTAATTTGTTATATCCAAAGACTTATTATATTTATATATGTGGGGGAATTAAAATCACTTTTTTTATAAGTTCATTACTACCAGTGGGGGAATTAAAAATCACTTTTATATAAGTTCATTACTACATTTTCCACTGTACGTATTCTCGGATTACTGACCTGTGTTCACTGAAGACCGAGTTCTCCAGAACAATCTTCTCCAACAATTCAATAAGTTCATTAGGTAAATCTGCTGTCATAAAAGCCTTCACTGTAACCGAAATGTCATCTGGATCCTGTGTCTCTGACAGAGCTGTCTGCACCACCTACATTGTACACATATCAAATAATATAAACATTGTAGACAGTCAAAAGTTTGTCACAAATGTCTGTATGACATATCCTACACCATCAGTCCTGCATGAATGTACTATGCTATCAACGACACTTACTACAAACTTTTTTTCTTTCAAAAATGATGATAATGGAAACTAAATTCATGCTTTTAGAAGAAGAATGAATACAATTTATCTCACAGAATGCAATTTATTCCCAGGATTTCTCAATTAAGTCCAACTTTTGAACATCACAGAAAATCTACATTTCCAATATTTTTAAAAGAATTCTATACTGCATTACAACCAAACTAATCCAAAAACTATCAACCCCTTTTATTTTTTATATCAATTGTCTTAAGGTATTTTCAGAACTTACCTGGTCAATCAGTTGTCTCCTGTACTCATTCTCTTCATTGAGAACTTTGGCCCATAGATCTAAGTCCCTGCGCTTCACTAAGTATCGTGACTGACTCTTGAACAGGGAGTTCTCATTGCACACCTGAAGAAAAAACATCACAAAATAGAAAATTTCTCCCATCCAATTTTAAGTAAATATAAAAAAAAATACATAAAGGGAATAACGTACATACAGGTATAACTTCCTGATTTCTACTGTACATACAGGTATAACTTCCTGATTTCTAGAGTACATAGATATAACATTCTGATACCTAGGGTATATACAGATATAACTTCCTGATTTCTACAGTACGTACAGATATAACTTCCCAATCTCTACCGTACATAGATATAACTTCCCGATTTCTACAGTACATAGATACATAGATATAACTTCCTGATTTTTACAGCACATAGAGGTATTACTTCCTGATTTTTACAGTACATATGGGTCTGATTTACCTGAATCAGTTCCTCATCACACTGCCCTCTTTCATATGCAACACAGGCCAAATGGGGATCTCTCTTCTCACAGTATTTTCCTACGACTTGACTGTCATAAAACTGGTTCTCTCTTTAATAAAGAATGGTACAACACAAATATCATGAGCAATAGTAATGTCATTTTCCTGTTAACACATGTATGACAGTACAACACCTACCTAATTACTGACACACATCAGATAATATGACACATACCTAAATGTTAACACACACAGACAGTACAACACATACCTAAGGAATCTCTCGGGGTTGTTGTTGCTGTCAATGTATATTTTGGCTAGTGCATTGTGGGTAGCAGGTTCCTGAACTCCCTCATGTACCCTCATTTCCAACCACGGCAGCAAAAGCTTCAGCCTGAAATGATTCTTCTAATGAAACATTGTAACCATGGCAATGTTGTTTGTTGACATTTATTGAGTCTAAACTATAACTCTCATTCATAACAGACTTTTTTTTTTTCTCTTTCACTGATACATTTAGAGACACAACCAATGCAGTCTAAGAACTTGAAGATTTGGCTTGAATAAATGTTTAATAACCTGTTTCTTTTTTCAACTTCCTCCACAAGTTCATCAGTGGAGAACTGGCCCTTGACTACCATGATAAGCTGTTTGATGGCATCCTCTCCACAGTCCACGTCCAGTAATCCACCGATGACCACCGGCAGACGAGCCGGATTAACCTGACAAAGAAAAAAACGTTATCAAACAGCCAGTATTTACAAGTAAATGTCTCTCTCTGGAGATTGTACGTAACAATTTTTGTTTGTTCACATGCGATGCACAGCACCATGCCAGAGATACAGGCATGTCTGAGGAACAGTTCTTTCTAGGAATTTCTACAGCTTTTCAACACTGAGTTGAAAAGCTAAAAACTTTGAGAGAAATGTCCAAAATAAGCAACAAATATCCACCTTAAATCGAGTCATCTTATCATTTCTCAAAGGTCAAGCTTTCTAAAAATAAATATCTATGTACTTTTACAAAATTTGCTATGAGTTCATACCTTCTGGATGTAAATCTCAATGTATTTCTGCAGATTGTTTCTGTACAGGTAAAGGACTAGATCATGCACAAAGTCAAATCTGTCACAGACAATGATCAATGGCAGCTGATCGGTCAGTTTGGCCTCCTTCAGGAAGTTCTTCACGCGTTCGGGATCGTAGCAGTTACTCTCACGACAGATCCTCTCAACCTCCTTAATCTGTCCCGTTTTACATGCGGCCTGGATGTACTTGAAATGTACATCTGAATCTTGACTGAAGTTAACAATGGATCCCAAGAAATAGAACAAGCCTAAAATCGAAACAAATTCCATTCAAAGTTATGGCTCTCATCCAAACATAAACTATGTGGATAAGCAGAAGTAATGATGAAATTCAATTCATGTAGAGATAAATGTTTTTTGCAGTTCATTATAAATTTTTATATACTTTTCAAATATATAAATTTAAAAGGTGCTCTAAGTACCTTCAAAGCTCTTGAATGACTCAAATATTTCCACCAAGCTGTTAGTGCCCAGCTGTTCATGATATTTCGAGGCTATCTGTACACAGACTTGCAGATTTTGTCTGATATTGGCCTGAAGCATAGCTTTCAAACATTCCAAAGAATCCTCAATTGACAGGGAACCAAAGTAGTTCACCAACCACTGAAACATCATTGAAAATATTCATATCATGACCTCACACAAATAAAAAAAGAGCAAAATTCTAGAATTCTGATGCATGTATTACTATTGACAGAATTCTTACCTCTGGGTTAAGTAGGTGAGTGTGTACAACTGCTCTCTTTATGTCGTAGAGGTCTGTGTAGTGTTCTAACGCCTGTAAATAGTTTAGAAATACATTGTACTAAACAAGGACTAGCACTTTCAAACATAAGATGACAAATACTAATTGAAAATGCAGCATACCCTCTGAAGAAGTCCTGACTTTTCACAGAGCTGGGCAATGTGTGCTTTATCATAGTGTGTAAACATCTGATTTCCTAGAATAGCATCAGCAACCTGTAACAGATTAGAGAAATATAATAAATACAATGTAAACCAACAACACCTCTAAATAACCAGCTGTGTTTGAGTGTCCCACATGAAATTTACCTGGGGAGCCGACATGAGGTTCATCTCTAATAATCTGGTCTGTAGAGGACCTTCTGATGGTCTGTTGTTCTTCAAAGCATCCAACAGGAAAGATGTACACTGCTGAATTAGGTTCATCTCCATGAATACGTCCACAATCTGATTCAAGTCTGCCAGAGGTTCATCATCTTCTACTAGCATCTGTGCAAACTGCAGTGCTTGCTCAGGGTTAATTCTCATCAGACTTCTCAATAAGAAAATATAGTCTGGTGCATAATTCACTTTCTTTGAGTACATGACTATTTTCTGGAACTGGCCTGTCTCAGCAAAACATTGAATAACCTACAAAGCAGGATATTGTATACATACAGTAAACCAAGCTTACAACGAACATACTTATTAGAATATTCATATTATTACGAAGTGATATTTATTCCCAAGTATGAGGAAAGTAATGAAAATTTTATTGGATATAACAAAATTTGGTTACAACAAACTATTTTTTTCCGACTCTGGAGGTTCACTATAACCATATTTCACTGTATCATTAACACTGGACATTTACAGAGATATTTTCTCTTCCAACTTGATTCCTTCATGTAAATACCGTAAACCATACCTTAGCTGGAACGTTTGCTCTCAGGTATACAGACAGTGCCAAGTTCTGATCCACTGTTTTGACTAAGTCTCCTAATTCTTCACTACATTCAAGCTAGAAAAAAATATATTCAACTGAAGTCTTCCAAATTTCTTTGATATTTTTATTTTTAGTCATATTCAGAACTTTCATGACTGTCAGTTTGATAAAATGTGGATTTCAACAAAGAAATGGATTAAATACACAAAATTTACATACATGTAGCTTGAAATTCTCTACCGGCAGTTTACCTTATCTTCCTTCAGCCATTTCTCCAGCAGTTGTTTGCGGCCTTGTTGTAGAACTGGACGACACAACTCCAGTGTCTCATATTTGTTCAACTGTCCCTTGTCCAACAAAATTCCAAAGTACTGCAGCAGCGGTGAACTCTGACCTGGCTGTGCTGCCACCTGCTGGAATCTCTGAATAGTCTGTGGTGTCCTCAGAATGCCCTGAAATAAACATACCATTTGCTGCTAAAAGCAAGAACCAGCAAAACATGTGACAATTCCATGCATTTCTTGACTCTATTTATTTCATACCATTGTCAACCTGACAGAAAACATAAAAAGAAAAAAGGCAAGCCTCTTCTCAGTTGAAATTTTCCCATTACCTTTGGAGCACCTGCAGCCACTTTGGCAGCCTCTGGGTAGTTCCCACTCTGGAAAAGGTTGTTAAACTTCCTCACAAACAGGTCCTCAGCTCCAGGCAGGTTACCTCTGGAGGCAATCTTTAAAGCCAGGTCTGGGTTCTGCAGGTTAGTGGTGACATACTGTACAATGTTGTCCTCTTCCACACTGACTGAGAGCACCTGCTCAACAGAAATCAACAGTATGTGTTTGTGAAACACAAATACCCCTGATAATGATAAATTCCATAGAAGAAGTCATCAATTTTAAAGTTTTTAAAGTAGGTCAAATGCGCAAGTCAAAGGTTAACTATCTTGGTACCAATAGAAAGGTCTTGTCACAAGAAATAATCATGAGAAATAAGACAGGGTACTGTCTGGAAAATTTCAATATGACAGGTATTGTGATACAGAGAAACGATATCCGGCATGTATTGAATATACAACATAATTACATTTACACTAAATTTCGAGGATTCAAATAAATAATAACAAATATAAAGCTTCATCTTTTCGTATTGTTTTATTTACATATTATATTGTTAGCTTGAATTAATTTATCACTAAAGGCAATTGTGCATGAGTTTATTTATTGGCTTTTATCAATATTGTAAACATTCATTTGCTCTGGCTTTAAACAAGCCCTAATTCTCTAGTAATCTTCTGTTGTACTGAAAACCCACTCTCAGTTCGAGTCTGAGGCAGCAGAGAATTTTTTTAAGGATGAATATTGACAATTCATTTTTTGAAACATATATTTCTTCAAATTTATTCATACGAAATTCAGAAAATCTTGACTGCAGATTCTGTTCCACTATACCAATTTTTATATTTTTTGCCATCTTTCTGACTGTTACTTGATGGCGTAATCGTAAATGTGTTGCTAAATTACTTAAACCATCAAAGCTTGCGCCCTCCGTTCCACAAATGTTAAACTTTGTTTTATTAAAGCCAATTCTTGAAATTGAAATGGCAAACTTTAGATTTATGTTTGCATTGGTATGCAGTCACAAAGCAAATGACATTTAGAGAGTTCGTTCGTATATATTTGATTTTTTTTGTTAACTTTTTCATGACATCTCGCCGTAAGAAATGTTACTAACAAATCTTAAAATATTAAATGATATAGGGCTCGCTGTATTAGTTATTGTATTGCTCAAAAATATCAATATATATCAAAAATCAATACAATTATCCAACCCAAATGTAATATATATAAGCCCTGGTATTTATCATTTAAAAGTTATGGCAGATTTCAACATTTTTAAAAAGAAGGTCAAATGCCAACATCAAGACAATTAGTAACAACGGAATTATCTTGTTTCAAGGAATACTCAGGTGAAATATGAAAGCCCTAGCACTTAAAAATTATGGACTTGGTTAAAGTTCTTAAAAAGTAAAATACCAAGGTCAAGGTTACAAGATAATATAGTTTGGTACCAACAGAGAGGTCTTATAACAAAAAATAGTTATGTGAAACATAAAAGCCCTAGTATTTACCATGTAAAAGTTATGACCAAGGTTAAAGTTTTTAAAAAAGTAGGTCAAACACCAAGGTCAAAAATATTGTTACCAACGGAAAGGTCTTGTCACAAGGAATACTCATGAGAAATATCAAAGCTCTAACATTTATTGTTGAAAAGTTAATAGGAAGGTTAACATTTCAGACAGAATTACAAACAGGTCTAAAACAATAACCCCCCCCCCCCCCCCGACCTTTGATCTCAGGGGCATAAAAAGTCATCAACCTTTTGACCTTCACCATGATAATTCAACTGTTAAGACACATTAAACCATTATAGACAACACCAAGGTGATCAACCAGTTATGTACCTGTCCTTTTCTGTTGACCCCTATAATTCCTGAGGTTGCCTCGTGTGGTGCTGTAACAAATATTGTGTCGCCACTGATTCGGTTCATGTAAATACAGGTGCCAGTTTCTATGTCATACAGATGAATGTATCCGTACTTTGTGATGAGGAATGCTACACCATGCTTTTGACTCATCTGCAAGAAATTACATGACATTTAATGTCTTGATAAACACTGCTTTTGTGCCTGCTTGATGTAGAAGATGAGAGAGATGTAGGAAACACTAACCTGCATTGCAACAGGGAAGTCATTCTGTGCCTCTGGTGGGAAGAACACATCTACTGCTTTTTTGGTAAATGGCTGGTTTCCTTGAGACGGCTGACCAACTTCTATGATGTGAAGCTACGTACATAAAATAACAAAAATCAACATGACTTCGATGCAGTAGCACTAAATAGAGGTCATTTACACAGTGACTAAAGAATAACTATACATTTATAATCAGTTGAACAATTCAGCTTTAATCCCTCAACAGAGAGGTGAGTGGACCCTTTTTTCTTTTAACTTCAGTGACAATTGCACCTAATACATACAAAATATCATCATAATGAAATCAACCTTTCCTCCCTGAGCACCCCTGACAGCGAAAGAGAAGAGTGTAGTTGGGGTGGCATTGCCCTCTATTTTGAACTGCGCAAAGGCTGCAGCGTGACCCTCTATCGGCTGACTGATCTTTCTGTCCACAGAATACAGCTGCATAGCACCAACAACACGGTTTTGCTGTCAACAGAAAAGTTTAAAATATCAAAATACTGACGTTGGATGACGTCCCTTAGTTGGTGTGGGTTTATTGGGTGTGAAATGGAGTAGAAGTTTCCTCAGGAGAAATGGCTATATTTGTTTGTGGGGAAATTGAAGGGCTAGATCATATGGCTATACTTACGGAATCTGCACTCATCTAAAAGTAAGGAATGACTCTTTTATTCTTATGATTGAAAAACAAATTGACTACCTCAGACGTAAATGACTTACTTAATACTTACCTCTTCTAGATATATCAAACATAAAAAATTCTACAACAGGTATCTACAAAAGCCCCAACTGACACTGCCCTGGAAGGCACTGCATGCAACATCCTTCCTACTTTTCACCAGACAACTCAACCACTAGTTTTTGCTAAACAACTTTCAAAACTCCATGCATATATGCCATCTGGACCCATAATCCTCAGTGGAAGGGCAACTGCAACTACCGTAATTTTCGGACTATACGTCGATGAAGAGTATTAGTCAAATGTTCATTTTCGGTAAGGGAGGGGAGTGAGAGAGGGGGGTATCCTTAGATTAGCGTGTTGTAGGACTGATCAAAGTCAATTATATGTATGACACTTTTGAAGAAGACGACCTTCCAAAGTTGTCAATTACTGCAATTGCAGCAAGTACAATAAACTAATGTAAAGTACGAGCATTTAAACAATTTCTTCAATACATTCTCTTTGATTGAGAGATAAATATTTAAGATTCCCTGAGATTATTTCATATAGATTACTAATACAACTCACATGTAATGACAGTTATCCGTACCCTAATAGTGCAAGAAAATGGTCTAATCTACTGACATATAGAGGGAAAAATGATGGTTTTTACACAACTTTATATAAATTATTTAATCATAACCATTAGTAAAAAAATCAATGTTTTAATAATACAAAACGGTGCACAAGCTAAACTCTTGTTCGATTTAAAAAAGTGCATAAAATACTTTTCAATCTCTTGAGGCCACTAAATGTCAATAAAATTACAAATAACTTCAGAAATCATTACCCTACGAATTATTTTGCTACACGGGACATGCTGGTCAGTACACCCTCTGTTAAATCTTGACCGCATTAAACAAACAGAAGGATATTCACTTTGTTATCAGGAAATTACAGACACAACTCCTAGTGCACTTATTTCGACCAGAAACCAAAAGAATCTGTGCATCTAAGAGCCATTTTTAGCATTTCCTCTTGTCTACACGACTACCGTGTTTTTACCACACTTTCACTTCATAGTAAATTCTGTAAGAGCACTTGATAAGAAATTTACCAGGAAACTTGCACAAACCGCAGTGATACTAGCTTTATGATTTCTTATTGCTTTTAAACTTTTTCAAGCAACAAGAAATAAACTGTTCATTATAACATTCCGATAAAAAAATAATTTGGAGGATTACAAATATTTGGTACTTTTACATGGGAACACTATAGAAATTTCTAAGTTGGGACTTAGATTAGATGGTTAGGTGGAGAGGTCAAAGCCAGCGCTTATGAGGAAAATACAACGTCCCATCGTCCAAAATTTACGGCAGTGTATTTGTGGGAGGAGAAACTGATGTGAAATACTTACTCCTCCTTCTGCCCCAGTCTGAAATTCGAGAGAAGTCAGAGTTAGGTTGAAGACAGAAAGGCCTCATTAACAGAGAACCTTATCACCATTCCTACTCCAGCCAATATTTAGCTTTCCTTTCATGCTGCTTGTGACAATAGCTTTGACAGAAGTTCAGAAATACATTAAAATATTGAATACATTAAGAATTAAAAAAGAAAAAATACAAAGTTACAATCAATATGAAGCACAAAATCTCGTTTCGAATGTTGATGATTTAGGAAAGAGGTCTAAAATGAAGCATCAAAAAATATTTATTTGCCAATTAATTAATGTAAATCCAAATAGGCATGCACCATAGCCAACATCTTTCAAAGCATGAAATGTAACATTTCTGAGCATCTAAATTTAATTTCCTAAGTGGAAAACAAACATCAATTTTACACGAGATTTTAAGCAAGCAATTCTTTCCAATAGCAACAAACACACTTGCTTCATAACATTATGACCCAAGTTTAAACTTATGCAAATTACTTTCATGCCACTAATCAAATTTGATGATATAACAAAATGCAACCATGATAAGATTTATGCATGAAATGATAATATATTTTTCATTTATACCTGGGCAGAAATTCCAATGACAAGGAGCCACTTCTGGGCAGCATCAGTTCTGTAGTTTATGATTTGACACCCTGCCAGGTTGGTGTGTCTGTCAAACATCTTCTGTGGTTGGGAATCGCCTATCATCAAAGTTATTGTAAAACAGAATTTCAATGACATTGCAGAAAATGTCAAATGCTGCTAAAGATACCGCATGCATGCTGTAACAACAGAATACTTACCTTCCATGCTCCAGTGATAAACGCATGCTTCAGTGACAAGAGCTACAGTGTTAACTGAAATCCACTTCCAGAATATCACATCTTCTGTCATTGTGTGAGATTTCATTTTGCTTTTCATCTCTATGTTGAATATCTGGAGAGTCTTACCAGCTGTGATAAAATACAGAATTTATCATTAAGAATTCAGCCTGCTACAAGTTAATTTCTTGTTGGTTAATCTTAATGAAATGCTCAGTGAACTTCCTCATTACCTTTCAGTGCAATGACTTTGCTTGCAGGATTCATTATGGCTGAATCAGCAGAGATTGGTCTGCGTATGGGGTTAGCTGTGTCATTCATATCAATGATGATCACCTGGGCAGTATCACCAACTTTCTCTCGGATACAAATGAATTTGTCCGACTCCATGGTAAGGGTGCTGAACCCAATGTTTGCAGCATTGATTCCAACATTTTGGAGCTACAAATACATAAACATATAAAACTACAATTATGTACAGGTATACATAAAAAAAAAGAAAAGGGGGGGGGGGGGGGTTGTCTCAAACTGGAGACCTGAAGACACACATGCACACTCTTTGAGACTGTTGAAAAAAAGGTAACATATATTTGCAATTTCAGTTGTAAAATACTAAATGTTAGTCCTTTGTATAGATTAGAATACAACACACACACACCCTAATCCCTTGGGATCCAGGTTAGACTACGTCCTCAGTACCCCTTGGTTCTTGTAATAGGAGACAAAATGGGGGTGGTCCTTCAAGTATAGCACGATAAAGATCCCTCCCTGATCAAAGGCCATAAGCACTGAACATAGGCCTAAATTTTGCAGCCCTTCACCGGCAATGGTGACATCTCCATGTAAGTGCAAAATTCTCAAGTGGGCATTTACAATGTACAACCAACCCCCTCCAACAAAAATTTCTGGATTCAAGCAAATTGTACATTAGTAAATACGTATATTATGACAACTTAAACTGGGTCTAGTCATCATACAAGTACTCACAAAACATTAATTTTCCTCATTTTCATTTATATTGGTCATGAATGCAAATCAATAACTGTCTTGCATGAATCTGACAAACAGCTTACGCAATATTGATTTTATTGCAACTCCATTCCTTAATCTAAAAATACTAAAATGACTGTCTTCATTAACATGGTTTAACATGATCATAAAAATTATATTGAGGTGAATGAAATAATTTTACAAAATTAAGTTACCTGGACAAATGACACCATTCTAATTTTAACAACTCACATCTACAAATGTTTAAGCAAAATATTTCAATTAAAAAAAAAAAGTTATTTGGATTTTGGTCATATGGGAAACAACTGAGTAATGCATTTTAACAAAAACTCAGAATGATCTGTGAATAATGACAAATTTCTTTCTTTCTTCTTTTTTTAAAACTTTTAATGAACAGTATCAATTTGTACCCATGGATCAACAATATGAGAATACAACTGTCTTAATTTCAACTTTGAGATGTCTTCAGAGTCACTAGATTTAAAGATTAATAAATCTAAATAACAAAATTATATTCTGTATATTATTTTAAAATTTGTTATGAATAATAGACAGCAAATCTTTTGCATAGTTTAAGCATTTTTTTCACATCAAAACCTAAAGACACACACACATATATATACAGGGATTTCAATAAGCACTGGCACCCGACAAAATGACGCCGTCTCAATCGACAGAAATTGCCCACTCAAATTTCCCCTAACATGATGCACTCTAATGAAATGCACAGCCTACAGTGCTCAACTTGATCTGCCTCAAAATTGACATTCACCTGCTCAGTTATTTCTTGAAAACCCTGTATATGTATATATATATATATA